>OZ024925.1:11602224-12124724 GCA_964017225.1 Netelia inedita | reverse complement strand
TAATTTTTTGTTTTATATGATAATTTCATAATTATGAGGGGGTTCGACGTTGGCGAAACAATGGGGGTTTTTCTCGCATCGATGGAGGTCAAGCTTGGTTTAATGATAAAATTTGAGGAAATGACGAGCGGCAAAGTGAAACGTTTTCCGAACGAGGAATAATCACGAGGAAACGCTTACGGTGTTGTTGCTTTTTTTTTCTCTCGTTCGTTTTTTTAAATTATTGTTGTTATTTCAATCTAAAATTAAACTCGACTCGAGAGTCTTCCTGGTTCTCATAATTTCGATGTATAACACACCATTAAAATAGCACACGCCGCTTGAAAGTACTTCTGCTGCTGCTGCTGCTGCTACGCTCTCTCTCTCTCTCTCTCTCTTGCTCTCTCGCTCTCTCCATCTTTCTCTTTCTTTCTCTCTCGTATTGCGCGAATGTATATCGCTCTAGCTGTACGGCCTCTTGCGCACTTTCGATATTAACTCCCGCCCACGGGGCAGAGTGAAAATCAGGCAGAGCTCGATTCGAACGATGCCGAGTCGAAACGAGAGGCGCTCTCACCCTGGCAAAAAATTCGATACACGAGTAAACATACATATATATAAATATTTATTTATTTATACAAAACATTCCACGACTCGAATATTCTTTGACGAGTAAAAATCTTCTCATTATTACGTCGGAATATTAATTCAAATCTAATTTAAAAATATTTTTATATTATAAATATCGGAATTATTAGAAAAATTCACAATTAATCGACACAAAATCGAGATATTTAATTATATTCGCTGATCTATCGAATATTTTTTCCGTAAAAAACTTAGTACGTTCGAAATAAAAAGACAACAAATTTATCGATATTTAATCGTCGAATAATGGCAACAACAAAAATTCACAAATTAGCAGAACAATTAATTCGATAATAGAAATTATTTTTTAATTAACAAAATATGACCCATACTCAAATATATATAAATATAAGTTTGCGCAGAGGACAACACTCTCTATTTTACCGTGGTGTTCGGTACTTTCAAATTGCCATTCTTTTCAACGCTACGTAGGGGCGACGAAGAAGGGAAGGGGGGTTGGTGTTACCAACGAGAGAGTACACGCTCGCCATTTTCACTTGTGCGACGACCGCGAGCTCTCTCGTTGTGCACCAACGAGGTTTTCATCGCACGCCCATTTTCGAAACTAGCTTCACTTTCCACCGGGTGGACCCGTTCGAGAGCTGTTGAACTCTCGTGTCTCGCGTATAACGAAGCTTCGCCAAAGTTGATCATGAATCGTGAGCTCGTATCGTGCGAATAGAAAAAAAATTGTAGAAAAAAAAAATTAAACTAGCGACACGAAAAACGATCTACGGTAGAGCCCGATCGACAAACGGCGGAAACGATAAATTTTACGTTCGATTCGAGCCCATAAAAACGTGTGTACAAAGGTGGAGAGAGCGAGCGTTAACAATTTTTTTTTCTTCCTTCGATTCGTCGTATTATTCGATTTTCAATCAATTTTTTTTTTGTCATCGATAAATCTATGTACGTCGACGATAAACGATTATGGCCTGTCCGCTAAACGTTCTCGGGCTGATTTCACGACTATAGGCAAACTCCCCGGTGACTTAAAGCCGAGCATCGTTTATTAATATTCATGAGAAGGCTTCTCGTGTCACGAGTCACGACGATCGCGAACGCGCGTTGAGAATAATGTATATATACATATATATCGCCTATATTTTTTAAAAACGCGTACTTCGAGATAAGAAACGTACATAAATTTTCCGAAAAGCTGAAAGTTTAATAAACATTGGAAATCGTTCGAGAGATATCGACGTTTGAAGATTGGCGGGCTCGTTACGCGCATACGCTCGCGCGCAGAGATAACACGCATGCGCGAACGCGTGGTCGTTGGCGCATGCGCGTATGCTATACACGCGTAGACGCGTTTCTAATTACGATTTAGCGATTGTTTCTCGACAAAAAGGTACGAACCACTCCTGTTGCGATAATAACGAAAAACAAATTTATGAGAAAAGTGGTTTCGTTTGTCGAAAATAAAAGGGAAAATAACGATTTTTTAAAAACGCTGAGATTAATGAATCTGCTTTGCGAAAATGATAAAGAGAGAGAGAGAGAGAGCGAATATAACACAGAGAGGTCCTCGAAGCATCGTCCTTGCGTCAATTTTTCTTTGCTCATTTTCTTCGTTATCGTCTGTTTTCCTTTCTCTCGCTTTCCGTCCAGCTTACATCCATTTTCGTTCCTTTTTATTCTCATTTTTTGATTGCAGATCAGCTTTTGTTTCCGAGAAGTATACGAGACCGCGTACGGGAGGACAACGCGCGGTCCCCTCGATACGCCCTTTCCCTCGACAATCGTCCTCGCCGTCGTCGTCGTCGTCGTCGTCGTCGTCGTCGTCCGACACACTGAATTATTCGCAAAGTAATATCTCTCGGTTTCACGTGTGTGCACGATATAGCGGGTGATTGCAAACGCGACCAGCACGAGATCCAGTGTGTATATGTCTGTGAGCTATACCCGAGAGTAAGTAAAAGTTGTTATAAAGTTGTCTCTCTCTCTCTCTCTCTGTCATTTTATCTCTGTCTCTCTAACGCAACCTGTAATATATATATTATTTTCTTTGTGCTATATATATATGTATATGTGTGTGCTAAGCTTACGTTGAACGAGAAACTTATATTTCATCTCGCTCGCACTCCGGAGCTCCCCTTGGTACAAACGGAGTCAGCAATTGCCCTCTCCCTACGGCTTTCTCCTCTGCCTTCGTCGTTGCTCGCTATATGGCCTCTCTGTGTCCGTCCCCGAGACTCTCTCTTTTCGTCGTCTTTTTTTTCCGCTTCTTCCTTATTCTCATTCTCGAATAAGAACGTTTATATTTCGATCCGTAAATACGTCGCCTTTTTTTTTCTTTTGTTCATCAACCGTACGTTTAGGAAGCACGTGCGATGCCGGGACGCGCATGCGCATGAGTATCGATACAAACACATTGTTCGTTTCATCGGGGACGTTCGTTTTTTTGTTCTCTTCGTTGCGAAATCTTTCGAATTGTCTACGGACATACGATCGTTTTAGCGAAATTGAGTCGGTCGTGTTCTCTATCGTTGTACGTAGAGCGTCGGACGCATGCGCGCTGGTTCGCGCATGCGCGCTAGAGAGCGTACGCTACCACGCATGCGCAAATGATCGCGCATGCGCGTACGATACGACGAATTTACGAATTTTAAGAGTTTTCAAAGCTCGTTTATTGCTAACCTCGATCGAAATTATCGCTCGAGCTTACTCTCCGTAAAAACGGTAATGGTACGGATAGCGAGTAAACACTTAACGATGTATAATTTATCCGTATTGGTGCGCAACCCATCTTCGGCGTCTCGTCTTCCGTTGATTGAGAATTAGTTCCGCAAATTAGACGTTACGCGCGGTCATCCAGCGTCTTTTATCCTCGTCTCTGGCATCTGTGTGTCTTAACCGCGTGCGTGCTACTCCCGATACGTGACATCACTCGTCCTCGTGGCGATTACGTAAATTAGTAGGTACATGTAATATCGTTACAGGAGGGGCCGCCACAAGTAGCCGTTTATTATTACTATTTTTTTTTTCATCAACGCAAAATGACGCCAGCTTTATTATCGACAGTTTTTATTATTCTTACTCCATCGATTTCTGATAAACGATTAACTGAACATCGACGCGTCGTTAGTTTTGATGCGAGGTGGTGATCGATAATGTATTTACTTTTATCTACGTGCTCGATAAATTAATAAAATGATAAGAGCGAACGATTTAATATTCCGTAAAATTACTGTGGTATTTACGTCAATAGCGACCTAAGAGCACCCTTGGAGCTTTTCTCCCTTATTTCTTTTCCAGTTCTCGAGCTTGTATAAAATACAAACGATGTATACGGTTCGAACGTAGTATACTTCTTTCACGTCCCTCATGGCGTCCTATCTTTCTACACCAGCTTGGAAAATCGAATTTCGCACTCGAGATGAAATGCCCATTCGCCCTCGTGCTTGAGTATAAGAGCGTCTGTGTCCTCGAAGTTTCCAGTATGGTATAGAATCTTCGAGTTTGAGGGTGTGTCTGTGTGTGTGGCCTCATTCATTGGATTTTTCTTGACGCTTTACCGCCCTGAGCTCTTCCAACGTGTATATACGATGGAAAAGCTCAAGACGATAACTATATATAAGTATATATATTTCTTTTGTCGATGAAGATTATTGAGTAGAACACCACGAGGTACAAAGATTGGGTTTATCATTGAATTGTCCTTGGTGAAAAAAAGGGAATAAAATTTAGGGAGCGAGAAGGGTGTGCGCCCAAATTATCTCTCGAATGGTCGTTGTTTTTTCCCATAATATCGCCGATAAGTCACGAGCGAGGTACTTAGAGGTCGTCTGACTCATGAGGGTTGGGACAAAAAAATGAATAAATAAAAATAAATGAAAAAAATACTGAATTTGATTTTCTTATCTAAAAACTCGTCGTTGAAGTCAATCTCAAAGGTCACGACAATGGACTTTAATAAACATGTAGGTATATTACACGTGTCTTTATTGTGAGTAGCGACGAATCCATTTTCATCCGTCTCTTTCACTCCTCAAACGGCGTGACCCTCGTAGCGTGACCCTTTTCTCGGTTTCTTCATGCTTCCTTTATATCTATCCGTAGCTGTATTACGTTCATTTTTTTTCAACGCCGAGAGCTCGGGCCTTTCGACCTCGATTCTACCTCGCCTCATCCTCGACCGGTGCGAGCGCACTCGGACTGCCGCCCTGACGATTTTGTCAGGAACACGTCTCATTTCAATTTCGACGAAGAATTAATGTTTTTTCTTAATTGCCAACGTGCGTTCGACTCAGAATAGCAATATTTCCACTACGTGGTCGAGGAGATGAAAACAATTTTCGGCGAGAAAATTTGGAACGAATCGGCAGAGATCGGTAAGACGTAGATATTAATAATTTTCAAGTCGTGAATAAATATCGCTTAGCTCGAGCCGTCAAAATGGTTATTTTAGACGATGAGGTCGAGCCTCGGACTCAGTGAGTGTAAAACGAGCGATCGGACGAGAACGTCCGAGGCCGAACTCGAAGTTGTGCGTGTGCCCATATGTATACCAATCGTTTAGGAGGTGTCCGTTACTCCTACTTTTCTACGGCTCTTCGTCTCTTCGTCGCTCCTACTTATCCGCGGCTTTTGTCCCCATCTACGCGGATATAGTTACATGGTACGTACACCAGTTGGCATTGCGCGTTGCGTAGCTCTCACTGTGCTGCTCTCTGACGCCTTGGTGCTCGTCCGCACTGGTTGGGAAACGCACACGGGCCGGGCGCACGAGCTAACGCGCGAGGGCCGATCCTACAACCATAACCCCAGCGCGACCTCCAACGTTTCCGGCTCGCCTGCCATTCCTAATCGGCGCGATCGGCCGAGAATACTCGGGCTAGCGTGAAACGTGCCTCGTCAATCGCACGTAGGACAGTCAACGTTTTGAGGTCGTTGTGAGAAAAAATGTCTTCGGTGGTTTTGGAGTTTGAGTCGAGTGGAGGAAAGAGGTTAGGACGAAACAGCGTTTACGGCGGTCGACCAATGAAATGACGAGCCTTGGAGCGCTCGCTCATCTGATTGGCCGATGTACGGTTGGGGGAGCCAATGAGACGCAGGACTCTGGGTTTGCTACCATCTGATTGGCTGGCTTGCCGAACGGTCGACCGCTAGAGTCGCGAATCTCGCAGAAAACCTCTTTCCTCCGTGTCGTAAAACGGAACAGTCGGTATTATTTTTCTTCGAAAGCAATTATTTTTTTATGATATAAAAAACAGTCACACTTGAAATATAAAGATCGAACTCTGTTCCGACAGAGGAAGGTGTTCATACAGTCTTCCAGCCTCCACCCTACTTCATTACCATAATTTACACTTTTTGCCAAGTGGTTTTAATATTTTCGACTCTCGAACGTATTAATAGTTCGCTAATAACTCTGGCATTCATGAAAACGGTGGCTCGCTTCCAGCAATCGTTCCTTAGTGGTCAGTAAAGTAATTTAAAAGCGATTCCAAAGTGGTTAAACGAATGGAAATAGAATATCGATTTTATTCGTAATCATTAAAAAGTGCAATCTAAGTTTTAAGTCGTCAACACGGAAATGTGGCACTTAAACCCGGATCAGTTTACCCGTCGATTGAACGTATACCCCGAAAGCAGCTGAGCACCTGGTCGTAAACGAACCGAAGTATCCGAACTCGAGAGGGACTTCGCTTATACCGAAGTCTATGCAACGTCCATATCGCGAAGAAGAAAGTAATGAAAAGTTCCCTGCGATCTTCCGTGTGGAAAATTATTGTCCACATCTTCGTCACATTAGCTTCTTTACCGTCGAGCTACATAAAAATAGTCGCCCGCGACTGCGGATAATTGAAGCATCGAATGACCTTGCCACGTCACCATTCTGGCGAGGCTCACGCCAACTTCCTCGGCCAACTTCCTCACTCACAATGTCTTGGCAAGGAACGAGCATTCTGCAGTCGGCGACGATCCCTTTCACCCGCATAAGAAAAGTAACGAAAACCTCACCAGGTTGCCAGCGAGAAACAACCCCCTCATCGGGAATACACGCGATAGCGGAAAACGGAAGTTAGCGACCGTTGGAAAGGCTTCGAAGTTTGCCAATGTGACTCTCCCCTCTCCTCCGGTACGTATTCGGAAATGTTGGTAAAATCGGTTTGCAACCCTCGAAAACTTTGAGTTGACGCCGTTATCACCCTCGCTGTCAAAATCCTCGGGATGACTCCTACGAAAACTACGAGCTTTTACTCAACGCGACCCTTCCCCATGCAACCCTTTTGCCACGTCGTATCTTCGAGGGCTTATCGGACCCACGGCGAATTTTAATCAAGGCAACCTCTCTCGGTGATCCAATCAAACGTGCGCTCGACAATCTTCTTCTCCCGTTCGTTTCCAATCCCTCGAGGGTGTTGACCACTAATGAAATCGAAGCCACCGACGACCGATCGATTTTGACGTTCCATCACGTTGATGGTAGACAAGGGTGGTTTTCGGTCATCGAATATCCGGTTCGAGTTAACTACAAATCGATCAATCGAAAGTAGATGCAAATTATCCAATAATTTTCCAATCAACGGACCAGCTGTCGCACCCAACGTACGACCGGTTTCCTTTGCATAATACGCTTCTTTTGCCATTTGCGCCAACCATCTTCGGCAGCTGTTGCATCAGGACTCTTGGATAATAATCCACGGGCCATTTGCGTATAATTATTCCAGGCACCGACAATTGCCCCGGTGGGCGATGGCAATAAACTGTTTGTAAAGCCGTGAGTCGAGTATCCTTTTCTCCTTTGCTCGAGACACAAGGCACTTTTTATCTTCTCGACGAGGCAATATTAAATCTTCTTCTCGGGCAGGAAATTCTCGCGAGACTACTCGCGTATAGGTGCTCATAAAGTTATAACTACCATAGCGAAGGAAAAGCTTGAAGAGGCATGGGGCGAGGGAGCGAGGGGAGGAGTGAGGGATCAACGTGGGAGCTGAACTAAACTTCGGTGAATTATGGGATAGAACGCGAGGCTGGAGCGTCGAGACGAATGGAACGAACGAACGAACGAGAGCCCGGTCGGGCTACAAGCTCGGGTGAACGTGAAAGAGGATGAGGGGTGGTTGGTAGGTGGGCAGAGGAAGAGGCAAAGGGTGGATCATTGATCCAGAGGGGATGTGCGGGGGATGGTGTGGAGGCTGCGAGCTTTCGCATGGCCAAATGGAAGCTCTTCGAATTCTGGAGGTGCCTGAAAAGGGTGGCCAAACACGCTGGAGCGCAGTTATCCCCTTCTGACCCTGGCATTTTCCATTTATCTCGCTTTGCTAGTTCTTCGCCTCTTCTCCTACGGTTTTTTTTGTCAATTTTCATTAAAAACCTTGATCGAATGAGGCGAAGATAAAATCGCTACCAAGTCCATTCGCTCAATCGTTTGTTCCTGACAAGGTGATGATGTTCATTTTAATCCTTAAATTTTCGTTCTATTGTCTCAGGTCATGACGTCGACGAAGTCAATGTCTGACAGCTACGATGTTTATTTAACCCGAGGCTAATAAAAATTGACGTGTGTCTCCTTTTTTTGGTGTCTACTTTTCTATCTTGCGACTCCAGGGGGTCAAAAAATAAAAATATTCCGCCAGATAATTAAAAATAGTCTTATTCGATCGAAAATTTCTCGCATATTACGAAAATGGTGGTTATTCTTACGACAGCTGAAAATTAATAGGCGAAATACCGAAAAAACTGTGAAAAATCATGTTTTTCGACTTTTCGCCTATCCTTCTTCGTAGGAGTGAAAACCCACCCACGGATTCGTGATCAGCCAGCAATTCACGAACGATATAAGCTCTAAGAATGTATTAAAGGGGCAAAGATTGAAACGGATTAAATCGATCGGTTGTCCTAGATCAGTTAACTGGACACCAATGAAGATGAGAGGAGTCTCTCGACTACTTCCGGAATTCGTATTAATTAGCTTCGCCGAACACGAGTGGGCTACGGATTAATTGCATGGTATAGATCCCGAACCCTCGTAACGGCAACGTCAATTGGATCTCGTTCGCAGCGGCATCGTTGGCCCGAGGCACGAAAGTCGTTCGTCCAATCGACTCCGGTATTTCGCTCCTGCTCTTTTTCTCTTCTCTCCACGCTTAGCCTTCCACCGCGAGCGTGCGTGCGCACGCGCCTACTTCGACGCGCATGCGCCTGGCTCTACGCGCATGCGTCTGGCATCTCGCGCATGCGCGAATGTTCTCACCACCGACGGGTGCCACGCGCCGTTATTACTGTCCGGCGAATCCGAGCCTAATAACAGTTTTTATCGTCCTAAAACACGTGCGTAGTTTACAATCTGACCTGACTACCTTTACCCAAGAATACTCAAGTCCCAGCACCTCGGAAAATCAATTTGCCAATAACACACGGCGCACTATAAATCAGGCATTAAAATGCAAGCTACTTCGTGAATTTATTCAATGATTTTGTTAGTTTTTTCAACTATGAGTTAAATGAAATGTCTCTCGAACGTTTCATTAAGAACATCGTTTGATTAATACGCCTCTCCTCGATTTCTATCGAAATGAAGTTTGTCGGGTCAACTTGTAAACGAATGAAAAAATAAAGATTACTCGGGTTACTCGACACGTGTCGCAAAACGTTATATTTTTTCGACAAGCATGGCCTAATTCATAATTTATTTTCAAAGGCATTTTTTCCACCTCGTGTGTCGATCGACGATACTCCGCGTGGCCGGCATGTGGCCCGAGAGAGAACAGCATAGGCACTCGTGAAAGAGACAGACCTATCGAGTCTTCTGCCTTGACCGAGTTGGGCGCTATCCGTATCGGATATCCTCTATCTTGACTTTGACCCTATTATTATGATACAGTGTAAACCTCTTATCCACATTACGTGATTGTATCACTCGCCGTACGCATTACCATCGACCAACCCATTCACTGTAAAAAAAAAGAATCATTATTTTTAATTGAAAAAAAAATTAACTTTCGCGAATAATACGAAAATCAAATTTCACCTCGAGAATCTTTCGACTTGAAAATCTCTACGAAAAACAAAATAGTGACGAATTTTGTTTTTCTTGAAACCTTACAAAGTCGAAGTAATTAATTTTAAGGATGCTAATCATCATGGAACTCGAATTTGAAAAGGCTGGAATTTTGGATTTTGAGATTGACGAATATTGAACATTTATCCTTCTTAGATCGAGATTCCATTATGAAAAAGTACATGCAAAAATGTTTCTTCGCACTTGCACGATTTTTTGATTCGCGGTTTTTTCGTGTGTGTGTGTGTATTTATTTTCTCACGGGGGGCTAGTCGTACTCTCTCCCCGCATCGCCTTTCTCCGACGTTTTACAGGCGAGCCAAGATAAGAGGTCGTCACTTTGGATCTACTCCAATTCACTTCGCCTAGGTATATATAGTCGTTCGCTTGTAACCGCGGTATATCCCTCGAACCCTCGTCGCAAAAGTGCCAACAGCATCTCGTCGTACGATGCGGCCTTTCACCGCGGAATCTTAAATCTCAATCCAGCGAGACACATTTTCTCCCTGGTGAAAATTGTGAAAGGACGACCGTGAAAGAGTGAGAGAGAGAGAGAGCGAACGATTCGGTAGAGAAAATTGCACCATCCGCGATGAGGAGAAAATCATACCTGGACTAGCAATTTTTTTCGCCACGTCGAAAATGCAAATTATATCCTTTTTCCTCTTTCACAATTAAAACTCTAAAAACCACACACAAACATACAGAAAGAAAATCTAAACGATTAAAATTGCAATTTTTTTATTAAAAACAGAAAAAAAATCAAATTTTTACAAAAATCAATAATTTCTAATTGATTAAGTTCATAAGTCATTCAGAGTCAAGGTTAAGAAAAACTGTAATCAATCCCAAACCGCGCTATTTAAAAAAATAACATGTTTGATGCACGGAATTTTCCCACCATACGCAACATTTTTCTTCCCTCGAGCCAAAAAGAAAAACCAATAAAAAAAGGACACCTCGAATCATAACCTCAGCGTGAAACCCGGCGAGAACAACTCGGGGGTATAATAATGTTGGATGTAATTGGTGTGATTAGTTCGGTGTACAGAGGTGGGTTATAATCAAGCGAAAGGTGAGAGGGAAGGCATTGTTGTTCCCTCCACGAGTCTCTCTCATAGGGGGGAGGGTCGTACGTAGCGTCGAGCAAGGGGTTGTAGCGTCGGTTATTTAGCCTTCCCCCGGTTTTATACAGTCGACGTCCTCGTTGTCGACGTCGCGTTCGAGGTCGAAACCCGTGTGCACCGACGTGATACGAAACGGTGCTGCTCCGCTTTGTGCATATTCACACACACACACACACGCCCATTTATAAACGTCTACCTCTATATCATAACGTAGGTGTAACCAACACCGAACAAATGGTACCCGTGGTATAAACGAAACACGGAAACACCAAGGGTTCATATACAGCTGGTTCGTGAGCGGGGTTTTGAAGAGCATGGGCGTAAGCTGTACCACGATGCCACACTGATGGAATGCTTTTCGTATTGTGTATACACGAGTATGACGGAAGAAAAAAAGAGCGACTCGGAAGGATAGAAAGAGAGATTGCCCAACGAGGGAAAACGGAGAGAAAACTGACGTTGAAATAATCATGGATGGGTGGTACAGTAGAGGTCCTCTTAACAGGAGAGACAAGAACCAGTTGGTTGATGTCTGGAAGGGGCTAGTTTCCTGCTGTACAGTCCACTTTTACAGAGCTTCCTTCAACGTAGATGGAAAATGGGCCTATTGAAGGCTGGTTCATGGAACGAGTCGGAGGAAAGTGCTCACCTCATCACGAGCAACTTGTAATATTAGGAGGAGATATTCCTTTTCACAAGGGTCCTTCGTGGCAACGAAAGGATTTCATCCGTTTCGAACGCGTCCGAGTGAATTTTCAACCTCTAATTGGACGGATCCTTCCAAATCCTTCATAAGTAAGGTCCTCCGAACAAAATCTCATAAGGAGCGAACTCTGAGAGTTGATACCCCGAAGGCTTCCTTCATAATTCGACAACGGTTTTCTCTACCCTATCCTCCCATTCATCTTCCAAAAACTTCGTCCTCGCTAAGGTCACCTCTCGGTCACGTCAACCACCAGGTACAACGGGAATATTTCCTATTATTCGAGCAAAGTTTTTGGAACGATGGCGATGAAATTCACGCGTAGAGAGGTGGTGTCGCTCTTTTAAGAGCGTAATTGGAACATTTATCGTGGAAAACTTGGCAGTGGTGGGGATCAGAGTCATAGGGGCGGGGGGCCAGCCTATCAGAATTCACGAACTTGCGAGGGTCTACACTATATCGTTGTATATAGCTGTATATACGTAGGAAATAGAGATAGAACAGGAGGTTGAGGCATCCTATCGACCAGTCAGCCAGCCATCCAGCTATCCAGCCAGAGCCACCGGCTCGTCCCGTGACCTGACCTCGTCTGAACCCTCCATTCCACTCTCTGCTTGCGCTCGACCCTAACACAATCACCTCCACCACTTCTCTCTCCCTCCGTCCCTCTGTCTCACTCCCTCTTCCTCTCTCTCTCTCTGCACCACGAGGCACCGGCGCACACTGCGCTTTCACCTCACTGTGTATGCAACCGTACTGGTACCAACCCCCTCGACCCTCTCGACTCCACCTCGTCCCTCGTCCTCGGTTTGCACGTTCTCCGCGCTACCAATCCTACCGACCGACGCTTCTCGGTGCACCCGACGTTTTCTACTGTACGATATTAGCCCTCACCCCTCGCCCTAACCAACCCCCTACCCTCTCATCCTCTTGCATTTCCGCGACTAGAACCGAACTGGAACGAGCGAGCTTCGCCATACCAATCTACATCGTTCACCTTCGCCAAGCTCACCTCGCATCCCCGAACCTACCCTCGTGTGCAACGAATGCCCGATGCTTCTGCGAGACGGGGGTGTCTCCATCCCCCTCCACACTTCCTCTCTGTTCCTCGTGGAACCGCTGCTCCCGTTTCGCCGGTTTCTTCAACCTCTTTCTTTCTGGATTTTTATTTTTTTATTTTTCATTATTGTAGGTAGTCGCGCTTTTTTTGTTTCCAGACGTTGTCTTTTTCTTCGTTCGTAGCGGGGTGTATGGGATTGGGTTTGAGGGATGGTAGGGTGATTCGATGGAACTTCGATTGCGTCGCTGAAATATTGATAAAGGAAGGCGATTGTTGAGACATTTTTCGACATATTGTATTCACTCGCTCCCTCAACGATAATTTTATTACTTATTCGTGTTTTTATCGAACTCGATATATCTAAATACGCTGAATTTTCGTTTCATTTGCATTTTCAGTTACAAGATTCTTTTTTTGTCATGGGTACGAAAATACAGGATTTAAAAGTAGCCAACAGTTTCAATGCTCGGATTCGAAGATTCGAGGCTCTTGTCCTTCATCCCTCAAAACTCACACCCTCAACTTTATCCACCTATCGATTAGAATCAATTGGTTTTCCATGTTGAAAGGACTCGAAAAAAAACTCCTGGATGCATCCTGCGATACTAAAACTTGCCTCTTTCGAGGGATGTAAAAAGTAGCTCGACTGTTCGCTACGTTTTTGCTTCTCAACCCACGATTTTTCAAATTTTACCCGGTATAAATCTAGCGAGTTTTTTGGAGCATGGTGCACACTCGCACTCGAGAAAAAGCACGACGTAACCCAGGAACATTCTGGAATAAACGCGAGAGCCTCGAGGAAAAAAGAAAAACCGCTTCGGGGGGGAGATGACACGCTCCTACGTGAGGGTGGCTATATAAGGGTGGGAAAAAAGCGAAGTACCCACCGGGGTTGGAGCCGATGTTGAACTCTCTCGAAGCTTCCGCGTTCGTATATAGCGAACCCAACGTCCGAAGCACGTTTTACCGGTATTGGAATTCCGCCGATAAATTCCGATGGTACACTCTCCACTCTCGACTCTACCGGAGCCAACACCACCGGACGATCCGCCAATTAAAATAAAGCTTTCGAAATAAATCGCGCGCGCGACTCGTCCCAACGCTCACGTCGAAATCCATTCGAACAATTATTTATTCATTGTCCCCGCAATACGCGAATTATTCGACGATTCACTCGTGCACATTGCTCCACGAATGATCAATTATTCCACTCTTCTAAAACTACCCTTATCCATTTGTTTATATCGAATTAATTTCTTTATCAGCCACTGTTTCGATTATAATAATTACACGTCTCAAAATCATTCTCGTTACTACCCTAAAAGCACAGGCGACACAATCGATCAATTTCCAAAAAAATTCTCAAAAAAAATTTGTTTCTTTTTTGCATTTTTCCAAAAATTATTCAACCCTTTTGCGAAAAAAATCGCAAATTATTCGTTATGATCGCTCGACGGTGAGCAAGTCCATGATCACGTAGCTGTTGCCAGCAGCCTCGTTGAAATCTTACTCGAATCGAAAATCGTGAAAAAATTTGTTAAATAATCAAAAAATTATGCAAAAACGTCGCAAAAAAAAGAAATTATCTCCAAAAATTTGATTCGATCGTTCGATAATATGCGAGAGGTATAATCAGGCGGTGATATCGGCTGGTGGCAATAAGCGACACATCATTATTAAACGGGAGTTACTTGATGGGCAGAGGGAGGGGGCAGGGTATTCGAGAAGGGACAGGGAGTGGGGGTAACGTCGCCCGTTGGCACATTCACTCTTCTCCATTTCGTGAGAGAACAGCGTGCAACCCGAGAGCGGCGCAACCGCATTTGGTGGTGCAATCGCGTAAATAGACTTTAGAAAGCACGTATGCGGCAATAACGGGCGGCCCTCGGTATAAGCCATGTCTGCTCTCAATATTTATCTCCACACGTGGACTCGCTCGCCACGAATATCACCTTCCATTATTATCTCGATAATACCAATCGACGAATATCTCCTTTATCTCCATCGTGACGTAAAGTATCACATCGAAATTCTCTCTCATTAAAATTGAAAAAAAAAATTAACAAATAGGAAAATTTTTTTTTTATTTTCGAAAATTTTCAAAATTTTTCGATTTTCGAAAAAAAATTAATACTTGGATAAATGTTTTCTCGTGTCGAACAATCGAGGAGATAATGTTTGACGACGTGAGAGCGAGATTTATGATTTGGGTCGACCGTAAGATAAACTCCCCCAACCCCTAACTTTTCGCCCAAACCCTCCCCATTTTTTTTGCTCAAGGCTGGTACCTCGTTAACTCGACCAAACTCGCGGATTTTTCGCTATTTGCTTCATTACTTATTCAAGCTTTCGTAATTTGCATTACGTTTCAATCATATACTTTTTTTTTTCTTCTTCTTCTTCTTCTTTCCTTTTCTCTTCTCGCTCTGTAAGCACACCTGCTTTCTCCAATTATTCGTATCCTGCATTTTCCCCATCAGTCAGCGAAATTCTTCCTCGAGCCATTATTCATCCTCGCAGGAAGTGGAAGCTTTTCACTGCAGGGGGCTAAAGCTTTCTCGCTTCGACCATCCTTTTTTTGCTCTTTTTCACCCCCAACCTTCTCTTTCTAGAAAGATAACGATGGAATAAGGGTAAAAATGAAAAATTCGTCCGGTCGAAGAATGTCTCGGATGTGAAAATATCTAATAATTCTCCTAATTAGACAAAATTAGCCCATGTCTTCAAAAATAAAAAGAATAGAGAAAAAAATAGACTAATTTTTAGGATATTTTTGAAAACTGCCCCCCCCCCCCCAATTTCGAACTGGATTGTTTTAACTATTATTCCACTAGGGAATAAATCACGGTCGGATTAACTCATCCTTACATTTTCTTTTTTTTTTTTCATAAAAACAAACTTCGCTCGTCGAGCTTTTCGACTCTCGAAACTTCGCGAAAGCTCCAGTCAAAGCGCTTCTATTTCACGTTGAAAGATTCACGGTATATTTTAAGCCTCTCGGTCCTGTCCCAACTTCGTCGCGTTAAGAATCGAGTGAAAAGTAAATACGAAAAAAAGGAACAAGGGATAGCACGAGGGAGAGAAGCCCGTGCTCGAACTCGAGAGAGTTCGGAATTCTGACGTAACGGCGACGAATTTATTTAGTTCGAGCCACCCGGCGAGGCAACGAGAGAAAGAAAGAGAAAGAGAGTGAGATAGCGAGAGCTCGACACGGCTAAACTCTCGCGAGAAAGTTACATGACCCATCGACAGTGTATTCGTGTGTACCTTCTTGCCACCAGCGTTTCGTAGCTCGAACATGTTACCGAACGGCCCAACCGTCGATTCGAGAAATTTTCGCAGCGAAAAGTTACGAGAGAGTCTCATCTCTCTTTATCTCTCTCTCTCCCTCTCGTTCTACTTCACCCTCCCTTTTACCATCCGAGCAAACTCGCGAAATCTTTTTCCTGTTAAATTCCATCATTAAATAGCCATCGTTTCGTTGCCCGACACACATTTTTGTTACCGAAGACCCTCATGCGAAATCCGGTCCACTCTTTGTCGCCTCGACTCTCACCCTCTCTCGTTATTAGCATAACGATCTAACGCTCGTGCTACGGAGAACTACGAAACTCGAGTTTGCCCAAATATTTGCATAGTCTCGCCGGGGCCACCGGGCGAGCGAAACAGCGACGATCGAATCGAACCGAGATTACATCTTTATCCGATAAAATATTAGATCGACCGTAAAATCAAATTGTCCAAAAATTGTTTTCCCTTTTCTACGATTATTCGCGATCGTTCCTTCGATTAATTGACTTTTCGGCAATTCGATAAATCAAAAAAAAACCTCGAAATTAAACAAAATCAACGTATTTCCAAAATTTTCAAAATGCGAGATTTTATTTTATTTTAGTAAATAGATGCGTCTCGCTCGCGTATCGATCCACTTGATTTGAGTTATCTCATGCGAATAGACGAAGTAGCCAGAATAGAAGAAACACTAAAAAGAAAGAGAGAGAGGGAAAATAGCGAATGACAGACAGGGGAAGGGAGGGGGGTGGCTCAAACCGCAACAGCACGTAGGTAGTTGTGCGTGTCTATACGGAGATGCGCAAGGTCGATGCTTAAACTGTGACGAAGGCCATTGGTCCATTATGATGTTAAAAAGGGAGTTGTTAACCGTCTGCTGGTTCGACGTTACGAGCTTGTAAAGTGTAGAACAAACAGCGAATATAAAGTGGAATAGACGTTAAAAAAAAGAAGAAATATAAAAGAAGGAGGCAAAAGTAGATGGGACGAAGACGAGGGGAGAGAGACAAATTTCAAGACGTGGTATCGTCAAAGCGGGTCTCTTGTCAACCAAGGTTGGCGAAGTTCGCTACCGATGTCGACCGCAGCTCGCTGCACATAACCTCACGCGTCACTCTTCGCTTCCCTCCTGCTCGGCTCAACCCCCGCCCCCTCCATCTTCACCACCATCCTACTATGTCGTACCGCATGCTCATATTCACGACCGGATTACCACCGTCGTACACCGTCCGCTTCTTTGGACGTTCGTTACACGAGCCATGTGCGATAAAACACGAGATTGCTTTTCCGGATTTCGCGAGGCTCGAATTTCCATCCGGCCGAACCCTCGGGGATGATATAAAACGAAAATATAACGCTGAATTATATCGTCGATGATTTTTCTACGTTTATTTGCCGATTTTGTACGTTTTCTAACCTCGAAAAGAGCGATAATAGACGCTACCACGACGCCATTTTGATTCTCGATGCTCGGCGGCCATTTTGATTTCTCATCCGCCATCTTGTCGTGCGTGGAAAAAATGTATAAAAAGTCGTGAAAAGCAGAGATATCATTGGAATTTTTTAATGTTGCATTTATTTTCATCGTCTAAACTCATTACTCTTTTTAATTTAAGGTGGTTTTGATTTAATTTTTTCGTCGTTTTTGCGTGTTTTCGAGCGAATTCGCGAGTTTGTCGATCGATAACCTAATGTTTTAGGAGAAGACGGATGTGAGTGAGCCGATGAGGGCAAATACTTTTGTGAAACGAGGAGCGAGGGCGAATAGCGATAATGTTTTTGCCATCGCGTCTATGCGTGTGGCACAGACCGGACCTCGACACTGTTTACCGCCATTGCACTTTTCTTATTTACGATTGCCTCCGCAGCCTCACTGTAGATATATACACACTTCGTTTCACGTACTTGCACACCGCAGAAACTCATCCGCGCGGTCTCACATGCGCCGTTCCATTTTCGAGTGCGAAGCGGTCGTTATTATCGAGGCACACGTGGGTCAGGCACGCTCGTATCCTCGCTCGTAATAATACAAGCGCGATTGGAATAAGACTCGAGCGATCTCGAGCACGTGCTTCTTTACTCATAAATTATTATTATTTTTTTTTTCAAACAAATTTGCTATTTTTTATTTTTTTTTCTCCAATTTTCTTTCCATCTTTTGTAGTTTTTTTGCATTTTTGTAAATCAATTTCTCGCCGAAAAAAAAAGAAATCCGTGAGGGTAAATAAAATAATACGATCGTGGAAGCAATCCGGAAGAGAGAGAGAGTGAGAAAAAAAATCATATTCCGTGTATACGATAAACGTTTTGTTTGCGCTCGGTGAGGCGCTTTACCGCTTTCCGGCAGCGACAGCGGCGACGAATTGGAAGAATTACCAACGGTCGAGACTCCCAGGGCCGTTTTCCGAAGGGGGTCAAGGGAACCTTTTGCCCCGGGCCAAACCGCTCTCCTTCCGTCCTTATTAAAGCAATATACTTTTCTCACGCACCGTGAACACCCCTCTTTCTCCCTCCTTCCCCCCGATCACTCGTTATCGTCGATACGATAAAAAAGAAAAAATTCACAACCTTCTTTTGACGATTTATGTGAAATTAGATAAAATAAAAAATTTACGAATAATTTTTGAAAAAGTGAGTAAACTTTTTTTTTTCATCCCTTATCTACCCCGCAACGATCGATTTGTATAAAAATCAAATGTCTCACGATATTTCGCTGTACCAAGCTGGAAAAACGACGAAAAACTTCGACGAAACTTCGTGTTACCGTGAAAATAAGAAGAAAAAAGAAATCATAAAATCGTAAGTGCCAAATTTACCAAAAACTTTTTTACTTCCGTCGAAGATATCTCGAAAATATTATTTTCGCGCGCGAACGCACAACGTCCCGTTCCTACGATAGAACAAATACAATTTTTTTTCTTTCTTCATAAACTTCCTAAAACAAATGATCAAAATGTAAAATTAAAACGTAAACAAAAAAAAATTAATATTTCATATATAAAACAAAATGTCAAATTTTATGTAAAAATTGTATTTTATTTTTCTCCTCCATTTTTTCTCGTACGAGATGAATTTTTCCACGAGGTGAATCGATGCGATAGAATTTTCGTTCGGTCTAGTACTGCTTTCGACGTCGAGAAGAAGAAAGCCATTTGATCGGTGACCTTTGAAGAAATTTCAATATTCCAACGCCTCGAATAAAAGGTACCCTTCCTTACGCTATTTATATATATATATATATATATATATATATATATATATATATATATATATATATATATATATATATATATATACATATCGACCTGGTGTGTCGAAGTAGACCAAAAGTAGGGCCTTCTCGGTTTTCTTTCTTCACCGTTACACAAGGCGCGTGGAAGCGCGATGCGTGATTCCGGCACGGTTCCTCTTCAACCTCTTCCTCTACCTCCTCCCCCTCTTACCTTCGTCACAAGAGTTTGGTCGTAGCTCGTCGTCGCCCGTCTCGTCACGGTTCCATTAATAACGCTCCCCGAAACGGTCCTCTCGGGTCCGCTCGCGGCCCTATGTCACGTTTACCATCTCTCGTTCGTCGCTGCCTCGATAAACTCCGTTTGGCTTGCTCTCAATCTCATTGTCGTAAAAAATAAAAATAAAAATTATTTAAAAAATTAAAAAAGAGAGAAATTTTTTTAAAAATCTTTATAATAATTAATTGACGAAAAAATAATTGTTCGATTAAGATTTAATTTATTCGAAAGTGAAATTAACTCGTAAACCTTAATCTACGAGAGAGAAATCTTATTTTTTTATTTTTTGTGTAACGTGGTAAAATATATTTTTAAAAAAAATGTGGTCTTTGATGGATCAAAGTTTTGGGAAGGATGCCGTCCCCGACATTCCTCGAGCCATTAGCGAACGTTTGGAAATCGTCTATTATGCGAATGCCTGAGTTTAGTAATTGGAAGATTGAAATAAAATCTGGCCTTGAGCCGTCGGCGTTTTCTTCACTTTCTCACGACCTACAAACACGCTTATTTCCAAACGTTCGATATACGTCAAAAGATTGTTGAAAAATTGTCAACGAGTAAGTTGTTGTTTTAGTGCCAGGGATCATAAACGTTTTCAACCTTTTTTTAATTGAGACGATGAAAATAATTTTTAAAAAAAATTTATTTTATTTTTATGTTTTTGAAATATACTGTTA
The DNA here is from genome assembly GCA_964017225.1 of Netelia inedita. NCBI lineage: Eukaryota > Metazoa > Arthropoda > Insecta > Hymenoptera > Ichneumonidae > Netelia > Netelia inedita. The sequence continues at coordinate 12,104,717 of OZ024925.1, read as the reverse complement.
AGCTCCGATGGTATAATCCTCTCTCTCGGTCTTTCTTTCCCTGTTGGAGAGGAGTTCGAGGTCGTGAGAGGTCGACGGAGAAAGGGAGAGAGAGAGAGAGAGAGAGAGACGCGTAATATGCGAGAGAAACAAGCACGTTCCGTACGTTGGCAGAGAGCTGTACATCTGTCATTTCCTGCGCGACGTGAATGCTTTTGGGGGTTCTCTGGTAAGCGCCGTGGCGGCTTTGCTTCGTAGAGTTTCATATGCAGGCTGATATGTCTCTGAACGTGAGATAGGCGGTCGTAGCTCGGTCGCTACACGAGGTCGAATGTGCACGCCAGCACTGTCGGTTGGTCGACATCGGTCGAATGGAGGGGATAGCATCGTACGACCCGAGAGAGCCGAGAGATCGGCGATGCTCGTACGAACTCGGCGGAGTTCGGGAGGCGCATGCGCGCATGTCTAGTCGCGGGTGGAGGGGATACACGCTGGAAATCCTCGGCAACCGTAGCTCAGTCGAGCCAACGCCGAGGTTGGAGTCGGAGTCGAGACTCGCGTTCGGATAAAGTAACCGGCCACACAGTCGCGTCCGAGCCGCCGTAGCTTCGTCGCGACCGTACTTCACTAATCGTATATAACAGCTCGTCTCGTACGTTGCCGTTTCGATTAATACACCCGAGAAGAGTGATCATCGAAATAGTTAAGAACCGCGTGTGTACGTATCCCCCATCGTAATCATTTATTACACAGTGGGAATGAGAGAGGAGTAGATCGATCGTTAAAAATAAAAGGTGATAAATCAGGGGAAAAGAAAAAGAGCTAGCGGGGCTGTGCTGTAAACTCCGAAAAACGAGGAAAACATTCAACGTGATTTATTTTCTCTCCTGGTTTATTGTCGTTACATACTCGACCGTTTCGGTGGACCAAAAAAAGAGTTGGTACGGCAGATGACTCTGCCCGGCGTCGTCTGTGTATACGCTGCGGACCGCCCCCGTAACAAGAGAATCGTTTGAGCTCCCGTCGTTCGTGCGTACGTGTGCGTGAGTTAGTGTGCATCTTTATGTGTATATGTGTGTGTGACCTCGCCGCGGGACAAGTCCAAGATTCTTCGAAATTCCACGAGCACGTCACGAATACGAATACACTCGATATATTCGTGATTCGCGAACTGGAGCGACGGAGGAACAGAATTGAAATAAGAAATTGAGACCGAGCTCCGATATTTTATTTCTCGTGTGATGAGAGTCGCGAGTGGAATAATGAGAAGTTGAGAGGGAGAGAGAATAGAAGAGAGTGAAGTCATCCCGGAAGAAAATAAAGATCAGTGTCGCTCGGGCGTCAGTGTGATCGAGTGTCGATTAATCGATATTAATACATATCGATATTTGTCATCAAATATTCAACGGAGTTATAACCTTAATATTAATAATTCTTCCACGTGCGTAGTCGATAATCGTTATCGTTATCGACCTTGTGCAAATCAAAGGCTGTTAGTTCGAGGTCTTCGAACAAAAGTGCGACGAGCCGTTCGTAACGTAAGAGAGAGAGAGAGAAAAAAAACGAGAACCTCGAGTTGGGTGAAAAGAAAATTTAGGGAAGGAGCGCGCGCGCGAGAGAGAGAGAGAGAGTGGGGTGCCGCGGGATTGGCCGGGCGATTTAGATATGACAGGCTTGCTTCGTAGCGGCCACGGATTGACGATAATAATACGTGCGCATGTGTCCAGTGGGATTTAATAACAAGACGCTCGTCGCGTATCTGGATACCTTGACGACGCCTACAGCGGGTCTGCCTCGTGGTAGGATGGCGCTGGCGCGGTATGTACATATATGTATATATATATGTGTATATCTTTATATACATATATTATATTATAAAATTATGGAAATTTCAATAACAGTCGAAGCTCTTTATTCCCGTTTTAGTTATTGTCAGATTAAAACAATATTTTGTTTACAAAATGTTACATTTATTTTCGAATTGTTTTTCTTTTCAATATAATTAAGAATGTAACTTGGGCCTGAAAGGGTTAATTAAAAATAGCGAAACGAACGAAAATTAGTAAATTCGTGAAATCACTGCCTTTAATAAGTTAATTAAACATTTTAATTATTTATATTTGTTTTTTTTTCAATTATTTTTTATTTTACATATTTTAAACATATCTCTCGCGAATAAAGAGCTTCGTCTATAGACAAAAATAAATCATTATTACATAATGAAAAAAAATGATAACAAAGTGAAAGTAAAAAATTCTTTGTATAAATGTTAATTTTTTTTTTTAATTTTGTTATTTCTTTTAATACGTTTAAAATTAGATACGTATAATTTATAATTTATGTACGAGCCCAGATGATGATTTTAGACCGGGCTCGAAAAGAATCAACCTCCATTTTATGTCTCTTTCTTATTGTAAGAAAAACATTTATACTATTTCCTTTTTCCGAACAATATTTTTTTTTCCCAAAATTTTTTCGTTTTTATTATTAAAAGATATTCGTGCGAAATAAATTATTTAATTATAAATATGAAAGATTCTTGGCGTGTAGGAGAATCGTCGAACGGATTGTTGGTATATTCGTCGCGGCGATTGCGCTCGCCCGATTGGTTAGCCGCGACCGTGTAAATGCCCTCGTGTCGGAGGTCTCGCGACGCCGAACGAGAGACGTGTGTGCGCGCGCACGCATACGCGCATGCGTTGTTCCAAGCGCGCGGGCGAGCGTCGTCCGTCGAGGGACAATTAAGGTCGAGTCCGAGTAGAGCTTAGACTCACCGCGTTACCCGCGACTCTCTCTCTCTCTCTCTCTCTCTGTTTTTTTCTCTCTTTCTCTCTCTCTCTCGCGCGCGCACTCGCTCGCTCGGGCACGATATTTCAAACTCGCGCACCAAACATTTATCACTCGTACGGCCCCGAAAAAAATGACCCCGATATCGTCGATTATCGACAAACTTATCGGACTGCCCCGAATATTGATATTTTATTTTCAAACCAAAAAAGAAAAAAACGCCATTTTATTAAACATCGAACGATTAATAATCGTTTACAAAAACAAAATCGTAACGATTTATTTTTATTTCACTCAATTTTTAATAATATTGTTCCAATATTTATGACAAAATCGGGATAAACATTTTTCGAAACATCGACAAATTTTATAAATTATCAAATCCGTAAACAATTGCAATAATTAATCAATTTTTCATAATATCAAACGAATTAAAAACGACAAATTTTATAATAATAAAACAAATCAATATTAGAAAATAATTTACATTATAATTATAATTTAAAAAATTTCTATATTTTATTTGAGTCCCGAAGCCTCGGTTTCGGGGAACTCCCACCCCTCTTCTTTCACCGAACTTCGATACTACTTTGTACGTGTAACGTTAAAGTTCGGTCGGTCTCGTCGACGACGAGTTACCCTCACGGACACGCACACACACACAGACAATGTTTTGAAGAGGTCATAAAACGAATGGAATATCAGTTGTGTATTCATATCTCTCTCTCTCTCTCTCTCTATATATATATAGGGAGAGAGAGAAAGAGAGAATTATATATATATATAAATTTCTATAGGGACGTCTTCTTTTCTGCTTCTTTCCTTCCACAGAACAAACACACACACACAGATTATTTTTCCTCACTGAACTATGTCCAATGCACATTCACATTGGACGCGCTTCGAGCGAACACTACCCGACGGAAGTTCGACAGCTGAGGTCGAGTAGAAAAACACTCCATTCCTCCGCCTCGTACAACACGAGAATCAATGTCGTCGAGTTAGCTCTCCTGCCACTGTGCTGCGACATTGAATATATTTTCATTTTTATTTTTTATTTTTGGAGGGCCAAGAATTTATAAAATAATAAAAATAATTTAGAAAAAAAAACACTTTTTTTATTTTTTATTTATTTTTGTCAACGAAGTTATTTTTTTTTTATTTTTTATTTTTTTTAAATGGACAGGAAATGCCTGTCGTAATTTATCAACTCCCCGAAACACCACGCCGGTAGCACCATACAATTAAAAACATTAAAAACATACATGAATCACAGAACGCACATTTTCATGGGGGGAGTTTGTACCTATGTGTGTTTACTTTCTTGGCTCTCGGGTAAACCGTTGGTACGTTTCGAAACTATGAGGGTTTGGGAAGGAAACGAGGTTTACGAAGGTTCGACCTTTCTCATCGTGTACCAATCTACGATCGAAGACACTTTTCTTTTGTAACGCGTTTTGCAACAATGTTGCGTATAAATTTTATCTTCGCGATCGTCGAATTTAATATAACGCGAATTTACGAGGGAATAAAAATATTGCGAGGAGACAAATATATTAACGATGTTATTTTGCGAAAATGATCGACGGGGGAGAATTTATATCGTGTAATAAATAGCGATGAAAAAAATTCTTTTTTAATTATTTTAGCCATTTTTTTCATGGATTAATTTTTTTCCATTTTATTTTTTGTTTATTTTTTGTTGTTTTGAGTTATTTATTTCCTTAATCGCGAAGAACGATTTAACACGAGGAAAAGTACCATTTTGACTTTCGAACTTGTTCGTGAAACTAACTGATAAAACAAAAATAGTTACACGACACTAATAGAGACACTCGTTGATAACGAGAGAAGCTTATCTCTAATTGATTTGTTGGTAATTAACGCTCGAGGCGAACAGTCAAGAAGCCGGAAAAAAATACCTTTCTTGAATATCTTTACAGACTCGCTTAATTTCGATATTTTATTTCTACCAAACTGATTTAAAAAAAAATCTAATTTTTTTAAAATTAAGACAAAAATTGAGATTAACATAAATTTTCTACAAATTTAATCGACTCCATTTTCTTTTAATATTATTCTTTGTAAAACTTATACAAAAAATTATTATTTTTTAAGTTTTTCGAAAAAATAATTGAAAAAAATTAATTTTGAATAAATTCGATTAATTAAATTTTTTTTTAAAGTTTTTTCGACCACGTAGTGCTCAACCACGGCAATACAATCGTATCCTCTCTCTCTCTCCTTTTATCGCTATTTTGTCTATTTACCATTCGTCCATTTTCTCGTTCTCGACTTTCCGTTTCTTTCGAAAAAACGTGACAAAACGTTTCGTTCGACCTTCGAACACCGGACGGAGATTTATGCCTGCCTCAGGTAGACAGCTGTGCGGCTTCCGTAATACGTGTACGACCGGCCTCACGTACATGCATACCACCGTGCGCTACCTTTCCTGATGTACGCATGCGCACAGTACAATGTACCAAAAAAAAATAAACTTTACGCTTTACCAATTTTTTTTTTTCTTACAATTTATTTTATCTTCACCAATCAATGTCCACGCAATAAAAACAAATTTCAACCATTTCGATTGAATTTTCGCATTAAAAAAAAATTATTTTATCAAAGAAAACAAAAATTATGAAAAATTGATTAAAACTTTTAAAGCAAATAAAATTAATAAAAAAAAACAATTCGTTATTTAATTCCAACTAAGATTTGTCGAAGAAAAAAAAAAAAAAAAAAAAAAAGAGATAAAAAAAATAATAAGAAACGCGACGATGGAAAATGTCGAAAGGCCACGTTGTTCGGGCGTTCTTATCTTTATCGTTTCTTTTCGCATAAGCGCGCGACCTTCGTTTACCAATCCGTTGGTACGGGGGGTTAGCGCGCCGGTGACAAACCGGCGACTAACGTCCTTTGTCCCCTCGCGCCATTGACGCACATCTGTCGATTTATCGTACGGCGATAGGCAGAGTCCGCGGGCAATCACACACGCCTCGTCATCGACTCGATTGTGAAAGAGAAGAGAAAGAGAAAAAAAATGGTGGGTGCGATTTATAATTCGATAAATAAAAAGAGAGAGAGCGAACGATCGAGGGAAATTAAATACCTCGAGTCGTCGTTCGAATGGTACGCTAATAAAAAAAATGTTATTGTCAAAGATAATAATAAAAACAAAAAATTTTATTGAAAAAAATAATAATTTAAAAAAAAATTTATTGTTAAAACTAATAATTAAAATAAAAAACTTTAATTGTAAAAAAAATAATAAAAATAAAAAATTTTAATTGTACAAGATAATAATTAAAATAAACAATTTTAATTGTAAAAAATAATAATTAAAAAAAAACAGTTCGTCGGTCGGATTAAATTCCCGAACGAAGATCGAGCGATCGATCGCGTATCCGCAACGACCTTGTTCGCATCGACCTGTCGATATCGATAGTCACGTTCCAACGTACGATAATATCACTTTTATTGGTCATTTCGATTTTTCCTGCGCATTGGCGTTGCACGGGTATTTCTTCCTTCGATCACGTTTCGAGCGTTTCGATAATATTTTTCTCTTTTCGATCCTCCCGGAAAAACTGGGCCGAACGGTTGTTGAATTTTTTAAAAAAATTTTTTAATATTGAAATTGGAAAGAGCGACGATCGCGGCGCTCCTAGCGGCGAGACCGTGAACCTCGCGACGAGCTGGTCGGAGTCGAACCGCGAAAAAAGCCTCGTTCGACCACCAAAAGCAATAAATAAAAAGATAAATACTTGTAACAATTTCAAAAAAAAAAATTATCCAACATTTACATTCCCAATTTATATTAAAACTTGTATAATTAATATTTCGTAATTCCTTGAAAGTCCTCCGGCAATGTCACACCACGATTTTCATGAATAAATATTACGTGATTAAAAACCTACCAATAACAAAAAACTGACATTATAAAAGTAAAAAACAAGACAAGAAACCTGAGGCTCGCGAGTAAAAAAATTCTTTGTTTTTTTTAATCCACACTAGGAGAATTACGAAATGAAAGAAGCACGGAAAATTATCCGCGCAGACATTGTTTTCTGCGAAAGAAAAATCGTAGCGCCTGGGCTAAGGTCATTTTTTTTCGATATCGAAGTGTTGTCATCGTTTTTATTTCAAGCTAGAGCACCTTTGCACACAACTGTATATATATATATATATATATAACACATGTGTTTATATATACATATATATATATATAAACACATGTGTACAAACGTGCTCTAGGTATTCTAGCTTAAGATTAATATAAATATTAATCCCAAGCACACGGAACCACCGGGATGGACCAAGGCACTGGGAGGGAAGGAATTAATTGAGGAAATGTGTGAGGTGGTGAGAGAGTTCGAAAAAATAGCCAAGAGAAGAGAGGAGGAGAGGGAACGGGGAAAATAGTTAAGTAAGAAGCAGAAATAGCAATAGATCAATATAAGGAAATGTTAAAATGTAAATATGGGTGAATATACAAAAATTGGGCAACTCGCTGTCATCGGCCAATAAATACGAAAATATTTATGCACTTTATTCTGCGACAATATATTATGAAATTCCTAGATCCTCGCCATGTATCCATTCAATTTGAATTACATACTTCAAAAGCTAATTAGTAAAATAACGCAATGAATGCTCAAAACATCAGTACCCTGGCGTGTCATAATCACAAAAACGCTTAATCAGGAGCTTGTATAACAAAATATTCCGTGTTTATTGTTAATCTGATTATTATTATATATTCTGTAAAACATTTATTAATATAATTCACACGTTTATTTATAGAATCTGTAAAAAGCTATTTTTTAAAAATTTACAAACTTTGTCATCACTTTTACCCATCAGTCCTTTGTGCCAAGTTGAAATTTGAAATTCCCCCAAAATATTGCCGAACTACGATCAACTCATTGTTCAGTGTTGAATGTTGGTACTAAAGTTAACTGCAAAGCGCACCATATTGACGGCAGCCATGTCGAGGCAAGTGCTAGCGTCGTTGTTACCGCGTGTGCACATGCTGATTCAGTCAAATTGTCAGTACTCTGGTAATCCTTTATTTCCTCTAGTACCTATGTTTTCTTTAAATTTATGCATGATTACATGTAATTTGTAAAAATATACCATCTTTATAATTAAAAATACTGATAAACACATAAGTTTTTAGTATAATCTCAAATTAATGTCCTATTCGTCAGTACTTTGTCGTCAGTCCGCTGTCTGAGATTGCACCAAAGGACTGCCGTCTTACCAGGGAACTGATGATTTATTTATTTCTGATCGAGTTTATTACTTGTTATAGTGTGCAATCATTTGTTTGCGAAATGATTATAACTGTGGTGCCTATATTTTGATTAAATATGTAGCACGAAGAGCAGAATATCCTTATTCAGGGATCTGTTCTTCTGTTGATAATGAAGATGGTGAATTGAGAGTAACTTTTCTCAAAATTTGTAACATGAGTCAAGTTAGCGCCGAACTAGAAGCAATTTCAATGAATTATATCTCAAAAAATTGCTCGCAATTTGCTCATCAAGAATATAAAATTGCTCTAGCGGTAGCAATTATTAAAAAAAAAGTTATTAAACAATTTCATAACAAACACTAATTTGACGATTTCTAAGTTATCCAAGTACGACCGGAATCTTTTCTGGGCTCAAAATATTGCGATCAATTTGCTCATCACTGCCCACCATTGAGAAATTTTAATTTATTTTTGTTTATTTTTAACAAATGGTCATTATATTTCGCAATTTTTACCTAGTGATGGAAAATACCTTACTGCTTAGGCAACTTCGTTTTTGCTTTAATTTTAATTTCTCAGAATTGTCTAATGTTAAGGCAACTACTTCAAAGTGATACTGAACATTATAAAATGAAAAGGCTGTTTTGAACACTGTTGTAGTTCATATTTACAGTATTACATAGTTTTAGAGGTAATATTAACACTAACTAATGTGATTTAATTCATAAATATGCGCCTTTATTACATTGTAAGATATTTGTATTTCAAAATACTCAAAGTTACAGTAAACCTTATATTTCATACGAAATAGTGTTCTTAATCAGTACTGTGCCATCCTCGTCAGTCCGTTGGCAGTGAAATTTAAAAAAATACAAATAACTCGCAAAATATTTAAAAAAGTGACTGGCCCGTCATAGGATAGTATATTGATGGTACAAACTATGTACTCAAGCCAAAATATATATAAGATGTGGCTGAAAACTATATCAACAAAATTTGGCCAAAAGTGGCCCAACTTTTGTATATTCGCCCATATAGGAAAGAGTAAGAGAGGAATAAAAGCTCGAAAGGGGCATACAAGTGGAAATAAATATTAAAATACTATATTAATCCCAAGCTTAGAGCACGTTATATATGTATATATATATATATATATATATATATATATATATATATACAAAAACATGTATGTTTACATACAAGTGCCTCACGTATCGTGTGTACAAACGCGTATATAAAGATCGCTGTTACAAGCGTTCAATCAATTCGCACATACTTGGCACATCGGTGCACAAACCGTCGCATAAAAAGAAGAAAAAAAAAAGATCCGTCCCGTCGTTGGTTATACACGTCCGCACGTACACGTCCGGTGGAATTATCACTTGGTCGTTTGCGGTCGAACTGTGGCTAGCCAACGTCGACGGAAGCCAATCGATGCTTCGTGCACGCACACTTTCAACCAACGACACAAAATACACACACACACACACACATAGACAGACACACACACATAGTCAGACACACACACATAGTCAGACACACACAGAACCATACATATACACACAGGACAGAGAGACACTGTTAAAATATATCAGAAGCGTGAGGATCGGTTGGTGCACACAAGAGAGCAACACGAGGCGGAACGAAACAAGGCTGAGTACAAAGCAACGGAATACAACGCGAGGCCCGTGTACACATAGCCATCTCTCGGTCTACTCGGGACTCTCGGGGAGAAGGAAGAGAGAGCCGAACCGTAGCAAAAGTGGTTTAGCGCGGTGCGGTGGGTAGAGTCGGCCAGCAGCACGTTGTAGTCGGTGCTGAGCGCTTAGTGCGGCGGCCGATGGTTAGGTGGCGGTCGGTAGTGGCCTGGCTCCTTCTTCGTACCAAGGTATATAACGCTTTGTGTCCTTGTCCAGGACAGGCGTATTTCTGCATTTGTGTGTGTGTGTGTGTGTGTGTGTGTGTGTGTGTGTGCAAGCGCTTGGCAACCTTCGTTTCAAGGGTACAGGGCCGTCCGTCCGGTCTCCTCGGAACGCATACCCGTCGCTTCGAAAAACCCTCTTCTCTCTCTCTCTCTCTCTCTCTCTCGGCTTCTTCTTTTCATACCGTCGTTGTTTTGCCCCCCTTATATTTTTTTTCTTCTTCCTCGAGCGATACGAGAAGCACGGAGGGATCGAAGGATTTTTTAATTTTTAAAAAATTCGTTCCATTTGTTCCGTTTAATTTGATGTTTTTCTTTTAATCGAATTAATTTAATTGATTTTTCAATTATTGTTTTCTATGGATTTAACTCGATTCGTTCGTTTCCTTTTGTTTTTTTTAACAATCCTACGAAGGGTAGGATGAAAAGAAATCTCGGCTTGGAATCTAAACGGTCGTAAATTAATGTCGTGATTATTTTGCCTCGAATAAAATGATGTTCGTACGTGTTCTTTTTTTTCTTCTCTCTCACTGGTCCAGCGAATCGTATAGTAAAAAAAAAAAAGAAAAAGAAAAAAACATCAACAACTTTGCGAGATTAATTTCCCCAGTTCTCGCGAGTTGGCCAAGCCCCGTACAGCACGGACGAAACTCTCGCTAATAGCCACTTGGAAAACTCGTCTTGTGCACACACACACAGAGAGCGAGAGAGAGAGCACATACCGAGAGGGCACGGGGAATGTTGTGCAATCTGGCGCCCGCACGATTATCGTGTGCTCTTTCTCTCCGGTTTATTCTCCCCGACCGTTCATCCTACCGGCAATTCAAATTCTAAATGCTTATTTACGTGCAGTCGCGCGCGTTCCACGTAAAACAAACTTCGTTTCCTTCGTCCGAGATAAAAAGAAGAAAAAAAAACAGGGAGGAGAAATAATTAATTAACCGGGGTTGGAAAAGCTCTCGTAATCGTTTAATCGTCGAATTAAAATTGCCGTGAGGAAATTTTCGCGGATTGACCGAAAGCGTAATTTTTTTAAGATACTCGAATTATTTTTTCATTAGGTCATTAAAGATCATTGACTGAATTAGTAGGGTTCATAATTTATTTTTATTTTATTTTGTGATTTTTGTTTCTTATTTTTTTTTTGTCAGCCCTTCGCTTTTTTCGATTCTTTCACTGGGTTGGATTCGTTCTCGAGCCATGGACGTCGTTCGCACACCCGTGGGCAATTTTCGTTCTTCGAGTTCTCTCCCTCTTTTGCCGCCCTTCTCTCTGTTGTTGGTTTCGCGCGATCGACGCTGTTTCTGCTGCACGCTCACGTATCTCTCTCTCTCTCTCTCTCACACACACACAGACACTCTCTCTCTTGTTGGAGGGCCAGTGCCCCTGGGACGTGTGGGATACCCGACGACCTTGGGCCTCACGGTCAATTTCGCGAGGTCTCTTCACCACGAAGCAAAAAAAAACCCTCTGCGTCTCTTCTCCTTCTCCTTTTCCTCCTCCTCTTCGCCCTCGACGAACGGCCCTTTTTTCTGTGTTATGGTTCTCACTTTTTCTTCGTACGTTCGTCCTACGGGATCAACGGAGTCGAGATTTTTTTGGTTTCGATCCCTCGATACCCTAAACGTATTTATAAATGGGAATTCGAATACCTCGAGGCTTGCTAAGTCGCAAATTTCCCGTATAACACGAATATCACATTATTATTGTTGATTTAAAAAAAATCACCGTTCAAAATATCAAAAAAGTGAAAATTTTCATGATTTTTCGACTTTTGACCGATAAATTGTAACAAAAACGGTGAATGAAAATGTTATATTCGTGTTGTACGGGTAATTTGTGATTTAACAAGGTGCTTTCGAAATTATCTTGTACGAAACAACAATTATACCTGTCCGATGTCCAAATTCTTGAAAATTATGATGGACTTCCGGTCGGTCGGACAGGTCAAATTTTATTTTATTCCAAACCAATGACTCAGGGTACTCAAAGAATCGGAAATTTCCCGTACAACACGAATATGCCATTCTTATTCTCAATTTTTCAAAATTACCCGATCAAAACATCAAAAAACCGAAAATTTTCCAGATTTTTGATCATTCGACCGATAAATCTTAATTAATCGAGATCGATTGTGCTATTTTCGTTATCTACGAGAAATTTCCGATCTCCCAACCGACCTGTTAATTTCATTTAGAAAAAAATCGATCCAACACGAACAAAAATCGAAACACTTATACGCGATACGTGCAGCCGATTCATTCATACGCCTCGTGGCGCCACGCACGTGAGAGTGAAACTCTCGCTACTTCATTGACAATCGTATATATCGAAGGGAGAAAAAAAGGAAGAGAAGAACAAAAAAAAATGAACGTGACGATCGATCAACCACTCGACGAATCGAAATTATTCGCACTCTTCTGGCCACTCAATTTCCACTGGCTGGTTGCAATGATTTTTTAGCATACGAGGGTGGTGAGGGTATGTGTTTGTGGTTCTATTGCCTCGTTGCACTCGCGCGAGTAATCGAAGAATAATGACGAGGTTGGATATATCGATCTTTCCCATGGAATTCTCTCTCTCTCTCTCTCTCTCTCTCTCTCTCTCTCTCTCTCTCTCTCTCTCTCTCTCTCTCTCTCTCTCTCTCTCTCTCTCTCTCTATACGTTCACTTTGCACTTTATGTGTTATACACTGTTGTATGCCAGACTGTGAACTAACTACAAGCGAATGCACTTCGAACGTACGTATGCATGCACGCTCGGTCGTCCATTAAATTTATACTCTCTCTCTTTCTGCCTCACTCGGGTAACCGATACTGATTTATCGTCGACTTACAATCTCCCTGGACGCCTCTATCGTTCTTTCCTATATTTATTAGGCCCCATGAATTATCCCAATGACCATAAAACCGTGGCTTATTTAAATCCTGATTATTCTATTTTCAAGAAAAATGCACCATTAATAATTATTCCTCGAAATAAAATCGATAATTCGATTTTATTTGTTCAATTAAAAAAAAATGGATTAATTCAACTACACTCGTTATTTTATAGCCCACCGTAATTTGTTGACGTTGATTAAAAATAAATCCACGTTTATTCCAACCTGTATAATTTCAATGAATTTTTTAACCCTTATTAATTCAAAATGGCTGCCTCGCTTTCAACCCCTAAGCTTACGACACATTCGTGTTTATCGAAGATTGGAACCGTAACAAAATACTCTCGGTTGACCTCGTGGCATTAACGGCAGGTCACAATCCTTATACCTTTCTCAATTCTTTTTTTGCACCCTATAAAATCACTCTTCGTGCATACCAACCCTCATTTTTTTTTACCATTGCACGAATCTCCATATTTGTATATCTCTGCACAAATTCACACACACACCTAAACACATATGTGCATATGTATATATTTATTTATTTTCTCCAACACGATATATGACAATGGCAACATGAGCAGCAGCCCGGCTAAAGCCAAGCTTCGTGGCTGCCCTTGAAGCGAGTTAGCCTTTGTCTTATCACACTCACGCTCGCGGGGGCACACGGGTAAACTCTCTGCGGCAGCAAATATACTATATAGGGAGAAAAAGCACCGCCGCGGTCCCGGCACACAACCAGCGAAATAGCCTTGACTCCTCTCACGAGCCCATGCGCGCTATACTGACTTTCCTGCTAAACTCGGTCCGTCGGCGTCTCACGTTGGCTCGTTGCAGTCGTCGCCAATGCAACGATTATTATTATTTTTTTTTCTTGTTCTTTGCTTCGAAACTTGGGAATTTATTAGCATATGCGTATGCAAGTAGGAGGGAGTCTCGATCGATTACCAAATTGATTCGATCCTCGAATCAAAAGAGAGAGAGAGAGAGAGAGAGAGATGGAAAGTATTTTAATTAATTCGTCCGATTTCTTGGAAATCGATATGGGAGAGTCGTTAAATTTGTCTTGGGATGATTCAATTATTTTCGAGATTTTACGCTCAATAAAAAAGGAGAATGTTATTTTCGGGTTTCGTGTTGTAAATATTAATCGATTGGGGCTAAATCGGTCGATCGATTTTAAGAAAAAATGTGTCCGTATCGATTGATTATTACGAATCGATCTCGTGTGAATAAATTTAGAAAAATATTGATTTTTCTAGTTTAAAAAAAATTCATTTTTTATTTTTGTAACGATTGTTGGTTTTATAACGATTCGTGAATAAATCGCGTTCGACTTTATCTAACTTCGGCAGTTACGTGATCGGTGATGGAACGAAAAGGTAATAAAAAAGGAAAACGTTTCCTAGGTGATTACGCGACTCGCGCGAATATCCGTGCGGCGGGTAAACAATCGTCTTGTTGTACGATGAATTTACGATCGAGTCACAGGAAGACACGAGTCGTGTGCGACGAGCCAATTTGATTTTAATACGAAAATCTGAATAAATAAATGTACCATTCGATTCGGCGACAACCTGCGCCGTGAATGAATAATTATTCGTTAATTATTTAACGTAATTAATATTCGAGCTCACTTTTTTTCCTTTTTTTATTATTGTTTATTTCTCGTACGTTCGATCGTCACTTTCCCGGGAATAATTTTCACGTCTTATCGATCGATCTAAAAAAAATGTTATAATAAATATAATAAATTTTTTTTCGCATCTAAATAAGATTTAATTTTAATATAAAAATCTGATTAAATAAATGTACGATTCGATTCGGCGACAACCTGCGCCCTGAATGAATAATTATTCGTTAATTATTTAACGTAATTAATATTCCAGCTCACTTTTTTGTTCCTTTTTTTTATTATTGTTTATTTCTCGTACGTTCGATCGTCACTTTCCCGGGAATAATTTTCACGTCTTATCGATCGATCTAGAAAAAAAATATTATAATAAATATAATAATTTTTTTTTCGGATCTAAATAAGATTTAATTTTAATATAAAAATCTGATTAAATAAATGTACGATTCGATTCGGCGACAATCTGCGCCGTGAATGAATAATTATTCGTTAATTATTTAACGTAATTAATATTCGAGCTCACTTTTTTTCCTTTTTTTATTATTGTTTATTTCTCGTACGTTCGATCATCACTTTCCCGGGAATAATTTTCGCGTCTTATCGATCGAACGAAAAAAAAATTATTATAAATAAAATAAAAATTTTTTTTCGGATTTAAATAAAATTGTCCCATATTTTTTTTTTCTCGTTTAGACGGAAGAAAGAGAAAGCTAATAACAAGATTATCGCTAAGCGATACGAAATATCTCGTTCTTACCGACGGTGGTATTGCACGGCCATCTTTGAATTTCTGATTTTTTTTGTGTTTCCGATTCGCACGCGGCACAAAAGCCGCCGGTCGTCCGTTAGACGCGAACGATTATTCGTTCGTCGTCGTCTCGTCGGCCCTGACCTCCTCCGTAATTGCTGCGCGCCTCTCGCGATAGAAAAAGGTCAATTTCGTCGATGAATAAATAGCGAGAAACGTGTACACGTCCGAGAGCGATTTCGACGCGAACCGTTTCTTTTTTCATGGCGTCGTCGTCGGAACGACATCGGTAACCGAACGCTTCTTCAGCGACCTCCTTGCCTTCTCTCTCTCTCTCTTATTATTATATTTATTATTATCAATCATATCATAATTATATTATTATAATCATTATTATCATTTTATTTTTATTTTTTTATTTTATGTTTAATTCGTGTTTCTGCTCACATTGTGATTTTGCAAATGCGTTAAGTTTGCAAAGTCCACAAACTGACACTTTGTATCCCCATATAAACCCCATTGACACCCCATAGCTTGCTAGGGTATAAAATAAATTAATCAATCAATCAATCTCTCTCTCTCTCTTCCTTTTTTCTCTCTCTCTCTTTCTCCTTTTTCTCTTTCTATCCCCCCTCTCTTTCTCCTTCTCCGACCACAGCCTTGCCTTCGTTCCACATTGATACCGATCTAACGACCTTAATAATTCTAATGCGATTCGCATTTACCCCGAGACTCACCACGGGTATTCTCGCCGACCGGCTGATTCGCAGGGCCGACCGATCCACTGCTATTCTATTTCATCGCTTTGTCCTAGCTCAAAGGCACGTGGGACGCGCTCGAGCACTGTACCGATTCGATCGAGTGCGAATAATGCGACTAGCCTTTTCATTCGTGTCTTGGTTCGTGATCGATGAAAAACAATCGGTTGGTCAGGGCTGCGAACTATTTATTGAGAAACTACTTTAGAACACTTTCAGGGAAAATATAATGCAAAGAAAAAATATTTTTTACCAAATCGTACATTCGAATGATAAAAATCGATATATTTTTTTAATTATCGAATGATTAAACTTGATAAATAGTTGGTCAATCGAATCAATAAAATCGATCGAGCCAATCGATAATTAATCAGTCGGGACAACTAAAAATCGAACGATTAATCGATCGAATAATTAACGACCCGAATCAATAATCAGATAACTAATCTCTCTCTAACCCCCACCATCAAAAATACACGCCAGTGCGAATCTCAATTAAAGTTCGAAAAAAACGAGAACTAATCAAACAAATTAATCGCACTCATCGATCGATGCAAATTCTCGTTAATTAAACAACGATAAAACACCGAAAACAATTCGCAATTTATCTTTATTCATCGCGTTTGTCGAATAAATGAATGAAGTTTCGAAAGAAAAAAAAAAGAAAACAAAAAAATCAAATCAAACTACATTTTTTTTTTTTTTTTTTGTACAAAATACTCGATAAACTCCTCGACGCCCGAGAGAGCGTAAATGTATTTGTACCGAGCCGTGCGCCCATATATTTATAGCGTCGTTCCCAATTTCGATATTCTTCCGAGTCTCGAGTGGCGTGTCGATATTTCATATTCAACGAGGAACTTTCTCACGTCTCTTTCTCTCGGGGCGATACGAACACGGGACGAGAGAGCGACGAGGAGAATCGTATGAGTATGTATGTGTGTGTACATGGCCTGCAGTGGCACGAAAATTAATTGATACAAGGCCGGATATCGAGTATCGACCGCGGGCGCCCCGGCCTGGCTATTTTTACAACAACGACCCTGGAAACGAGGCGAGAGAGTAAAGGCCTCGATGGCATTTTCTCTCTTTCTCTCTCTCTCTCTCTCTCTCTCTCTCTCTCTTTTTCTCTCTCGTCCCGGAGTCATTATATGCACGTGCAATTATTCCTCGCCAATGTATACGGAGACACACGTGCATATCAAACGTGTATATATATATATATATAATCGCACTCTCGAAACCGAATCTTCCTATGTTACACTTATTCTGTTTTTTAAATTTTGTTTTATTTTATTTTTTATTTTTAATTCGAGCCGGTCACCGAGAAGGAATGCAAACGGAATAACAATGGAGTTTAAAAATTTAAAGCGTTGGAAAAAAGTGTGTTGGCCATTTTTTAATCGTTATTTTAATTCGAAATTTATGATCTCGTTGATTTTTAATGAAAAGACGCTATTGGAAATTGAGTAGTAGGTTTTTTTTCTTCAGAATTCTTACGCATTTGTTTTTAGTCTCATTCGTAGGAATTTTACGAATTTTTTATTGCGGGAAGTACAGGAAGTTTCGAGAAAGCGAAAATATTTATAATTTAATGTTATCTGACCATTGTTTCTTTTACGTTTTTTTTTTCGTTGGTATTTTTATTCTTGCTCTTTGGACTTTGCAGTCGTTGACTCGCTGGAGTTACAACGGGACAAGAATTTAAAAAAAATTACTTCGTTAACGAATTTTCTTTTTTTTAACGTACTCGAATTCTCCCGCTTCTTCGAAGTTCGAGATTTTGCCACCAGGTGTGACCGCGAGATTCGAATAATATAAAGTTTTTATTTTATGAAAGAAAATCGAACCTGGCTCGAATTTATTCTCAACAATTCGAGTAATTGTTTTCTTCGATTATAATCGAATGTCAATTTTCACGAAACGCTCGTTAATTAAAACGATAATTAATTGGACATAAAAAATGTCGTCGAGATTAAAAAAATATTTTTATCATCAAAATGTTATCAATTTTGTTTTGTTTTTGTTTTTCTTTATCGATTATTCCGGCCGAAAAATCATTAACGATTTTTTCGTCATTAGGAACAATGTAAAGCGCGAATCGAGCACGAACGAAGAGTTTCCTTCGACGGTCCTCTCCACCGGTCGACCAAGTGGGACGCAACAGATATTCCCGGGCTGATTTGGCAAGAGCCAAGTTTCGCACACTAACGTTGCAATTTTACACAGTCCCGATTGCCCCGCAGGTAGTGTACTATAATTACGGACGAGTGAGGGTTTCGTTTGGCTCTCTCGTTTTATAGGTAGGTTTTCACTCGACTTCCTCGTTTTCACCGAGAAGCCAGGCGTCTCGAGCAACGAGCAAAGACTCTCTCGCCGGCTCGCCGAGAGTTTCGACCATATGGGCTATTCCGAGTCAAACACCAACCATCATTATTGTTTTTTTTTCACATAATTTTCTAATTCAAAATTCTCATAACCCCCAAATTAATTAAATTCAAATTTATCAAAAAATCTTAATAAAATAAAATAAAATAAATTAATATAATTATTCTTTTTTTCTCTTCAAATATCGATATCGAAATGAAAGTCGTACGATTTATTATTCAAACGTTCTTCATATTCACAAATTTCTATTCCGTTTTTTTACTTTCCATTTTTTTTTAATATTGCTTAATTCCCATTTAACTTTCGTCGATAAATGCAAAATGGATTTTTGCGAAAATAATGTAAGCTAGTTTTTTTTAATTCGTTTTTTAATCGAGCGCGTCCTCGTTCGGAAAATAAAATAAAAATGGTCTGTGCTATAGGTCAATATGGTTTCGAATATCTCGTACACAACAGCGAGCGAGCTCGTGACGTCTCCGAGCTCAAACGTGTGCGCGGCTTTTGCCTGGCTACGTTCTACTTTCCCCTCGGTTGTCTGACGTACTCGTTGTGCTGCCGATGTTGTTGCGCCCCAACAACGTCCAAACGACCCGATGCCTCCGCCTCGTCGATATCACGGATATAAATATATTATTCCGTATCGATATTTTATTTAAACAAAAAAATACTAAATTAAAAAATTAATTTTAATATTGAAAAAAGAAAAAAAAATCGCAATTAAAAATCTCCTAACAAAAGTTTTATTTAATTTACAGAACGAAGATACAAAAATATTTTTAAAAAAAGCAACGCTTTACGTTTTGTATTGTCGTTTAACGATTGATCGTACCTCGATGACTCAATCGAATTTTAAATAACCGACTTTTGACAAATTTCACGACGACGAATTTCGCCAGTCGAAGAAAGTGTTAATTGAAGGATTTATTGCGTCATAGGTCACGCGTCAGCGTAAATCACTATTATACCACTCTAACGTATAAAAAGAAGAAAAAACAAACGTGATAATTTATTTCGCAAAATACAAATTAAAAATAAACAAACAAACAAAATAAACCACAATAATAATATCGAACGTTATACATTACGTTCCCTTAATTACACTGTCCTCTTTCGAATTCGGCTGAAACGGCGAAATTTTGGTAAATATTTATATCAATAAATAATAATAATAATAATAATAATAATAATAATAATAACGGTAATAATTTGCTTTAGAAATTATTTGCCAAGCTTTCGCAACTCCGGAGCGAGAGTAACGGCGTCAGAGTTTCCGCACTCTCCCAATTCTTTCGCTCTTTCGTTTCTCCCCCCCCCCCCCCCCCCCTCCCCTCATCTCCTCCACCACGTTGCCAGTTGGATATTACATACCAACCCGAGAGAATTTCTCGCGAGTAATATTCTGTATCACAGACAGTTTCTCTCCCTCTCTCTCTCCTCCCCCTCCCCCTCCCCTCTCCTCTCTCTCTCTCTCTCTCTCTCTCTCTCTCTCTCTCTCTCTCTCTCTCTCTCTCTCTCTCTCTCTCTCTCTCTCTCTCTCTCTCTCTCTCTCTCTCTCTCTCTCTCTCTCTCTCTCTCTCTTTGTCGCTCTTATCAAGCCACCAGCGAGCTCACTCGCGAAGCCCTGGTGTGTTGGTATCTAGCACGAAACTAACGTGGGTGTATTAGCGTGGAAGTGAAAGTCAGACGTCACACCATCAGCCATGGGTTATAATGCTATACGGCTCTTGAATCGCGACGAGAGATGCCGAGAGAGAGAGAGAGAGAGAGAGAGAGAGAGAGAGATAGAAACTCTGAAAACACGATAATAACAGCGAGACTCCAGAAACCACATTCGAATAGGTCTGGTCGGTGTAATTTAAGTTGTAAAACGAGGTCGAGCATAATTTTCACCCCTTTCGCAACGTTTTGCCATTTGTACCGATCGATGACATTAACCCTTTGAACCCTCTCGTCGGTTTTATAAAAAATTCATGAAAGCTGAGGTACGTTTTTATAAATAGGCGTAATTTACATTTTACCGCGGGTTTGGTAAAAGTGAAATTTTATTTAAGAAAATTGGTACTTTTTTTTTTTTTTTTTTTTTTTTTTTTTTAATGACGAGGTTACGAAGATTTTTAAAGGAGCGATGACGATAGTGAGATATTAATCGAGACGACTCAAACGGGATTACTAGAAAATTTGTTCTCAGTGGAGAAATGAGTTTTCGCTAATTTCAAAGTGTTCGGTTTACAGTGAGGTTATTAAAGTTAATTTTCTCTCTCTGGGTTTCAAAAGGTATTTAAAATATGCCTTCGACACTTTCCGAGGGTTTCATTAATATCGTTCATTCGCGCCAGTTTTCAATTAGAAAATTAATTTTTAATTCGATCAATTAATGAATGTTTTTCATTTGAAAATTTTCAATTTAATTAAATTACGATTAAATTTCAAATGATTATTTTTGTATTTTTTGATTTTCAAAACGAGACACGGCCGTTGCTTTCGGTCGTAAGAAAAAAATAGATCCAAAGTTTCTTCCTCGAGTCGTACAGGAAACGCGGGAATATGTACGTGAGAGATGAAAGCAAGGGATAAAACACGACGATCGTGCAGTCGGTGCGGTATGTACCTACATATATACTTCGGCCAGTTGAAGACAGCAGGTCCGATGAACCTGCGGGGCTAACGTACTCCAAAGGTGTAGTCACCTCGACGAGTACCTTACCGGTATTTCTATTTATTTATCCCGAGCATGCGCTCTTCGACCCATTCATCCCATTTCCGTTCCTTATCTTATAAATTCAAAATTAATTATTTCGTAATTTAAAAAAAAATTTATATCACCATCATGTAAAAATGAAGAAAATTTACAGTATAATAAATTATAGGAAAATTCTATCGATACAATTTTTTTCCTCGTGACAATCTTGCACACACCGTTATCGATAAAGTCTTTTCCTGTAATGGAAAAAATACGATTATTCACGGACTCGTAGTATCGTTTCAAAGAGAAATCTCATTCCCATGTTCTAGTCGAGATAAAAATAGGGCTTTACTATATCTTCGTCTATCGATCGATAAAATCATTTTTAAACAAATTTCTAATAGGTAATTTCCGATGAGCATTGGAGCCCAAGTTCCACTTTATGTTTTTGTTTGATTTTTCCATTGTTTCGCTCAATCGAGTAAAAATACAAGATTCTTGGGTTGTTTTTATCCAGTCTACGATACGAATATTTCTATCTCAACATTATTGCCATGAAACCGTGAATAATTCTAATTTTCCGTGACATTATAACCGTTTTACTAGTGACGCACCTTCGGGTCTTCTCGAGTCGTTACGAAAGACAAAAGGCTACGCTACGTTGGGGAAGTTGGTTACAAAACAAACAAAAAAAAAAGGTCGAAAGAACTGAAACGCAGGTCCGATGAACCTGCGGGGCAACGTACTCTTTCCTCTCCCTCTTGCTCTTTCCCTCCCTCTCCATCTCTCTTCCTACCCGCACAACGAGGCACCCAAGCTTCGTGGTCGACGGTTGTAGTTCCGCACCGTACTTGGCCGCACGTGAGGATAGCATCGCGTGCCCTGCATACCGCACCCTTTATTCTCTCGCTTTCTCCTCCCTTCGTCGTATTACCTTATATCTCCTCCTTTTCTCTCACCATCGCATCCTTCGACATTTACTCTCTACCGTCGCCTCGCTCGCTGCCTCCTAACTATCTCCTCTTCTCATTCTCAACTGTATTATTATTTTTCCTCGAGCACTTATTTTGTTGCTGGGCACTCTGTTGCCACTACGAACCTTCGTGGCTACGTATATTTACCCCATTTCATAGCATTCACATTTTTATCTCAATACCATGTCGAATCTTCGAGTTTCCCAGAGTTTTCAGTAAAAAGGCACTCGTATGGAATCGGACTCTTGTATATTTTAGTATCGTCTTGCATATCATGATCCATAGCTTTTTCCATAGGAATACTTTCGGGACATCGATATTGCTAAGGTATACCGCGCGACGGTGAGATCCTAGTAGTTCGCCAGAAATCCGCTAGATGGCTTCTAGCGGTGCGCGTTCTCGTACGCAGAAGGCAACGGCAAGGCGTATAAAGGCAGTCTACTTGGTAGCTCAGGAAATCTTTAAATTACTTGTATTTATCCAAATATCGAAATGTTTCGAGTTAAATATAGAAAATAAGTTAGGTATTGTACGTCCCGTAATTAAAAATACCCTCGTAGTTTGAAAAAGGAGCAGGGTGTCGAGTGGTTGCCAAGTCGTCTCATTTCGGACTCCCCTTATGTTCTCCACATTCCTCGAACGTTCCCAGCGCTTGTTTCTCCGTGGAATCGTTTTGCCGCTTGATCGCGTCGATCAACTGTCGATGACCTCCAGCACTTTAGAGCACTCGGGGAGATGGAACGATAGCTCGAGAATATCGACGTGAGAGCTCGTAATACTGGCCGATGGGGAAGCCTTCGATCTCCTTCCCGTGTGGCTAATAACCGCCGCCTCATGTTTTTCTTCCGACATTAAATGTTCTTTTTTTTTACCTCACTTCCTCTGTGAACAAGAGAATCCTTAATCTAAAACCTGTTTCCTGTTTTTCTGTTACAGACTTGCGGTGAGCGACTGTGCGCCTCAGACGTCGCGGGTCAGCTCGAATCTACACAGCAGCAGTAGCATGGCGGTGAGCCGAGTACCGAGCCCTCCGCCACCCGAAGCAAACACTCCAGTTGCCGAAAATTGGTGTTACACGCAGGTACGTACGAGTGAAACCGCGAACGATTTTACGTGAAAATCGTGAAAGTTGCACCTGGTCGACCCAAGGATCATCGCTCGTATAGGGAATATTCTTCGTCGTTGGAAGAAGAAGGTCGGTTGGTTATTAAGCTCCAAAGAATTAGGGAAATTTCAGAAATCACAGGAATCAATTAATATTTTATTCGTATCCATTTCTTCCCTCGTTCCTTTTCATCGAGTACAAAGCTTTTCATGGAAATAAGGTGTTCAATAAATCGTTCCTAGAAGAGGTCGTGACCTAACGTAAAAAAAGAAATATCGAGGCAAACTTTTTCAAACGATCGCTTGAGAAAGCAGTTTTTACTCTTTCTTTCCGATATTCCTATGGTTGTCTAGCATTTCATCCAAATACCTCCCTGCGTGAAGCCTTAGCAATAAAACTTTACGAAAGAATCTTGATGCCTTCGGCAAAGTCGTAAAGTTTTCTGAAAAGGTGAAAAAGAAAAAACAAAGACGAAAAAAGTTCTACGACCAATCGACTTGAGGTCAACGAGAACCCGAACGTCTCTATAAAAAAAAAAGTTCCCACTAAACTGTACGAAATACAAAAAAAAAGAAGAAAAAGAACAAACCACCCTTTCTTCAATAATGTTTTCACAATATCGTGCCACGCGAAAACAATGGGAGAAAAAAGTTTCGTGACAGAATGAACGAAAAAAAAGAAGAAACAGAACAAGTAACGAAGGCATAACCAGAAGTTATGCACAAATCGATATCGGGTCTGCGACGAGTTCAAGCCGTAATAGCCGTGGCTATAGTATCGAGTTGTAGCGTTCCCTCGTAGGTTGGTACCTGTGTAGTTTCGAAGGGGCCATAAACGGGGGAAAGATAGGAAGAGAGAGAGAGCGAGGAGAGGAGTGGAGAGGAGAGGTCGTGTATTAGTCGGAGCGGTTCGTACCGAGCTCTTGGCAAAACGGCACTGTGCGTGAGTGAACGCGGTGCTCCTGGGCCGAGAGCTCGCGCGCGCGTTCTCGATCTATTTTTACATGGCGTCCTCCCTTGCCAAGTGAACGACCTGCAACTAGATATCTTCCTCGGAGAATTGCCCTCTCTCTCTTCCTCTCTCTCTCACTCCGTTCCTCGCTTTAGCACCGTACTTCTCGCGTGTTCTCTCCTTCTGTGTGTCTCGCGGCGGCCTTCCCCCCTCCTTCCTCTGCCCTCCCCTGCCGGAGAATATTATTCTGTGTCTTTGAGCGTCTCATCTCTCCACGGGTCTTGTATGCATATCTCTCGTGCCAGTTTTACATATCACATACGAGTTCTTCTCGGCGTACATCCACCTCCTCCTCCTCCTCTTCCTCCTCGCTTCGACACAATCGATGATAAAAATCTTCTCGCTCATTTATTCGAGACAATGGACGTGAAATTCTTCGTATGCTGGAGGAGGGCGTTAACTTGGTCATATTTTTTTTAATGAGATCCGTACATTTACTTCGTGATTCTGTTAGGCGAGGGTTTGGTACTGTTTGAAATTCATGTTTGTCTCGATTTAAAAGCGTCATTTCGTGAAAGACGGATTTCGCGTTTGAATTTGGCGCGTAAAATAGTTGTGGAATTCGTCCGACCAATCAGGGATGGCTAAAGCTCGACCGAGTTCTCTATTGGTGCATTGGACGCAGTCGGCTTCGATGTCTCGTCTGAAGCAGTCGACTTGGAGGTTAGGAATTTTCACCGTCCACCTCGCAACTTTAAACGAGCGTTGCGTCTCAATAAATCATACTTCGGTCAAAAACAAAACGTAGTTGCACGAGCAATTATTGAACAAATCGACTTATCATAATTATTTTGTCGAAAAATAAATATCGAATTTTTTGTTCGAGGATGTATCTTGGATACAGCCATTATTGTTTATTTCTCGTATTTTCTTCACGAAGACGTGACTCTTTGGATGGTTCCGCTTCCATGTAGTCTTCTCCGTCTTTATCTTCCTCTTGTTCGCACCTTTGGTCTCAACCTCAATCATTATCAACGTTGTTGCGCCTTTTGGTAGCATCGGTAGCCGGAAGCGCGAGCGCGTCTGGTGCTTGAACCCAGTACGGCCGAGAGTGCCCCTCTCGCGCAACTCGCCACAAACATCAACGCTACCACCTCCGTAGACGGCCACGGGAGGATGATTCAAGGCCGATTGGCGCGCGCGCGCGTTCACTCGCTCAACCGACTAGCTCGGTGACGACCGTCGAGCGCTCGGCCAGCTCTACACACCAGCAGCCAGCAGCGGCAGCGACAGCAGTAGCGCAGAGTTGAACGACTCTCTCGGGGCGTCGACCGCGCCGCACTCGTTGCGATCGGGCCCTCGTACCAACGTCGCTTCCCAGTTCCCACCAGAGAACACGTTCCTCGTTGTCGTCTTCCTCCCCCTTCCTCATCGTCTTCCTCTCCTTCTTCCTATTCTCTCATTCTTCCCTCCTCCTCTACTCGTACGTAAACCACCTGCCGAAGGAAGTCCTTTTAAGTACGTACGAGCATAAACACGACGGGGAAAGACGGATATCATTCGTGTAAATGATAAAACAGATATTGATTTTTTAATAGCCTTGCGGCTCTATGGACAAAGAAATATCTGAACATTTTTTTACTATTTTCATTATATCTTTAGTATTGAAACGTCATCAAACAGAAGCAAAAAATGAAGCAATTATCGAAATTTATGTCAGCCGATGAGCGCGTTTCGTGGAATTCGTCCTTTCTCGGGCACACCTATGCATCGTCCTGTGTGTACAATGGAGTACCCATTAAAGGAACGCAGATATCTTCATTTTTTTTTAAATTTTATTTTAGTGCTGCGGTTCATTTCCGCGAATCTACCCAGTTCTCGTTGAACGCGCGGAGAGGCAATATTTTTAAGGCTCACGGAAACCCCAACACTCGCACGAACAATACCTCCATACAAAGACACTGAAAGACTCTGAACGAACTCAACGGACCATGCAGAAAGAGAGCGAGGAAGAGAGAGAACGAGAGATAAAGAGAGAGAGATACTGTCTCGGACTCACCATGCGCACTCTCCGCATCGATCGCGTTCCTCGACCTCGCCGCGTCCTCCTCTTTCTTCTTTCATTCTCGCTTTGTCCTCGCCGGGAAACGTTTTCGTTTATGCAATCATATTACGGGCTCGTTAAGAAACCACCGCAATTACCCATTTTTGAAAATAATGAAAAAGTCTCCGTAAGGTCAGACGGAAATACGATTTGTTAATTTAACAATTTATCTTATTTCTTACATTTTTTACCAGGAGTGAGATTAAAGAAAAAAATTAAATGACGCACGTTTACGGCTCGTTAAATTCTCGTATCGTTTGATATGAATATGGATTAAATTCTCGTTACGAAAAATTTGTATTTACATGACAAACATTAGTCTAATGTTGGAATTGATAAAATTCCTGCGAATGTGAATCGCGTCGTGATGTTTGGGTGGAGCGACGCGAGGGGAGGCTGGCGCTCTTGCATAAAGTACATTGACCCGAGGCCGACCACCTTTGATACCGAGAACACCATAGATACGCTCGCGAATGTTGACCTCACGAGTTTCCGGTCTCCCGTGACTCTGCCCTGTACGAGGCTAATCCCAACAAGCTTACAACCTTGCTTGTTAGACGTAGGAAGATTTTATTTTTTCTCACTTATGTTCTCAAGAACGTTAGAAAGGACTAATGGCAATGACTAATTTACATTAATTTCCTCGTTTCACGTTCCTCGATCGACTATCGAGAAATAGGTACGACCTTGTTGAAACGTGGCGCTAATGTCGCGGACAAACATGGCGGCGTCGGAAGTATCAGCTGTTGTCGCATTTCTTCGCCACTTCGATATTAAAAGAAGTTTATTTTCTCATACCAAGAGTCTCTACATCGTATTTTCTCATGGAACGAAGTAAAATATCCATGAACAATTTAATTCGCAACGTTTTTAAGGCCAAAATATCGATAATTCTCGTATTAACCTCGAATTACGTTTTCAATTTTGAGGTTATATCACCGTTCCTCGTAACAAAACGTCGTTTCTACCGAACTTTAACTCGGCCAGAAATTAAATCTGTCTGTAATTGCCCATAAAACAACGAGTAAAGTCTCGAAACGTAAGTAAGTATCGACTAAAACCTCGCGAAGGTCGTCGTATGAGGAAAAAAAAAACTAAAAAAATCGACGAACTCGCATATCTTTCGTTTTTTTTCCTCGTGCGTTCGTCTCGCGAGATTATAATCGGCCCTCGCTCTCTCAGGGACCTAAGATGAGTAGACAAATAGATTTGGCGCTCCGTCGACTCTCGAGCACCGTTCGCCAAGGTCGGCCGACTTCCCGGCGAATGACGTCAGGGATCGTTGACTTCTAGGGAGCTTGACCTCGCGTTTTTTTTTTCATTTCGTTCGTTCGTTATTTTTTCTTTCTCTCTCTTTTTTTTCGTTCCATACAGCTCTTCTATTTCGCGCGTCTCTCGTACCACAAACGTTCGTCATTCTCGTCCTTGTTCGACGGATATTCTAGTCTCGTCTAAAAATCCATTTCGGAACGCGTTGATAAAAAAAAAAAAACCAATCGTAGCTCGTGCATGACCGAAGGTCTTCCGTATCGTTCAGCGTCGCGGAACCGTCTATTTTCGGTAGTGCGGTAGAGAAATATCGCAGAGAGAGAAAAAAAACGTCACCGTCCAATGAAACTTTTAGATCGCTTCCTACGCGATATGTGGAAATACCTAGATAGATATATATGTATATATACGAGTACGAGAACGTAGCTTCCTCGTTGAGATAACAGTCCGCAAATCATCGAGACTTTGTAAGCCGTCGCGTTTTTTTTTCGTTATTCAGATTTCCTCTTTTTGCAAAGTTTATCTTTTTTTTTTTTTTTCAATTCAAAAGAAGAGATGAATTTCGACAGTTCGATAATTAAATTGAAATCAATCAAAAATAAGAACGATTATCGATCGTAATTTTGGAAAAATAATGAAAAATATTTTAATGAAAAAAAAAAGATTGATTACGATTATTTTTAACATTTGTCGTTATCTTCTTTCGTTATCAATAGTTTTCGATAATAAAAAAAATAGAGAACAACTCGTAGTAAGTTCTGACGATTAAAATTACAAATTATCAAAGTTTCACAAAATTTTCGAGATATAGAAAAAAAGGAAAAGAAGAAAAGAAAAATAGTCACTGGGTAGAGAATAATTCACGTATATTTAAGTGTGTGTTGGGGTCTCTCTCGAAGGCTCGTGCAAAGAGAGTGATTACGCCGATCGTCCCTGACGGCGAGCTCGCACGTGTATAAACGGTTCGAACGTACGTACCATTCGACCGTGAAATCGATTTCCACACAGTCCACCGGAGAACCCACTCCTCTGCCCCTCCCCCCACCACCACTCGTTCAAAGGTTGAATTTACACGCAATTTAATTTTTCCATTATTCAAATCGATAAAAAATCTTTTTTTGTTTAACATCAATTTTGTCCAATCATCGGGACAGATCGATAAACATTATTTAAATTATATTCGATTATTCCACGTTTTTAGAAACAAAAATCTCGAACTTTCTTCAAAACAAATTCTCGACTCTGTTCTATCCTCGAAATTTAGAAATTATTCCAAGTAATCGAAACGTCGATTAAGGTCAATTGGGTCGAAAAATTCATCTTTAATCAATCCGCCATTTTATTTCTCAATTTTTTCAACGATTTGTTTGAATTGTTCTTCTTTCCTTCTCACTTCGTGTTTTAGAGAATTTCCATTCGCGCAGGTGTGTGTTTTATTTCCTTTTATTTTTTATTTTTTTATTTTTCCTTCCACTTCGTTTCGTAATATTTTCTTCCTCGTGGTGAGTGATAATGCAGCGTACGTTGGGGGGGGGAATAGCTGGATAAATGCCAGAGGCAAACGACGACGATGATTTACCACAATGCTAGCCAGTGTCACGTTCTTTTCGTATGGGTTCTTTTTTTGTTTTTATTTTCTTCCTCTTTTTGTTTCTTCTTCTTCTTCTCGTTTCTCCTTTGTTCCACGGTGTGTTATTAAAGGGATAATTAAGAATATAGCATACACATTAGTATCCACGGGATAGACTCTGACGTCGTGTCGCATTTGAAGGTCTTGTGTGCACAGGTGAAGGTGGTCAAGTTCAGCTACATGTGGACGATAAACAACTTCAGCTTTTGCCGGGAAGAAATGGGCGAGGTATTAAAATCGTCGACGTTCTCCGCTGGGGCCAGCGACAAACTCAAATGGCAAGTAACATTTTTATTTATTTTAAAAAATTTTTTATTATACGATTAATCGATAATAATCATTAATTAATTTTAATTATATTTATCAATCTATCAAATTATCGATTAATTATTATTGCGGTATAAAGATCGTTGGTAAAAAAAAGAAAAATTGTCTCTGTCGTATTTATTTTTTCGAAATAATAATGTCAGCTGTTTTCGTCAGGGAAGCCAGTCGTTGGTTTCTCGTTATTTTGATAATTGTTGAAAAGATGATAAAGCCTTTTTCTTTTTTCAATATTATTTTTGAAAATTTATCGACGGGTCGCAATCGTCTCGATATTCAATCGAGGTCACGTTTGTCGGATCACACGCGCGTGGTTCTCGTAGAGACCGCAGAATTTTATTATTCACGACACACGCACACACACACACACACATCGTTTGGGCGTCAAGACAATTAAAATGTTCGTAATCGACGTATTTTCGCGATTCGAGGTTCGAGCATGTCCGGAGATAAACTAGCGAGTAAATCGATTTCCTGTGACCGACGTATTGGACTACTGCGATTGACAGATTTAAATTGATTTTCTACAGTCGTTATATGTCGTTGGTCCGGGACCAACCTCGATATATCAACTGTTTATTATACGTTTTTTTTTATTGTCGGGCATTTATCGAGAATATAAATTTAAAACTTATGAAAATAAAAGTCCTCTCGATGAAAGTGACTATAACGAATTCTCGACGTAATCGTACGTATTTATTTATTATTCTCCAGGTGCCTGCGAGTCAATCCGAAGGGTCTCGACGAGGAAAGCAAAGACTATCTGTCGCTCTATCTCCTTCTCGTGTCTTGCAACAAATCCGAAGTCAGAGCGAAGTTCAAATTTTCTATTCTTAATGCCAAAAGGGAAGAAACCAAAGCTATGGGTAAATATTTTGTTTGCATTTTCATAAATCATAAATTTTCCAACTCTTTAGCTTCTTCTTTTTCTTTCAATTGCAAAAAAAACAAGACGATTATAGTAATATTTTTGTCCAAAGAAAAATATGAAAGCTTTGTTTATTATTTTTTATTAAATTGATTATTCCTATTTTATTTTCAGAGAGCCAACGAGCCTACAGGTTCGTTCAAGGAAAGGACTGGGGATTCAAGAAATTCATAAGAAGAGACTTTCTGCTCGACGAAGCGAACGGACTGTTGCCCGATGACAAACTCACGATATTCTGTGAGGTATATACCTTTGTATGTTATTGTTGCTATTGTTTCACGACTATGCCGAACCAGCGTTTTCGCCGGGCTCTAATACACAAACAAAACCTTTTTTTTCTTTCTTTTTTTCGCCGACTCGTTTCTTATCAGGTGAGCGTCGTCGCGGATTGTACCAATCATCCGGGACAGAGTAACACGACGCCATTCAAAGTTCCGGAGTGTCGGCTACCCGACGATCTCGGACTCTTGTTCGAGAGCCAAAAGTTCAGCGACGTTACGCTCACCGTTTGCGGGAGAGAGTTTCAAGCGCACAAAGCAGTTTTAGCAGGTGCCAAATAAATCCTAATAATTAATAAAACAAACAAAATCATCTTTCCTATAAATTATACGAATAAACTATCGTTCCTTTTTCCATGAAAAATTTACTCCAATCTACATTGATGTACGTGTAATAACGTATCTTTAATCGAGCCCAAAGAAAATCATCGAGAGAATTTTAAAAAAATCATGAAAAAAAAGCTTTTTTTTGCTGATCGTAAACAGTGGCGTTTTGCCGTGAGAGATCGAAGCATTGTTTAAGGAGGTTCACGCGTTATCCATGCGTTGGACGAATTCCAAGATTAATTGTTTAAAATTCGTACGAGCCTTCTTAACAATAATACTCAAACGTGGGTCAAATTTGAGAAAGTTTGAGTGCTAGAAATCGAGTTGTATTGTGAAAAATCGTATTTTTTCGTAACTTCCAATAAGACCTCCTGTTAAAGTTGCGATTTTAAACACTGAATATCTCGATTACTAGACGGTGAAACCTTCTCAAATTTCTTACCCATTATAATACGATGCTCGAGAAGATTGACGAAAAATTTCAAAAAATTATCTTGGAAAAAATTGTATCTCATGATTTTGCCATTACTTTGTATATACTATTATGATTATGGCGCGTGAAACTCCTTAATTATGGGCGATGATTTAACTTTGATATTTTTACAGCGCGCAGTCCCGTATTCTCGGCGATGTTCGAGCACGAGATGGAGGAACGGAAACAAAATCGTGTCGATATTACCGACGTCGATCACGAAGTTCTCAGGGAAATGTTGCGGTTCATTTACACGGGAACGGCGACGAATCTCGAAAAAATGGCGGACGATCTACTCGCGGCGGCCGACAAATACGCCCTCGAAAGGCTCAAAATAATGTGCGAGGAAGCACTTTGCGGGAGTCTCGCGATAGAGAATGCCGCGGATATATTAATACTTGCCGATCTTCATAGCGCCGATCAATTGAAAGCGCAAGCCATAGATTTTATTAACACGTGAGTATTACATTCGTTGAATTTTTCTTTCTTTTTTTCCTCTCTTAATTTACGATTTTCTAAGTAATTTGATAAATATTTTCAAAATTTTACGAACGACGAAATAATTAATCCGACGAATTTACGATTTAACGTTATCTCGATCTGTGCACGATCTGTGCTCAACGATTCTTTTCCTAGATTTTACAATAATATCGTTGAAACGATAAATTCGTCATTTTCACGAGAAATGGATTATCATCGTCGCGACAAAATTCATTTTATCAACAATATCGAACACTCTCTGTGTTGGATAGCGATGTAAAGATAAATTCACGAGAGTCTTGCTCAATTTGGTGATAACTATCGATGAAAAGTCATTAGTTGCTTGAAAAACAACGAATTATCGAAGATGATAAAGTTTCTATATCTTCAACTGGAACTTTACAAAAATTGTTTTCTTCGATCGCGATTAATTAAAAAATCTCCACACAAAAATAATAAAATTCGATCAATCATCTTTCCACTCGAGCCAAGTTTAATCTTTCCTATATAGATAATTAATGTTTTAGAAACGAACAAGAATTTACGATTATTTCTGACGTTTGTGAAATTTTTTTTTTTTAACGGAGAGAATAATAAAAAAAAGAAGCCACACGGATCGTTAATCGATTCGGCTAATTTCTCCTACACGACATTGTTTTTTTTTCTTCTTTCTGTTGAAACAGGCACGCGACGGACGTGATGGACACAGTGGGCTTCAAGTCGATGGTAAATTCGCATCCTCACCTAATAGCCGAGGCTTTCCGTGCCCTCGCGACCCAACAAATACCGCCTATCGGACCGCCCCGGAAGCGCGTTAAACAGAGCTGAAAGCAATCACCTTTGACACCGGGCACGACAACAACGTCGTCGCCGCCTCATCTGCATCCCTCTTGAACTCTCGTGTACAGTGATGATCGATTTAGTGCTAAATAAATGTGTTTCCTAGTGCGCCAATACGATTTATATATAAAAGAGAAAAAAAACAAAAAAACAAAAAACAAAACATGAAAAAAGAGAAAAAGGAAAAAACGACAAAAAAAACAAACAAACACAACCATGGCGTTCACACAAATCCGAACGAGCCGAAAAGTGTGATGTAATTCCGGATAAACTGGGAGAGCACGATGACGAAACGTAGAAGCTTGAACAAGAAACAAGAAGAAAAACAGAGAAACGGAAAAAAGAAATCCGACCGACGAACGGAAACGTCGCGACGTTCGTTCCTCCCCCCCCCCCCCCCCCCAGGCCGCTCGATATCGTTTTTCGTGGAGTATTTTCCACGCCAGACTTTTTCCGTTCGACGAAGAGTCGATAGTGCATGAAAGAGAGAAAGAGAGGAAGAAAAAACAAAAAACAATTGAAAACAAAAAATCCAAATAAATATAATAACGAAGAGAAAGAAATGAAACTCCGTGCAACGAACGTCGCGAGATACACGATATTTATATATATGTACATATATATATATATATATGCATGTGTATATACATATATATATATATATATCAAATATTAATAGACGAAAATGTTAACTGAAGAAGAGATAAACGGAGTAAACGAGATAAAAGTAAGATTCGTCTCGATAGAACCCACCTTCGAAAAAAAAAGAAAGAAAAAACAATTCTACGCCTAATCCCACGATCACCGAGTCTCTTTTTCGTTGGAACCGTCGTCGAGTTTGTCTCCACGAACGTCGCGATGCGAACGTAGAGAAATTTAATATTCTTCACCGTTGATAATCGACGAAGAAATGCAAGAAAAATAAAACTTGGATTCGACGGAAGAAAAAAAGAAACGTCTCGCTCTCTGTCATCGAATCGTCTCGAGGAAGAAAAGAAACATGTCGGAAGGATCGCACGGAAAGTTCGCAAGGTTTTCGTGAAACCATCGACGTCCCCCGCTGGTGTTAAGGACTGTCCGGATTGGAGGAAGAATGAAAGTTGGGGGAAAAAAAATTAAACGGAAGAAGAATGGAGCGAATGGAGACACGAGAAAAAAATATTACACACACAAGAACAGACACAGAAGAGCGAATACGGGAGAAGGATCAAGATCGAGATCGGAAGATTCGCCATGCGTTTAACAACGACACACACACACAAACACACACACAGAAAGTTGTGATAAGACGACGTCGCGTTGGCCACGAGTGGGCGATGGAAAGGAACGCGAGGGAAACGTCCTCGATTCGCTTTTTCCAAGGTGCCAAGCGACGATTATACCCGGGGTGATACTTTGTTCCTTTTGTCGACGGTTTCAAGCCCCTTCCGACCGTGAACGCCCCATCAAGAGATAAACAAACGCAGGAATAAAACATTAAAATAAAACTGAAAAAAAGAACAATCGCACGAAGAGAAGAAAGTGAAAGAAAGAAAAAAAAGGATTGAAATTGCAACGTGGATGTAAAACAAATGGGCCAAGTGGTATTATTCCCAAGCCGGCGGGGCCTAGACACTTTGTTTATCGAACGATATAGTGATTTTTTTAATTGTAATTAAATACACGAAGAAGAAGAAAAAAACAAAGGAAAAACGATACGGAAAGAAAAAATCGCGAGCGCGTCAAACAACTCTTCCAGATAAAAAAAAACAAACAAAAGATAAAAACAAAACGGGGATAACGAAAAGGATAAAACAAAAATGATTCTAGTTAGTGTTTTTTATGATCTCTTTTCTTCTTAAATAATGATGATACGATTATTACTATTGATTAATGATAAACGAAGGAAAACAAATGCTACACAATCTGTGCTCCCTTCCAAACCTCTCCCCCCAGCCCCTACAACGACTCGAACACTCTCCTGCGTCCGTGTCCCAATTCCACTGACTTGTATTTTTGTATATTTTTTTGTCCGCAGATCATGTACCCGCGAAATGTGAAGCCCCCTTCGAGACACAGGGCTGCGATTATAATTCGTATTAACGTTTCACCCTTTCGACGCGAGAAGAAACAAAGAAACGTAAAACAAACGTGTTCGAGAAGGTCATAAAAAATGGAGATGATTTTTTTTTGGTCCCCCTATATCACCTCGACAGTTTTCGTTTCGTCGCAAGAAAGTCGCGTGTTTCGTATAAGAAATATGATCGTTATCACGAGTTTAGGGTTGTCCATAATTTGTCAAAAAGAATTTTTCGATGTTTTTTTTTTGTTTTTTTTTTACGTTTGCGGTTCGTTACAAAAGAGAAAGGGGAGGAAAAAGATACGGAAGAATGCGTCGAGAATGTGTCGTTCGGCCGGGGTTTGTGGTAATTTGAAAATATCGACGCGATGCGTTTTTTGTTTTTTGGCGACCACAGGGGGGACGGTGAAAGAAAGAGCGTCGAGGAGAGCTAACGAAGGGAAAAGGAAGAGGAAGAGGAAGAAAGAAAGAAAATTAAACGAATTGTATAAAATAAACGTTAGTCAATTATAGTATGAAAAAGAAAAAAAACAAAAAAATATTAATCGTTTTTGTGTAACTAATTATTGAATCGCAGAGATAAATAGGATGACGAGGAAGATTGTGGAGAAGAAGGAAGAGAAAGAAAAGAAAAAGAAAAGAAAGAAAAGAATTTGTGGTGGATGAATTGAATTATGGGCAACCATCGAAGGCAAACCAGCGAAAAATGCGAGAAAAAATGAAACAAATTGGAAGAAAAAAGCAAAAAAGAAGAAAACAATGAAGAAAAAAAAACAATAATCTGTCGTTTAGTACTGTACTGGCTTCCCGATCCTACGACCTAGTTTTACCGAACGATTTAAACGTTTAAATACCTTTACCATTTTTATTTATGATGACGAAGATTAATGCCATACATGTTCTGTGATAAGTCCAATGTAATTATTGCAACTGTATCTCTGATTCCCATCGATTATCCTCGAGAAAGGAAAGAAAAAAAAACGAGAAAAAAAAACAAACAAACAAAGAAAACAAAAGAAAGAAAGAAAGAAAACGAAACGAACCAACAAACAGAAACACCTTCTAACGATCCCGTAGCCAGTGAAGTTTATTAATTAAGAAAATAAAAAAACGAACCGATCGTATTGGCCGACCGATCCATAAAGTACGAGATGCAAAGCAACATTGTCGCGACTCTTCACTGTACATATCTTCTATTTTTTAAGCGAGCAAACAAAAAACAAAAGCAACGAATCGCGTTAAGAGGGAAAAAGAAAATTTGTGCATTTTTTTACCGATTCGTAGTATTTTATTTTTTTCGTTTTTCACGTGATTAAAAAACAATATATATATATTTGTAACGATGCCAGATTCAACGTTCGACGAAGGATCGACGATGCTTCGATTACACAATGTGATAATACAAATTAATACCAATAGGTGACCTAACGTATCATCATCGTCATAATTAGATTACCGACGAATCCCAACCGAACATTAAAGATTCTGGGATCTAAAGAGTCATTTAGATAGGATTTTTCCACCTTTTTGTACACGACCTCCTTCCGGGCCATAGTTTGATAAAAAAAGAAATAATAAAAAAAAGAAAAAGAGACGAAGAAAAAAAGAAATAAAAATTGCAAAGCCTGAAATCGTTCGGCGAAACGCGTGATCTGGCATCGTGATACGAACATCTCATTCGAACGATTTAATTTATCATGGTAAAATACAACAAACAAAAAAAAAAGAAAGAAAAAACAAATTTGAAAAAATGAAGAAGACTTTGGGACGGTCGGACAATCGAGCAGTAATTAAATTTGTAACATCGGACTTTTTTCCTAAAGGCTAATATTAACCGAATGACAGTTTTGTGAGCATTCATTCAGAGAGAGAGATAAAAAAAAGAGAAGAAACGAGCAAACAATGGTTCAAACTGCAGCAAGAATATGTGAACGCATGACTGGATAATTTGATAAAATAAGTACAAGTAAGACAAGTGTTACCTCATCATGAAAAAAAAAAAAAAAAAAAAAGAAAGAAATCAGTACGTTTGTGTCGAGGGCTACCACTGCACCGCGGTCCGATACACTTCCATTGTATGTTGCATTTATCGTGAGGATAGGAACAGAAAAGAAAAGAAAAAAAAGCGAAGATAACGGGAATACAAGAAGATTTTCTCTTTTGTTTTTTTTTTTTTTTTGTAAACGAACGCGTTCGAGTAGTGGTGGTTTTGCTGGTGCAGAGTGCTGCTCGTCGATCCCAGCTCATACAAACGTTCATTTTTTTTCCATTTATTTTAAGTCATTGCACCACATCAAATAAATTACATTTTCATTACATAATTCTCAGAGACAAAAGCTACAAATGACTTTCACTATCCCTCGTAACGTTCGCGATGATCAAGTTTCGAAGCGGCATTCTTAGGAAAATTGGCTCGACGGTTGTGGATTAATCGAGAAAGAACAAGAAAGAACAAGAGAGAGATAAAAAAAATTGTGCTTTATCGTGTCGTTGGGTATGAAATTTGATAAATATATTTAGGAAGATTCGACTGGATTGAAACTTCGAAACGTGACCATCGTGGATAGAGCCAGATTTTTTGTTTTCAGCGAGGATTCCCCCCCCCCCCCCCCCCCATCTTCGATAAAATGGAAATTGGCACGATGAATACTTGTCGCGGAGTTTACGGTAAGTCGAGGTAGAGCTTTAGCCTTATCGACCCTCGTCGATCGAAGGAACGTTACTTCCCTTCCCGACCAAATAATCTATTTTCGAATCGAAAGTTGAGAAATAGAATTGCGACAATACTTTTATGAAAAACGATCCTAATTTCGATTTGTTATCGATGTTTTATACAGTTTTATGGATTTAACGAGTTGCGTCGCGGATACTTTCAGTCGATCGAATGAACGAGAACAAGAATTAGATTCGAATCGAGGAATTTTTAATTATCTTTCTCAAAATGAGATTTTGATTGGAAAAATTGAGATTTTCCAAAAACGTTTCGAAAAATTATGTATTTTTAGCTTTGATAAAGGGACGATGGATATTTTAGAAGGATCGTTGGATTCTATCGTATTTTCGAGAGAATAAATAAGACTTTCGATGTAGGAATATCGATCTATTAATAAATATGCACATTTCGATTCTTACGTTTCTAAGTTTCGATTTAGCTGAAAGTTTACAATGAGATTTGGATTTGTACGAGGTGATTTATCGTTCTTAATCGATGAGACGGATCATCGTTCAGTTCGTTAGAGTGACGAGAGCTTCGACGACGTCGCCTCTGTGTTCCCTGAGCGTTCTTTCGGCGAGATTTCGATTAATTTCCATCTCTTTCATCTGTAAAGTTGAATTTAATAAGAATAAGACGCGTCGGTAGTAATAATAGCGAGTATCCTTGAAAATCCTTACGATAAGATCAACGTCTTCTTTCTTGATTGAAACTTTAAGTAATTCCTTTTCCTTCGCTTTTTTTTCCGCCGCTTCTTTATTACGACGATCACCGATTATACTGAGAGCCTGTATTAATACGAATTAATTAGAATTATAATGATTAGAGCATAATGATTGATAATTTGTTTAATGTTGAGGATAAATTTCAATATTACTCAACTTCGAGACAAGCGATACAATTTTTGAGGTTATGGGACGAATCGATAATTTATTTTATAATCGAATATTTATGTATAATAAAAAATTAGATAAATCGCAGGTTTTCGTTAATATAACACGGAAATATGGTTTGAATTCGACATAATATCGTTCAATATACGATGAATCGTACGATCGGAAATTTCGAATTTTATAGGTTATGTTAGGTAGAAAGAAGAATTCATTTATAATTGACGATTTGGTCGACTTTGTAATGCTAATCAACATCTAAAATGTAATTAAATTCATGCGGCTCGAGTTTCATCAAATGTTTTCCATAAATTAAAGTATACGATTTAATAATCAACAATTTCACAAACTCCACGTGCACGTAAAATATACAGAACTTACACTAGAGAATCCATCGGAAGATGTTATTTCTTTTTCCTCGGCGTAATCCGTAACTTTTTCCAAATCCGCTGCACCACTGTCATATTTCGCAGCTTTTTTCTGCGATTTTTCTTGCTGCACTTCGTCGGAATCACCGTTTACATCTTCGTCCGCCATTTTCGTTTTAGATACAGAAAGAAATTATTACCAGTTTTCTCGCGTCTGTCGCCACCGCGCGACGTTCAGATCACACCCATTGTCATATACAGCGGGAAAATTTAAATTCAACATTTTTTCCCCATAGAGAAAACTTTTTCACACTGGAAAAACATTTTCGTTTATTTCACGATAGAATATTTAAAATGACCTTGAAAATTGGAAAATCACACGCGTACGAAAGATCGAATGTTATGAAATGATTATTTTTTCAAAAACACGAGGAAACCGAATCATTTATAAAAATATTGAGTTATAAAAAAATATATTTATTCACAATTTATTAAGTACATAAGGAAATTATTTTTTGCTAGTACCAGCCGGACTAGACACACGTAAAAATGGTTCATGCAATACTTTGTGCAATCTCTGCGCTTTTTGCATTCCAAATCCTGGACAAAGAGATAATGAATTGGGAGTTGCTTTTAATAATCCTGAAATAGTTCCATACGTAGACATCAATGTTAAAGCATCCGTTTTATTGACCGATCTCACTGTGGTCAGTGCGGTCATTATCTAAAAAAATTACGATTTATAGAATTCTTCTATCAATTTACTATTTAAAGACTTTTTTAGCTTGGAAGTAATGTTTAAGAGACATTAAGCCCTAATTTCATTGAATTAATTCAAATAATGGAAAACCTCAAGCCACATTACCTTTTGATGAGGATCGGCATTCGCACGTTCCATTATCATGTCGGGCGGTTTATTTTCAAATACTTTATACGTTTCGATAATCTTAGCTGAATCTTCTGTACTCCACGCTAGCATCAAAGTCAAATCCGCAAGAATACAAATTCGAGTGAGATGTTTCAACGAGTGATGAGGCTCGGATATGTCTACCTGATATAAAATAAAAAATTTCTCGAATAAATAATTTTTAAATATAACAAATTTTTTATCGAATAAATTTTTTTTCAATTATTACAAATTTTCTCGTATAATGAATTTTTTCATATTATTAAATTGGCAGCATTTTACGATACCTGAACTAGCAATACTCGCAGATTGTATGCATTTCCTAAAAGCTTTAAACGATCGTGAATGTAGTCGGGGTTAAGTTGATGATAACGCAGCGAAAGAAATAACGCGCATGTACTCGAACTCATCGCGTAGTCCGGCACGATATCGGCGAATTCGTATTGGATGTTTCTGATACATCTCAGAAGAGGATTGCTTTTCTGAAATATAATTCTAGTATCTTATTAACGAACAATTTCTGACAAATGTGATACAATACATCGATAAATTGACTACCTGTTTAATATTTACAAGAAGATTGGCAAAAGAAGTTTTCGATGTCGATGGACCAGCTTTACCGTTTTTTGGTAAATCCTTGTTGAAAAATTCCGAGTTTTTCAGGTCCGCAAATGCATCTGCGTAAAGTATTATTTATAAAAAGATTATTGTTTTGAATATTTTTCGAACGTGACGTACCTTGGAAGGTATCAATTTTTAGTTGTTTTGGTGGTGAGACGGATTCGTTGTTATCATCGTTGTCAACTATTACGATGGGATCCATTATTTGTTACGTATCGTTGGAAATGCAATTTACGGAGAGTAAGCTGGTCGTATGTTAGAACTCGCACGAAAATATCAACTCGCACATTGTATTTAAACGCGAATTACAGAATAATAAAAATAACAAATTTCACGGATATCGATGATTAATACGTGTTGCTTCCGAGGTTGTACGACACTGTTAGAAGGGTCAGAGTCGTCAGAAGTATCATTAAAGAGGGGTTAGGGAACAGCTGTAGGTCCGTCTTTCGTTAGATTCGCG
Source organism: Netelia inedita (assembly GCA_964017225.1). Lineage (NCBI taxonomy): Eukaryota > Metazoa > Arthropoda > Insecta > Hymenoptera > Ichneumonidae > Netelia > Netelia inedita. Next base: position 12,063,976 of record OZ024925.1, on the reverse strand, counting down.
TTCTATTATTTTTCCTCGTTTCTTTTGAATTTTATTGATTTGAAAGTGCGTCTAAAGAATTTGTTATTATGACCAATGTTAACATAGATGTTGAATATTGGTAAGGGAAGATAATATCTCGATAAACTTTAACTATGAATGTATCTCTACGTTTACGACTCGTCTAACGTTTAACCTCAAAACTTCTAAAACCTTGCCTACATCTCATACGTCTTATTAATTCGGCTTTTAATCCGAAATCTTTAATATTCTCCAGTGGTTCCTGTGGCCACAAAAAGCAATTTTTAGAAATGGCGGAATTAATAAAAAACAATGTCCCCAATGCGGAGATTTCCGGTAGATCCGGACGGCAAGGTAATTGTATAACGAAAAAATAATCTTTGTACGATTCGACTGACCGATAACGCCGAATTCGAACTTACAGCATCGTTCGAAGTAAATATCAACGGGGAGCTCGTTTTCTCGAAACTCCAGAGTATGGCATTTCCAAATTTCGCCGCTGTGTCCGATCTCGCCGCCGAGGTACAAGAAGGCAAGCCTATAAGGAAAATAGACAAACAACAACCGATGGATTGTGCGATTGCTTGAAATGATTTATTGTTGCCAGGTACAGTGATCAATCCTACTCATTATAAAATATTCACGATAATTTTTATAATGTTTCTTACTCGTTTTTTGTATAAAAAGAAATAAAAGTATTTCTTTAGTACAAAATTTCGTCGCGTTGGCGCCTTCGTCTGTTTTCTATTGTAATTTTAATACGGTGATTTATCAGATCCGCTGTACTTATGCGTAAAGAGAGCTTTATCGACTTTATTAATTAAGGAATGAGAGTCTTTCGTGAATTAACAGTAATTAATCGTAGCACCGATTTTTATTATCGCAAAATCGCTAATTTCTCGACTGAGATAAACGCCGAAACGCATTTTTCCATGAAATCGTTCAGCGAGCAATCGTAACGGTTCTGCAGTTTTTTTCCCCGTGGTTTGATCTATGCAAACCATTTGGCATCTAGTACAAGGTCCATCCACCTGTAGGAAAAATAATTTCGAACACAATTCTAACGGTTAAATAGCTAGAAATAAATACAAGTAACGATTGATAATTATAATGAATATCGTTACGATGAAAGGGAATATAAAAAGTACCGCGACGCTCGTTGTTTTGTGATCGATAAAGAATGGAACGCGATACCGAGAATAATACGAAACTGACTTGAAAATTGTGGTTTCCAATTTGAACTCGAGACCATGTTGTCTCTTGAAACGGTGTACTTCCCCGAAGAATCATATTTCCCCGAAATCTGTATAATATCGTGTCGTGCGAACAATCGGAATCCTTGGGAAGTCTTTCACCGATCCACTGTATGCTCGCTTCGTTGACGAGCAAATATTGCGCTTGGCTCGAGAACGATAACTCTGGTTTGCTCGAATCTGTAAATAAAAAGCGTAGGATGAATATAACAATGACGATTTTTAAGTTTTTTACATTCTATTAGTACCTTTAGCGAAAGAATTCTCGTTATTCTGACGTAGAAGCCTTAGATTTGGTCGTTTTAGTGCGAGACTCAGCCACTCGGAGATTTCGGCGCCACAGTCGATGCCTTCGACTCTGTGTCCGCAAACTCTGCTACGGCACAATTCTCCATTGATTATATTTTCGGACGTCGAGTCTAAGGGAACTTGTGCCGTTGGCATTCCTGAAGGAAATTGTTCTTGCTGTAATCTCGACCATTTTGTCAATCTCATCTTATTTAGCCCGTTATTCATTTTTTTACCTGGATAATCCAGCATTAGAATATTCCGCTCTCGACATATCGTTGGTCTCAACAGACATAACTCGACTTTGAGCTTTTGCGATAAACAAACACCCGCGGACGTGACTATCATCCATTCCCGATCGTATTGCAAACCCCGTTCTCCTAACAGCCATGAATCCGTAATTTCATACGCAGCACAGGATTTTATAGGATAAACGAATAACCTTGACAATGTCAGTTTTTCATCGCTTCTCATTATCTCGGGTGAAATTGTATCTTTTCCAATATCGTAAACGACATTTTCATTCGATTTGTTCATGTTCGGAGAATTGTTATTAGACACAACATCATCCTGACTAGCTGTGCCGTTATTTTCAACTTTGGAGACGCGATCAAACGATTTTTGTTCGATCGCTGCTCGAAACTGGACCAAGGGGGTTGGGACTCTCTGGATTTCTGGTCCATCGAGAAAACACTGTCTGATCATGAGAAGTACAGCCTCGACGTCTTCCAGCGTGGACATATAACCGAACGAGATTCTTACGGCTCCGGTGGGTTTCCCATCGATCAAGTCCCGTGAACCGCCGCAAGTATAACCCGCGTCATAATTAGCAATCACGTCGTTATCCGAAAGGCCTAATTGCCTCTGGCACGTTCCAGGATTGCAGAAACAGCCGGTACGAAGATATATCTTGTACAGCGCAGCCATGTGAACAACCTCCGTGTAACCGTGGTATTCGCCGTTGCAGCGCAACAAATTGAACGTCACGATACCACCTTGCGAATTACGATTCTCGTAATCCGAATCGCAATAGAGTTTTGCTACAGGCTTGTCATTGGAATGATGCAAAGTCATCAGCGAATGATGCAAGTATCGCGCTAGAGAAAAAACGTGTCTCGATATTTTATCGAGCGATACGATCGACATCGCGTCCAAACCATGCTGAAGGGATATTATCGATAAAAACGACAGAGTTCCGTCTTCGAATCTGTAAACAAAATCCCTAGCAATGAATGACTAAGTAAATGAAGAGTTTCTGATCAAATGTACGATGTAATAATTCATAGAACGTTTCGCCTAGGAAGAAAAATTAGCAAAAATATTGTTTCTTCTTTTTCCAGATTACGTTTTTGGTCGAATGTTGTATAATGATAATGTGGGAGTTTAATGTGCACGCCTATACTTTGTATGTTTTACACGCCTATACTTTGCAACCTTTTTCTACCATATCCCTCCGACATCCTTATTAGCTGTCCCGGCTGCAGCCGGTTTGCTTATACCCCTAACTCCTGTATCGCATTTGTTGCGGACGAAGGGAAACTGCAGAAAACCTCCGCCGATACCGGTTGGTCGAATGTTGTATAACGATAATGTGGGAGTTTAATGTGCACACCCTTTCTTCTGAGTTTTTACACGCCTATACTTTGCAAACTTTTTCTACCATATCCCTCCAACATCCTTATTGGCTGTCCCGGCTGCAGCCGGTTCGCTTATACCCCTAACTCCTGTATCGCATTTGTTGCGGACGAAGGGAAACTGCAGAAAACCTCCGCCGATACCGGTTGGTCGAATGTTGTATAACGATAATGTGGGAGTTTAATGTGCACACCCTTTCTTCTGAGTTTTTACACGCCTATACTTTGCAAACTTTTTCTACCATATCCCTCCAACATCCTTATTGGCTGTCCCGGCTACAGCCGGTTCGCTTATACCCCTAACTCCTGTATCGCATTTGTTGCGGACGAAGGGAAACTGCAGAAAACCTCCGCCGATACCGGTTGGTCGAATGTTGTATAATGATAATGTGGGAGTTTAATGTGCACACCCTTTCTTCTGGGTTTTTACACGCCTATACTTTGCAACCTTTTTCTAACATATCCCTCCGACATCCTTATTAGCTGTCCCGGCTGCGGCCGGTTCGCTTATACCCCTAACTCCTGTATCGCATTTGTTGCGGACGAAGGGAAACTGCAGAAAACCTCCACCGATACCGGTTGGTCGAATGTTGTAAATTTGACGATCGATATTACGAATGTTTACGGAGTGGTTGGAGATTGTTGGGACAGATTTAATTACCTTTCGTGAAAGACATCGCGTTTAACGTGAAAATTCTGGAGACTGAGGGCAAGATTGACGGTTCCACCGCCGTAGTAAACTTTCTCCAACACTTCGGCACTGGTTTTCTTCACTAATAGTGCACCTGTGCCAGTTGGATATCCGAACATCTTGTAGAACGACAGTGAAACGAAATCGGGCTTGTACACCGATAGATCGAGATCGTTCGTTCCCACAAACCCAGCAGCATCGAGTAGAACGTACCATTGTCCCGAAATGTCACCGGAAACTTCATCGAGAACGCCATGGTGCACTTGGCGAATCCACTGAAGAGGATACTTCAAGCCAGAAAAATTACACTGCGCGGAGTACACGAACAATGAATTTCTTCCTTTCGCTGATTTTTCGTTCACTATCGGGTCAGAACTTTCAGCAAAACAGTCAAACGCTTTGTCATGAGTGAGACAAGAAACTTTAGCTCCTCTGCGCGCAACCACGTCGCGCATGCCCAAAACGGACGTGTGATTGTCATGCGTGTATACAAAATGGCCGCCATCTTGATCGGAAGTCTTCATCGTTCCAGTTCCGGTTTGACCGGATGTTCTCGCTGTTCCGTCGAACCGGAAGCTCTCGGCAATCGTTTTCAACGCAGCTGTTGCACCGGAAGTGAACACAAGATGGTACTCATCGGGCGATGCGTGAAAATGATCTAATAATCTATGTGAGAGAATTGAAACAATGACTGAATACGAACAAAAATTACAACGGCAGTATAATAAAAATAATAATAAATATGAGATTCTTGAGTGTTTCTTTCTGTCACCTGTTTCTCGTACGCTCGATAATATCGTGAGTCAAACTTCCACCTATACCAGCGGAATGAGGATTAGCATATACAGATGTGAGCATATCATCGCTGATTCTCTTCATCTGTGTATCCGAATATAATGTAGCACCGGCATGGTCCAAATAATGTTCATCTACAAATAATTAAACGAAAGTTTGAAAAACAATGTCTTTATTGTATACATAATCGATTGTCTATTTTTTTTATAGTATATCTTGCATCTTTTTTATCGTATACACTTTATTACATAATCTTGAACTGTCTTCGAGTAAAATTATCACGTGATCGCTCACCGTGCAAACGGGAAAATTCATTTTTAATGCGTCGTGACGTATCTTCATCGTAGACCGGTGTGTACAAACAGTCCGGGGAACGTTCCATCTCAACGTTGGTAGTCATACTGCCTCGGTGGTATGCCGTGCAGTGATTACAAGCCATGCCGTTCTACGTACCATGATTGTGTAACTCTCGTCTCGGTGACTGAAGCTGTTTTTACAAATAAGACACATCAGCGCTTGTTAAGCCTGTTTGCCACAATTATACACTAATTTCAAACTGAATTGCTATCGTAAAAATGAATCATGTAAGAACCAAATACCGTACTTGGTCGCTAATTCTCAAGGGTTTGCTAAACATGCTCGGTCGGTAACTAAGATGCAATTTTTTGTCAACATTGAATTTGATTGTTTTCTGGGCGGAAATGTTTATAGTAATAATTGCAATGGCGTCGTGATTTGAAATTGTTCTAGAGGCAATCGTAGTTTACGGGGCAGCGATACGTTAAGCACGAGAAGTAATGAACTCGCGTGACTGGAGCGAGTATCAACATGTTGCTCGAGAGGTTATCGTCAAGAAAAGATAAACAACAACGATCGTTATAAACGGATTCGAAACTAAACGCACTGATAAGGGAATGTTTGCAAACTATTTTGTAATCGAAATTCGAGATAAAAAATCGATAACGGAATTCAAAGATGGTGCTAATAGCTCGATCATAAAGATAAGGCGAGAATGAGTTGAAATCCGCTGAAGGGGGTCGCTTACACGACGAGAAAAACTCGTAGACGCAGATTGGAGGCTAATCTGAAATACCGACACATGGTAACAAAATCTCTTAACAATGTTTATTTTTTTCTGGGACGTTGAGCATTTTGCGAATGCCGCTAATTATTTACATATGTAAATGGAGATTTGCATTATTTAAAAAAATGCTTTTTATGTGAAATTTATTTCACTAACAAAAAATATTGTTCAGAAAAATTGCACATCTGGCTGTTCCGCATTTACCGAAGTTTCACATCATTCTTGATAAAAGTAAGACGACGAAGCCAAGTTCGTCAGGTTTAAGATCGTTCAATGATCGTTAATCGGACAATATCGTTTTATTGATAATTATCCTCTTATTACGGTGTATGGCGCAACATATTTTCATCAGACGAGGTGGCCGAGTGGTTAAGGCGTTGGACTGCTAATCCAATGTGCTCTGCACGCGTGGGTTCGAATCCCATCCTCGTCGAATGATTTTTTTTTCTTGATTGCGCAAAGGTACGTACGAAATATTAATTCTCTCACGTTACCTTGTACTTTAAGTACGCAGCGAATAAGAACCAACAATATTTTAACACAAATCTTTTAAAATATTAGAAAACAATGATTTTTTAATATAATTATTATTTTACAATATTTAAAAAACAATAATGAAAGTTAACGTTTAAAGATTTTCAGAATACGTCGTAAGTATCGTTATAAGTTCTTATATCATAATCCCGCGTATATTCGCATACGTATGAAAATATTTGTCCGCACTGCTTCGAATTTTCTGATCGGACAAAGCAGCCTAGCCCTTGCGAATGTTCGATCGAGAACTGGTTGGATTCTGAGTCACCTGGCAAGCAAGCAAGTGAGCGAGTGGAATGAAACTTCGAGGTCGCACAAACTCGTCAAGATAAAACAAATAAAAAAAGAGGCTCATACCTTGACAATGTACAATGTCCCGATCAATATCAGAACAATCTCATTTTTATCGGTGATCGATCGAAAATATCAAAAATACAATATTTTATAGACAATATATTTTTTTAGACTCCTAAAGTGGAATAATAATAAAACATCGACCGAGGCAGCGCCAACGTATAAGCAGCTTATCTCTAACGAATCTCCGGTCGTGTTGCGTTCGATAACAGCTGAAGCGACAAATCCATTGATGACGTTCCACCGATAACCTAAAACACGAGCCTCGACATGGAGTCTTCATTCACAATAAACCTCCGGGCATAATACACATCATGACTTCAAAGAGAGTAGAAACTAACGAGGATACAACAAGAGCACAAAGTATTGGAAATAATGATATTTTTTCCGAGGAACATTCCCATCCCAGAGTAACGATAAAAAAGACCTTTACCGATATTCATCGAAATCGAAGATCGGCAATAAGTCCCGAGGTTTCCGAGAATAAAATGGGACTTCATCCCAGAATCCAGTGGTCAGCTGGAACAACCAACGTTGGTAGTCATCATCGAAGGCAAACTGTCGACGAATATCCAGTTCGCGATCCCATGAAACCGATTCTTCGAAAAGATTCGTCGGATGACGATTTAAAATTCCCGGTAAAAACTAGGACGATTAATTTACCACCGATTCCAGACACGTGGGGTGCCATGGACGCCGAGCCGACTCGACCGGAGGAGATCGAACATTTGATCACTCGGTCACCGATATTGAAAAAATCGGATGTCCCTCAACAAGAATCGGCGAAGCCTCGAAAAAAGTTTCCCGAGAAATTCCGCAAACGTTCGAGCGAGGCTGTTATAATAAAGATACCTGCTTCAGGGACTTCTCGAGACTCTCGATTGTCGGAAGGTTAGCTAGGAATATCGAATCACAGGGAGGATCGGTAGAGTACGCGAAATGTTTAATTTTCCAGATGACATAGAGGATCTCAAACCGGAAGAAGAATTTAGACGATTGAACGAACGTTACCTGGCCGAGGGTGTGATTACTATGGACGATTTGCCGCGAGAAGAGATCGTCGCTTCCGGTTCGATAAATCTGCAAAGTCGATGTAGCCTCACGAGAGCGGGTTCGCGTTTGGCAAGGCTGCCAGGCTCGAGGATGAGAAAGTCCAGCATGAAATCTTACATCCCTGCTCGAAGTCAAGAACGTGATGGATCGCGACCGGTTACCCCGGTCGGTAAGGACGATCGAAAGAGTTATCAGGCTGACGAGAAGAAAGAATCGAAGCCTTCGTCGTTTCACGAGAAACGGGTAACGATAAACGTCGACGCGAATGAGTTCTTTAAAGCAGGCGAATCACCGAACGTTTCGCCACTTCCGGCCAGGAGAAGCTGCGAACCGGTGGAGGATCTCAGAAAATTACGCGAGCCAGATCCTCGAGCGGGTCCCTCGGGGATTCTTCCGAAACATCGCGATCGACACGACACCGAGAGGCCAGAGGTCATCGATCGAACGTTCGAGACGCGAAGGTCAAAAATCTCTAACGTAATTGCGGAAGAAGCGCTTTATCGTTCCGAGTCGGAAGACAGCGTCGATGGAACAAAGAACAAGATAGCGCCTGGCGTCGATGGAACGAAGAACCAGATGGCGCCTAGCGTCGATCGCTTCAAAATGGACGATCTTTTCTCAGAGTTTTCGATACAAACTGTCTCCCGTGATAAAAAACCGGTGAGATCGCACGGTGTTGGAACTGGAGTCAAGAAAATTTCTCATCGTCTCGATCTCGCACAGCCCGGCACTAGCAAAGGAGTCGAGATGGAAAGTTACCGACGGAAGGTCAGTCAGAACGAGATTAATGAAAATCACGAGAAGAACTCGCGTGAGCCAAGCTCGTTCAAATCAACGGTGTCACGTACGTGGAAAACGTCATTTTTAGATAAAACAGCGATGGCCCAAAGATCTATGAAAATGATTCGAGCGATAAGAGACAGCCTGAGATTCGTAAATGTAGAGGATGATCGAAAAAGTCGGAGTGAAAACGGTCTGTTTTTCGGGACGAGGATATTGTTCCTCGTGGCTCGTCAGGTTGTCGGTGAAAATGTTGTCTGGACGTATAAATCATTAAAAGGCGAGACGAATCATTTTTTCGAGGGAGCAACTTTGTTCAGCAGTCGTAATCGTGATTTGCAAGAACTATTTTCACCCTTGATGGAAAATACTGTAAACCCTGTGATTAATTATATTTTGAGAAATTTTCCGTTATCCGACTTGTTTCCAAAATTCGGTGGAAAAATTTACGATAGCGACGCAGCTACTCAAAATCGTATTTGGATCGACACTATCGACTTCTTTGGGGCTGTATGTCCAAACGTTGTTTCCGACTTTTCAAATGTTTCGCAGATGTATAAAAAACAAGATCGCATTGCATTTTTAGAAAATTTAGAACCGGATGAACTTTGTCGAATTGTTGAAACTTTGCAAACAAACGAGAGTTTGGGTTTTAATTTAATGTCATTCATACCGATAACTAGAACACCTGTAGTGTCCTTGGAAAGTAGCGAACTGGTGGAGAAAGTAGCTCGAAGTATTGTCGATATTATTTTATCTAACAATGAGGAAACTAATGAATTTTTATTTTCAACCTTCGGTTTAGTGTTATCAGTGATGTCAACAAGACGTAATTTTCATGACTTCGTGTCTAGCGTTTGGAGTTTTGATATCCAAACAGCAAATGATTGTAATCTTCCTGTTAGTCTTATCAATTCATCGATCGCGGAGTTTATCTCAAGGTTTTTGAATTTTCGTGGAAGTTCTCGAGTGCTGATTAACCGTTATTGATCTTGACATCCATTTTTTGAAAATACAAAAAAAAATTGTCACCCATTTCTGGTGAGGCCCCGGGGGGATTCGAACCCCCGATCTCCTGTTTACTAGACAGGCGCTTTAACCAACTAAGCCACGGCGCCTTGTGTGAAACATTTGATAGATCGCTGGAATTCACTACCGGAACTAACTTGTTCCTTTGCTTTTGGGCATTTGTTGAATAAACGTTCCAAGGGACATATGTCGAGATACAGAACGTTAATTAAACGTTGCACGATATTTATTTCCTTCAATAACCGATACTGAAAGTATGATTCCAAGGTGGCGAGATTCGGTTCCCACAGCTCCGACTCAAGAATAACAATAAAGTGTTTTAAACCAGATCTGCTGGTTAATCGGAAAACCAACATGCAAATAAATGAATAATATTTTTGCAGCTGACGTTTGCATATTCAGAAGTAAAAAAAATTCCCTTGACCCCGACGTGATTTGAACACGCAACCTTCTGATCTGGAGTCAGACGCGCTACCGTTGCGCCACGGAGTCTTAGATATTAAGCAGTTCGAAATACAAGCTCATAAGATACTTTTGCCACACCAATGATCTACTTAAATAGTAATAAATCTTTGAGAGGGCATACAGCTTGAATTTCATATACATTTGCGATACATTAAATAAATTAACAGCATTGTATTCCTAATGCAAAATTATTGTACATGTACAACTTTTTCCTTACTATATGTTGCGCACCGAAATTATGCTTTTGCGCCAAATATCTACATACATTACAAACACGTCACATATCTAACATAGAAACGACAAGGTATCCAAGGCTATCTAGATATCGTTATGAACAATCGATAACATTTTATTTTAGATGTTTTTATTATCGGTCGAGAAATTAGTTCGTTTATCCCCAAAAATAACAACCAATTTTTACGAATTATTTATTCGTAAAATTTATAAAATATGTCCAATAACAAGTAAATATTTCTCATTTAAAAATCCGGAGCTATTAATCTTAAGGTATCTGAAAACTCTATCCGTCATCGCAAGTATGAAAGGCTACGCGGTGCGTGCTCACATCCCGCATACGAGCACTAAAATATCAGGAGAACATGGCCGACTCGAAACAGCTATCTCTCCCTACGGTGCACAGAATTTCGCGCGGGTTGTCTCACCGAGCCCCTCCTGACACCAGGAATACATAACTCAACGGAGTGTGTAGTAGATTCTCGGCTCTCCAGCGGTCGGTATTACGATATTCCGTCATACCTTGACTTTCGCCCGTGAGGAATTTTTTCAACAGGGACGCATGTAGCCGACGGTAATACCATCACGCCACCGATAGAAGCGCTGGTGTCAACGAACCAGCTAAGGCTAGCAAGGTAGCGAGAAGTTCCCCATCCCATCGTTGAACGTCGATGAATTTTAGGGGAAAGCGTAATATCGATGGACCTCGTAACATGATATATTTCATAAACGCGCTATAACTATTGAATTCGTCACGAAGAGTACGTTTCTTCCTTTCTACGAATCCACGTCGATAACGTCGTTTCGTTCTTCGTTCCTGCGAGTAAAAAATCCATTCTTTAGACGGCAAATTTTGGGGAAAACGCCGGTGTCACTGTCCGACGATGCTGTTCAACGAAGCCTTTGCGGAAGAACGCTGCATACGAGGAAATTACGGATTTACGAGAACTAAAGTGGACGGCAAACGCCCATATTGGTCTCTTGAGAAGAGTGATTGGCCCCTAGAACTGCCGAAATTTCTCAACGACCCGGAGCAATGAACCAATGAACGATGGAAAGGGTCGGTCCAAGACCAATGAGACGTTACGACGTCACAGAGGTGCTGAGGGCCCACGCGGCTGTTCCTCAAAATTGTGTCTTTCCGATCCACGGGTAACATAACATGCGCGGAGTTCGAAAATACACGCACTCTCTCGCGTCGCGGTCGAGACGAGCGAGTAGCTTACTCCTCTTTCTGTTTGCCTGCTCCCAGGATGGTTAAATTGTTGATTATGTCCATTCCGACTTCTAACTGGTGGATTACCGAACGTCGTAAATGGCGTCGGGGATTATGAGAGGTAAACCGATGAGTCCCTCGTTGTCGGTTTCCCTTTTATTCGTCTCTTTCGCCCGGAACGACCGAAACTCTCGCGGCTTACCATTAACGTTATACGATACATAGTACGACCCGGCGTCGTTAGAATATAAAGCTGTCCGACACCCATGAGTATCTACGTTCGCTTCACACCAAATCGTTCTTCGTGACTTTGCAACAAAATTCAGGTTAAGCACGACCCACTTTTTTCATAATTCGAGGTCGGATCGTTGAAACGGTCTCATCTTGACGATTTAGCCATCGCTTGAATAATTGTGACGTCACGATAATATTGAAACGCGAATTATTGACGTAACCTGTTTTTTTTTTCTTTTTTTTTCTTAGTATAGGTCGAGACTTTTACAAGGTTAATATGAAACTTTAGACGTTTTTACATTGAACGATTTCGTTGGATTTTAATTTATAATAAATATGGAAGATATCGCCATTTTGCGTACTTTCGCGCGTCCCTGCTGATGATGCGAGTGTTCGATATCAAATGACTTCAAACTCGTACGTCTAGGACGTTTAATGATTAAGAGTCAAAATCATTTAGACTCAATCAGTTGGTGCATAGTAACAGGAAAGTAGAGAGTCGCAGGAGATCGAGAACGAAGGAGTTCGGAAATAAGGTGGCGGGTTTGGTAAAGTTTGTTGGACATTGGGAAATTGAGAACGAGCGAGATATCGATGAGATTGCTTCGCGACACTTGCGTCGATCGATCGTTCCCTATTTATTCCAGACATTATCCGCAATTTATAAAAAAAAACAACAACAGGGTAAAAATAATTGTTCGTTTGAAAAAAAGAATATATGTTTATCGTAATTAAAATTAATTAATTTTTTTTAGTAATAATTATGTGTATATTTTTCCGTATTTTTGCGAAATTCGTCGCGATAGTCTAATGCAGAAAACATTTGACTAATCGAGGAATACGAGTTACGGCTCTATCGGATATCGACTGTGTTGTCCCCTATAACGCAGTTTCATCCGTCGTCCGTCATGTTTTCCTGGTGCGAGGAGGGGCTAAACGAGACAACCCGCGCGAATGTCGCTCAACTGTACGAGAGAGGAGAAAGATTTTACCTTCTGTGATCCTGGTAGTTCACGGTTCGTATGCGGGATGTGAGCACGCACCGCGAGACTTCGGGAGACGAGTTTTCATCCACGAGTGGAAAACGGTTTTAGGGTCGGTATTCCGATTTGTGATGGAAGTTGAGCGTTGAACGTAATGAAATTTCCACTGCGTTTAGATGAACGAGGATCGATTAGTGCGTTGCCTATCATTTACTGATTAATCAGGAGTGCTTCCCTTGTTCAGTTCTATCATTATCGTAATATTATGAATTTCAAACAGGTCTTTGCAGTTTTTGATGTCTCTAACGTTTGACGATTTCAAGTTGAAAAAAAAACATTTCTGTTACGTCGACTCATCTTATTACGTTGATGTCAGGTTAACAATGCTTCTCTCTCTTGACAAGCGTTAAAAAAATGGAATTTATGAGATGGTGTAAGACATCAGTCTCGATGGTGAAAATTTGGTTAGACGCAATCTTTCTTACCGATCGTATGAGTTCTACAAAGGAGGGTCGACGCGACATCTAGGCGGCTAAACGTCGAAGCTGATCGACATCTGTGCTATTACAAAAATTATTGAACAACCCCATGAGATGATAATAATAGAAGACTTTGTCAATCTCCAACGTCTGTGTTTCATGCAATAATGAGGGCAGCTTTCGCAAGAGAAAAAAAAAATTGACAATTGACCCCGACGTGATTTGAACACGCAACCTTCTGATCTGGAGTCAGACGCGCTACCGTTGCGCCACGGAGTCTTGTTGTGACTCCTATTGAAACTATCGAAATAATAACGTCAATGTGAATATTTTCAGTAGACTAACGCCCATTGCGAATTCGCAATGTACATAAGTTTATAACAAAAAACTGAAACGTTGAACATATAAACAATTAAAAATTTTCAGGAATCTATCAAAATAACATGAAAATTGGAGGATATTAATGAAAATATTACCTCAGAAATGTGTTTTTCTCGTATAAATGTTTCTTATTGTCGTGCCTCCATATATATATATATATATATATATATACATATAAATATTGTAGTTTATTGTATGGGACAATCGTAAAATCTGAAGAATCCCTTAGCCGCATTCCGAGTCAGGGGCGTGGTCCAGGGTGGCATCTTCCGAATGAAACTTCTACCAGGGCACCACGCAACTCTGGAGTCGATTCAGTCCGGGCATTATTATTATTCGCTCAACTTTCCCCTTCGTGGTAATTTCATAGTCGTTCGATAATTGGCCCTCCACCGAGGAATGGGTCGAATTGGCGAGCCCCTGACAACAACAAGTACAGCAGGATTTCATCAGGTTCGAGGAGTTCGAAAAGACAACTGCTGTCCTGATCCTACGGGCATTCCTGTGTGTACACACTACCCATATTTACACGCGAGGACCGGTATCCGGACGTTCGACGCGCCGAGTATATTGTCCTTGCATCATCAGCACCCACAGATCCATGTACGTTTCGGGGTTGGAGCGAAGGAATGTATAATGTATAATATTTATATTATTATTATTATTACCATTAGTAATATTATTATTGTTTATTTATTATTATTAAGATATAATTATCGAGAAAATGTCAATAATTTCGTTATTGAGAGGTGCTTTTCAGAATACTATAATAAATCAATAAAACAAAAATTATAATGTTAATTATTTACTAAAATTTGTAAATACTCCATCGAATTTTCATGGGTTTTTTTTCTTCTTAAATCGTTCTAAACTTTTTCTCGAAAAATAATCTCTCTTCGTTTTACCCCATCAACTTTCGTTCGAAACAATAATGGCTCTCGGAACCCAAAGGTCCACGAGTAATTCGAATTCCCAGTCGGGACTTACGTATGGTGACTCGAGACGATTGTCAAGAAGGCGGCGTTGAAACTCAATTACATAGCAACGTGCAGACGCGTTGTAGTATACACGATGCAACTTTCGTGTTATTGATGCAATCCTGTTAAGTGCGAACCAACGCGCCGCGTGCCGACGCAACCCATTGCATTTACGTAGAGAGCGTCGTCGCTGACTTCGTTCGTAATGCCGCGCAGCCGAGCCGACGTGTGTATGTGAGAGCGTCATCGAAGCGAACGTCGCGAAGAATGGAGTGGAAACTGCGGGACTGGAACGAAAACAAAAAAAAATTGGCAGCGGTGGGATTCGAACCCACGCCTCCGAAGAGACTGGTGCCTTAAACCAGCGCCTTAGACCGCTCGGCCACGCTACCTTGAAATTCAAATTTCATTATCGCAACTGATGAACAAAATACATAAGTCGTGATTCCAATAACACCGGAAATAATATTTTTACAGCAATTATCGACCTTTTTTTTTCAATATTTAAAAAATATTTATAAATTAGTAACATCGTACAGTACAACTCGTCCCTGATTCCTAACATAAGCGAATTTTCGCCGTCTCATCGTGACGCTGCTATAAATACGAATCGGTGCTGGTAAACACGAGGTTTTCGCAAGCCTATACCAATGTACCTGCCTAAAATAACACGTTTTTATTATCGCAACATTTTGCGAAATAGCCGCGTGTCTCATCCTCGGTGATTATTTTTTTCCTCAATGACGCTCGGTCGGTAAGGTTAGGTATCTCCAATTACCATAAAGAATTCTCGTATTAGCGGGGGTTGCCCGGCGGACAAGACTCTGCGGCGATGAGTAAGTGATCCATATATAGAAGCGCCCCTTCGCGTATTCACCAATACGAGTGAATTCTTGTCACGCATATATACGAAGCACGGAACGCGGGAGAACACTTTTTGTGCTTGCTTATAAACGAACAGACACTCGACTTTCGAGCTTCGCATTTTTATTTCGCTCTCTTCGAGACAATCAGTGGAAAAAATTCACACTTTTTTAATCAACGAAAATGCCAGGACGTCCACTTTGGCAGGTAAGAACGTAGAAGAAAAACAAAAATAAAAAATCCTTGATTTAATTTCGTGTGAAAAATGGAGGTAAATAATTTCTCAAATTTTTTTTAAAATTTTTTTAATTTTTTCATTTTTTACACATGTTGCATTTCGCGGCTGCGATCAGCTGATTTTGACAGTCCACCGAACAGTCGTGCGTCGTGTGCAAAAATCTTTCGCAGCGTTCACGAGCGTCACAATGCGCGGTCGAGTTTTGTCGCGTGGTATCGCGGTCTCGTTCTCTTCATTCATTCACGGCGTTACTGTCTTTTGCTCGTACACGTAACGATTCTACGGTCTCCTCGTCGTTTCAACGATTTATTTCTCTCTTGCTAGACTGAAAGCCGCGGGTCTTCCAAATTTTCAGTATTATTTTTATTATTATTGTTTTTGATCAACCGGAAAACGTGGGAGAAAATCGATGTGAATTACACATATGAATTTCAAGGCGAAAATAAATAGCTATTTTTTTTATATAATCGATTATTTGCAAAAATAAAAAATGTTTCAATTTGTGCAATTAATTTTTTTTAAATCATTTATTATTGATAAAAAGTTTGATAAGAAAATTATAGGAAATAGATTGCGGTATAATTAACACTTACAATTCTAATTCAAAGACTTTAGAATTTATTCTGTATAGAACACTCGGAAGGCACGTCTGGCGCCTAGCGTATATTAATCAAAACTAAATAACAGCAGAGTCCAAACTAAGGGATCGGTTATTGGGTCCGCACTTATCGCTCTGGCCTAATAAGAGTGTAATATAAACATAAACAGTATCGACCGCACATAGCGTTCTCGCTATATGATAGATTAATTTTCGTACATACACATACAAAGAAACGAACAAAAATAATTCAAAAACGAATTGAAAAAAAATTGAAATTTGAATTTGAATTTCTTTTTCTTTGAAATTCGTTTATCCTACCGTTGGAAAAATCGCGTGACCTCAAAAATTTCTTTCCAAGATCTCGTCTATTTTTACCACGAGCTGACTCGGAGATCCATCGTCGTGCGTGTTTTCATAAGATTTTTCGTTATAACGTCGGTGCGGCTAATTCTGGAAGCTTTCCAGTCTGAGTTTAAACGCATCGGGCGAGAAACGAGAAGCCCGCGCCAATTTTCTTCGTGCGTCGAGAGCGAACCGATGACGACGTCGATATTTATACAATGATGTATTTTTCATGAAATAATAACAGAGGAGAGAGAGAGAGAGAGAGAGAGAAATGAGCGTAAGGGCACGATGCATGAGCGTTGTGAAAAAACGCCCTTGGAACTTTTTTTTTTAATTAAAAGCGAAACTATGAAATAAATTATCCAGCTTCGATCAGAGAACGTCGATAGGCCAACGATGATCCAGGAATAACTCTTTCTATCTTGTTCGCACTGTAACGCGTGCCAAAAGGACCAAAACATCGATGTATATTTCTATCGAGTCACGAATCAACGTTACTTCACATTTTCCTATTTATCTCGTCTCGATAAAAGCGTCAAATTTAATTAAATCAAATTCTCCTTTGATTTCTCATTTTTAATCGAATTTTACGTTCATCAGAATTCGCCTTAATTTTTCTTTCGGAACTTTCAACGTTGGAACTGTAATATTTATTATTTACACAAAAATAAAAATAAACACGAAAAATTCTATAAATTTTCACAGTTTTTGTCGGAATTAATGCAAAGTCACGTTTTATTTTTTATCACGTACCATTTGTCGTCATGAATGGTCTCGGCAGACTCGAACGAGTACAATGTCCCGGTCGTAAAATTTTGCTCCACCCTAGTAATTATTTCGTATTTAGGGGTTCGTGACATTCGTCGAATTCTTCAGCTCGTCGACGAGTGAGAGTTGCACGGTGCAATTTGTACGTTCGAGACACTTGGCGACGAACCAAATGTTCTCAAAGGGTCTTGTCCTATTTTTTCGCATTCTCAAGACGATATGGTACTCGCACGAGTCGCAGGAAGCGAGACGGTGTCCATCGTAAATATGACGTTCGTTTCTTTAGTAATACTTTTCGCCTGGGAAAAACGATCCCAATGGCAAAAATTTCATTCGATTGTTTTTTTTAACATTATTCTTAAATTAATTTGTTTTATCATTTCGATAATTACCACGTAATTAAATCGACCCATCGAACCGTTTGATTTTTCATGGCCATTTCTACTTTTCTCAAAAAAGGAGACATTTTAATTTATTTATTATTTTAATTTGCACTTATAATTTTTCAAATTTATCATTGATAATTAATCATTATTGCTTTTGCTTGTCTCACTCTTCAAAAATTCGACGAGGTACTGACATAATCGAGATAATAAGTTGTTCTCTCGGTCGGTAAAACAGAACTGATCGGAGTATGGGCCACTTCTGCCCAAGTCCTACAAAGAGTTAATTTGAAAAAAAAAACAGTCGATAAACCGGTAGGTCAACTTACCCACTGAAAAAATGACAAAATAAATCAAGAACAATTGCCTTTATTTCCAACTTTTTCGACACCTCGATATTTTCAATTTAATTAATCGCTTTTCTCAATCCCCCAGTTTCTTTTAGTCCCTGTACAAACGAGAAATTAGACCCCACGTGTAGTGTCGAAAAACTCATAGGGTGCGACTCATATACGTATTTAATGTTCTCCGTCAAAGTACAAAGATACTGACACGATGACTAGCTTTTTAAACATTTATTCGTAAATTATCGATATCATTCTCTTGGCATGTACGATGATTTTTATTTCGAGTGTATAAGTGTTAAAGTGTTCACGATTTCGTAAGTGTAAATGTGTGCAAGTGTACAAGCGTACACGAGTAAAGGTGTAAAAGTGTCTAAGTGTCTAAAATTCGCGAGTGTGTAAGTGTAAGTGTGTAAGTGTTTCTGTCAGTATAATCGTTGAGTGACTAAAAATTAGTGTCCGCGATTGTACAAAAGTGTAATTCGATCCATGCGCATTTGCTTTCGCTTGTAACGATCAAACGCGTCGTCCCGGTTGAAAAAAGTAGGACATCACAAAGAAAAGTCGATCTCGATGAAATTAATCGTCCTGTCGCAGGACGAAAAATTAACGAACGTTGGAAGCGATCGTTTGGCGCTTTGGTACGATCGATCGTAGAATGGAGGATGTTCACATGTGTCGGGTGTTGCCAAAACCACCGTGTCCTGATTGGCTCGCTCCCTTGTTGAAGCCCATCTGGAGATTGAGGTGACCCTCGCTCGCTCTGAGCTGATCCTCCGTGAACGATCTCTCGTTCTTGTCGGCCATCTTGGGTCCGAGGGTTGGTCCGTTGTACTCGGGATGTTTTTGGGTCTGAAACGTTGATCAGACATTGAAACAGACTCGTCCACTCGAAAGATACTTTGGATGGGGATAAACGAAAGATTAGAGAAAAAAGTAGAAAACCGAAAAAATACTCACGATCCTTCCAAGGGCGTACAGGCAGAGTGTGACCTGAGGGATGTTGCGCCGCTCGAAGAGATCGGCCGTCTGGAAGATCTCCTCCTGCGGCACTCCGTAATTCTTTATCGCAGCCTGGAATCTGTGATCGGGAATAAAATTATATTTTCGTTTTTATCTTGCAAGTTTTCACATAAAAATTGATTGAGAAAGAATATTTGATTACCTCTGAACATTTTCCATGAGCTGGAAGTTGGTGCCCTTGGTCTGGATCTTTTTGACCGAACCGGGGGCAAGTTTGTTTGCGAGGTTGCAAAGAACGACACCGTCCTTGAGAATGTCCTCGTAATTACCAGCTGGTAATTTTTCACCAAGGACCGCCTCGATCCAGGCGAGAACCTCGGCTTCCTGTTCCTTGTTGCGAGCCTGTAAAAATTTAACGAAAATAATTACAATAATCGTAATAATCAAAGTAATTATAATTCATAATAATAACGATAATAAATATAAAAATACAATAATAAAAATAATAATGTATACTTTCAAAATTACATAACGACGAGTCATCAAAATGACTCAAAATAAACGTGATTAATCACCGAGGTTAAATTTTTTCGTTATCTATCGTTTAATGTACTTGTTCGTCTTCCTTTTTTACGATAGAGATATAATAAACGAGCGCGATATCTTTCGCGGTCTGTTTTCTTAGGGCGCGTGGCCCATCGGGCTGAAGAAGCGTGAGCGTTACCGAGCCGTTCCAACGTCAAAAATAGCACTGGAGATGTGCGAGGGAGGGGTTGGAGGGGGTTCGAGTCGTGGAATAAAATTCACATCGAAAATACATAATGCCTGTTGAACCTACAGGCTTTTATAGTCGGAGACTACACAGGTGCCGTTTATACCATCGCGCCTATCACATCAAACAAAAACATCCCCTTGTGCGCGCGCCGGCGCGCAACCCCTCGAGCATTAAAATTTAATTGCCTCTCGTTCAGGGCGTTCATCGATACGAAAAACGTCACGAATCGGATGGAAACGTGACCATTTTCTCGTTCGACGAATAAATAATCGAAAATTTGGTGCAAAATTTGCGAGAAATTCACGAGTGAATTTTTAGCATCGCGGGGTCCCAGTGACGCAAAAGACGCCAACGATCGCTCTGGCACATCTCTCGCTCGACGATAATAAATTATTTATAGGACAATGAGAGATCGCGGTCTTATATCGACGTAAGCTCTATACTCGTCATTTATATTTGCGAATGATCTTTCCCGCGAATTTTGTTCCGTTTTTATAATGCGTATTATCGACGCATGCGCCTTACGATCTCGTAATACAGGATTTTGCTTTTACGTATGGCGGTATACGAGTCGAGCACTTTTCGTTTATATTCGGGCCGCGTATTTTGGGAGAGGATTTGCCCTTTTTTTTACTTTTTTTCTTTCCTTCTTTCTTTTTCTTTCTTTTTTTTTTTGGCGCAAGCTCGATGGAGCGCAGATGCTCGCGGTGTTCGAGTCGCTTCTTCCGCCGGTTAAATTTCGACCGGAAGGCGTGGTCGGTAAATCACGAGAGGCATACAACCGATCCAGTAGATTTGACGCTAAATTAACCGAGTCCAGTCTTCGTGCATTAGATTTCGGTTCTCTTGGCTCGTGTCGCTCATTTGTCAAAGCCAACGCTTGTTCCGACTCTCAGGGTCGTTGCGAGAAACGGTCGAGCTTTCGCGCGAGTGTTTAGGCTTGTGCGTAATATCGCAAAAAGCCGATTATTGCGGTCAAGGTTGGCTCTGGCTTTGACGCACGAGATTTAAAAAAAATTGTTTTTTTTTAAATTAATTAAACATTTTTTTGGAAAATTAAATATATTTTTGTTTTGACGCGGCAATTCTTTAATTTGTAAATATTGATTTTGTATATTTAATTTTTTATAGTTCTATCTTGACGTTTAACGGAATAATGAAAAATATTGTCGAGACGGTTGAGACAATTTTTTAATTCGAATTTTTGAATTTTTATTACGGTGTTACGTTTTCGTTATAAAAAAAAATCTTCGGGTATCTTGCGTAATGTTATTTTTTCACGTTGTTCTAAAATTGTACCGGATGTTGGAGGAGAGGTGACGGATAAAACACTCTGCCGGCGACTAGAGTTAAACATATATATATATATATATAAAAGAGTAAAATCGACACAAAACGTAGAAATAGTTTGCAGGTTTGGTAAACATTTCAATCGGACGAGTCGACGTCGACAGTTAAACATTTTTTTTTAATTTACGAGCGAAACACGCGAAAACAGACGAGAAATACGACCCGATCAAACGATTTACAAAAATCGGTAAAAAATAATCAATAAAAAAAAATTATTATAAAAAATTGTCTCGTTATAAAAAAATACAAAATTTATTTCTTCTTTTATTCACAATTACATAGGCGAGGCACTAAACCGTCGAATTTTAATCGTGTCAAATATCCATGTAAAAAAGCATTTTGGGAAAGCTTTTGATAAAAAAAAATAAAAATTAAAAAACAATGAAAATAAAAAAAATAACAAAAACACCAACTTCGACGTGAACGAGTCAAAACGTACCGGCATGTTTATTTCGTTGTTTTCTTTTTGTGCCTTGGTGACTGTTTGCGATCGTAATTACGGTGATGTCCCGTTAAATGTGAATTTTGTGTTGTGAAGAGTGACGTTTAAAAATTTTGTGATACCGTTTGTTGTACGGTCGGAGTAGAAACTAAGTTGAAAGCCGAAGCGTACCGACGCTATATGGCGTTATCCCCTCCGCTGTCGCGTCCTACACCAATCTCTCGCGTACGTACGAGTACCGAAGCTTTTTTGGCACTTGGCCCATCGGGCGTTCCCACACCCCCGCGTACGAGAGCTTTTCACTCGCGGTGAGTTCCTGACACTCTCGGGCGCTGGGGTCTTCGACGCTTTAAACGTTTTGTGTACGATGCCGATTGGCTAATATGTATTATCGAATGTTTTGTTTTGAAATGCGATATCGTATTTAAACAACGGTTTTAAATAATTGTCGTTTAAATAAAATTTATGGAGATTAATATTGCACAATTGCAGAAGGAGGGGTTGTTAAAAGCTAAAAAAAACTGTACATGTGGAATAAATAAAACTGAACTATCGCACAATTGGAAGGGGTTTATTTTTTTTTAAATATTACAATATTTTTAATTTAATTACGAAATTTTGAAAAGAATATTTTTCAAAAAAAATTAAAATATCGATAAATCAACGATCTTTCCTGCGTCGGACATTAAATCTAAATATACAACATTATTAATTTCATCGATACGAAATCGAAATCTCGAATTCCAAAATCCAAGAAAAACAAAATTTAAAAAAACATTCGTCTTCGGAATAAAAATATTTAAAGAGCTTCCATGACTTTCATCCTTTCGATATTTATAAATCTCGATCGGTGAATAAAAAAAAAGGTCGATAGCGCAAACAGCCCCGTTGCCCCGTAACTCATCGTATAAAAGTCATACAAACATCGAAAAAAGAAAAATAAGTGGGTGTATAATTTTGCAAAGGCGAAAAGACGATAGAACGCGACGAACAGCCGCGTTGCCACGGTGAAAAACGTCTGTAACTTTAACGTCTTCGTAATTTTCTGGAAGTCAGCCACGTACGATGCGGCTAGTGAGGCCATCGCCGCGTTTAGATTTCGTCAATCGACAACACGGGTGTCCAAGTTTGTCTTATAACAACCCAACGATACACGTCGTCAAGCGTCACCTTCGTATTTTCCGAATGTATAACGCGCGAATTCGTTGGTTTCTCGTTTAAATCGTCTCGTAATATTCGACGGTCGCATATGTTGTTCTCGAAATGAGAAACGAGACTCGGGTGGTGTTCTACTCTCCAGTAGACGGATTTTACATTCAACCCCAAGTCCGTAGACATAGGGATGTGTAATATAGTCGTACACTCCGTGTGTAATATATATAGGTATAGGCACGATGGCCGGGTGAGGCCGCTCAGCCGCGCGCCGTAGTACCGCCGGCCACCGCGACGCGGCGCACGTACGCCACGTTTCTCACATGCGAGTTATTGTTACGAGGTTTATATAAGCTTGGATGAAAATGATGAACGTTAGCTTTGCGCAGTGGCGATATCGTAACCAATGAGGTCCTTCCGAGGTGCGATTATTGCTAGTTGAAAACTTTTACCAATACCCCGCCAAGACGATGTGAAATACCATCGGCTACGGCAATTTTTGAAAGTTTCTGCGGAAACTGATAAACTTGAATAAAACAAAATTTCAGAATTAATATACAGTATTAATTTTTTGATTAAATATTTTTTATTGGCGAGAATTTACCAATATTGAAATAATTAATTATTATTAGAGTATGATTCGTTATAACTATTAATAATTATTATTGTCGCTAATTTTTTATTGCGATTAATAGTAATTAATTAATGTATAAAACATATTTGAGAACCTATAATAAAATATTGAGAATATCTGTTTTCAGGTTGCCGGAAAGCGCGAAGCCGATCAAGAGGCCGAGGCTCAACACTGGATCGAGACAGTCGTCGGTGAGAGATTTCCACCGGGTAAGCAACACTTTTTCTAATACTTCGAAATCACGTGTACGAGAGACACGGGCGCTCTCGTACAAGTTCACAAAGTGTCGACACTGCTGGCCGGATAGAAATCAGGGAACTATGAGATGCGAAAAGCCAATCTCAACGACGAGTGATGAGGCGGCCATAGGTCCCTATATATATATATATATACATATATATATAGGGACCTATGGCCGCCTATATACATATATATTACACATACATGGAGAATCCTTGCTCGCATTTGTGTTCTCGTACGATAGGTTGTAATTTATTCCATGAGCAATTGACGCCTATCCCACTTTTTCATAAGATACAAAATATTACAATATTTATCATATAAATTTATTTCATAATTAATAAAACATATCTAATAAAATTTTTTACTACGTTTAAAACGAATTAAATCAAATTTAAATAATATTTTCGACCAATGGACGAAGCTTGTAATTTTCCACTGCGGAGGGAGATAGCGAGCGAGGACAAGCACGTGGTCGAACGTATCGATTACCTAGCGCACCCTCGCGTTGTGGCGCGCGTTCATCTCCACCCCCGAACTTTTATCAACCGACTGGGTGGTGAAAAATCACATATACACACACACATATATAAATCGTACCCAACTGATACGGTATGATTTCCTGTTATTCGGAGGCGGTAGGAGACTGAAAGCCGCGTGAGCTTTTCGATTCATCGACGAAAAGAAAAGGACCTGGGTACTTAGGTCACGTAGGAACATTCTCGGAAGAATAAGACTCCGATCTTTTTTTTTCCTCGAAGCTCATCGACGTAAGAGACAAAAATTAATTTAATCTCCGATCGGTTTGTTTCGTTCGTTTATTTTCGTCTATCGATCGGAATTGCAACGAGGGGATGAACCAACCCTCGATGAAAGTGACCGAAGCTTTTTTCATTTATTTATGAAAAAAATGTATCGAAGGTCCTCGAATCGAGGGTATGCTATGAATTCCTGTTCGCCGAAGGTGGCGAAAGTTTCTAACCGTTCTCGCGTCACCAACCCCGAAGTTCGAGGGGTGGTTTTCGTCGAGTTGTCGGTGGTCGATCGATTATTCCCTATATCGTACGTGTACGTCGGTTTTTGTCGGTCGTGCAACTACGTTGCTATGATCGCCGGGTACAAATTTCAGGACCCGTGACGTCGTTAAGGTTAAGCTCGTGGGGTAGGTTAGTATTTGGTAAAATCGATGGTTATACGGGATTGGAATAACGACGACTCGAATCGTCGAATGGTCGGGTTTGGGTTTGGGTTTGAATGAAAACCGACCACGTGGGAGTCAGCCAATACAATTAAAACGATAAAAATAGATTAAATATAAAAAATTGAAGATTAATTATAATAATAAATAATTAATTATTAAAATTTAACAAGTTATCGAACGATAAATATTTATCGATTTTTTATCAACGTTCTACTTGTTAAGAAATTTACTTTCAATGACAGATGGGTCGATTATTGCATTTTATGAAATTTTGCCCAATGGCACTTTTACTATTATCGATTAATAAAATTAACATTAAAATCAATAATTAAAAAAATGATTAATTATGAAATTTTCGCATTTTTTGTTGGTAATAAAAATTCGGTGGGGTTAATATTGTCCCGGGCGATACAGCTCGTAGCTAAAGGCAGGGTCGATCGTTAGGGGTAGTTTTAACTTTCTGCTACATCCTGCTACCCTGACAAAGCGCGCGCTTCGTTACGTCACAACGAGCCCCCGTTTGTACGGGAAAGCGACAGCAACAGCTGCTGAATAAGGGTTGTGGCGTTCTATGGCTCATTCGCAACCCCCACAAGTCGCATGCACCCCTGATCGATCAAACACGCCAGGCGTCGACGCAATTCACGATTCAAAGACCCTTCGAGACCGTTCTATACTTCTCTTTTACACACGGTGTCCGAGAGAGACGAAGAGAAAGAAGCCATCTTCGAATCCCTGATTCTAATTTATTTTCATAATCCGACCGAATCGGCTTCCAACAATTAATTATGTCGAACATCGGAGATGATCAGCAAAAATAAAATAAAAACCTCAATCTATTTCTCATAAAAAAATGACAAAATCAGGGACAAAATTATTATCATCCCTTATTTAGTAAAAAAAAAATTCTCTTACTTTCTAATTCAAACTTATCAAACATTCCGGAGTATTTGTCGTTAACTGATAAAATCGCTTCCCAGTCAAGATGGGAAAGGACGCATCGACGACAAATATTCACCCCACCCCCGTATTCGCAATGGCGGAAAGAAAGTGGAAATCCTTGAGAGCCGAACAAGTTCGCGAGTTCTTGAGAATTTCTCGAAGGTCGTATCCGCCACGTTGGATTAATATCGCCTTTCGAGAATCCATCGAGCCTCCACCGTCGACTGTCTTCCTGGTTGTCCAGAGGACTAGATGGAGGTGGCCGAACGACGAACGCACCCCCACCCGTCCAACGTTTCCCGATGTTGTCGTTGTCGTGGTCGGGGAATCCCCCCCCCCCCTTTTTCTCGACCCATAACCACCTACGCTCCCTTCTCTCGTTGCACGTTGGTACAGAACGCATCGCCTCTATAACCTTGAAGGTGGTGGGGTCAAAGCGTGATTCGCATTTGCGCCGGGTAGGAAGCTTTCGCGACCGAGTAACAGCCTGGTCCGCGAGGACGCGGAAGGCGCACCTGTCGTGCATCTCGAGTACTCGTACACGGAGCACCTTGGGTTCGAGGTCGATGCACCCCCCCCCCCTCCCTCTGCCTTACGATACTTTTTCATTAAAATTCGACAGAAGTCGTAAATAAATTCGTAAAACGTCAAAAAACTTATAATATCGAAGAAAATTGTTTCTATATTTGTCTCGATTATGTTTCCGAGTGCCTCGGCACTCGAGCTATCGATAAACGCCAGTAAGATTGATTTTTATTTCGAGTATCCACTTGTGACGTTATAATTCATTTTATCGCAGACCAGTAGCGATAATGTTTTTTTTTATAGCAGCATACGAAGCTAAAAAGAATTAAAAAAAAGAACGTACAAAATAAATAAATAAAATAATTTGGAAATTGATAAATAATTAATTTGAAAATTTTCGTTTCCATCGACGGAAAATAAAGAGTAACAAAGTTCGATGGTTAAATAACGCAGCTGTTACGATTTTCCTACATTTTTCTATCGTGAAAAGTCCCTAAGATTAACGTTCTTCCCACGCGTACAAAATCTCGTGACGTCACGAACACGTTAATTCCATTAATATGTAGCCATTAGTTTGCGTCAGCGCCGTATTCTCAAGATAGTACAACGAGACGATTTTAGTTCGCTAAGTTGACGAGGTGATGTCGCACGAGAGGGGTAAAGATGAGTGTGGAAAGGGGGAGGGGGGAGAAGCGAAGAGTAACTTGTCCGTACTATTTCTGGTGGCCTGGTCTCGTAGCTAGGATTTATCTTGGCGACTGGTCTAGGCACGGTCTATCCCGTGCACTAGAGAACAGCAGCACTCGTCGCATCCACTCTCCGAGTGTTATACACTCTTACCGCTCGTCTTCGCGATTGTCGCAGGTTGGACGTTACGCTAGGTGAGGCATTTAGCGCGCGCGGTGGCGTACCGCGACACTAGTGACACCACGCGTCTACCGCGCGAACGCTCGCGCCATAAGTCGAGCCGGTGGCCGTACGACGCGACGGTCGTTTCCTCCTCCGTTCCCGGATGCGAGCCGGATATCACCGGCTTTTGATGTTACTGACTCATCGAAAATTAAACGCTTTGACCACATTAAGTTGAACGAATTCAATTAATTCACTCGTCGTGTGGTTTGTACAACGTAGCGAAGAGTGGGGGAACGAAAGAGTGGGATAGGAGGGGGGAAGAGAAAAGTCGAAGCGAGCGCGACCTGCGTTGCGTCAATGAAACCCTGGTCAGTGGCCGATCGACATTCGATGGTATTTTAAAAAAACCGTACTTGGATTTCGTAACATACCGGCAGCTAGGATGTACGCCTGATCCTGGAAGCTCGCGAGGCATGCCGGGCACGATTCATGCTCGACGAACCGAGAATTGTAAACAGCTGGAAGAGGAAGAATTTCAAGACTATGTCTATAGTTCACAGAGTCCCGAAGGAATGAATGAAACCGATAAATCTCGATTATTCTCGCCAATGTACGAAACGTACCCTCGGTCGCTCTGTACTACCCTCATTATAGCTTGAATTAGCACTATTGCTAAAATTAACAATAAATAATATTTTATCATACGATTTTCCACATGATTTTCTAAACAATCATTAAAGCCACGTTGTCGTGACTCGATGGCTGAAAATCGATCGTGTCACGGTCCACGTGGCTTTCATCGGGTATTCCCTGAAACGTCAGTCAAGACGGTCTCTAGACGTTATCGATTTACCGTCACCCGTTCATCATGTTACGTCGTAGGGACGCTTGCGTATCAGGGCGACATACCAGCGCCTTTGTGTCTAGGCACTGTGGCTCCCGGGCTTCTCGCGGACTATACTAGGCTCTCTCGGTACACCGTTGTCTCTCTCTCCTCGCCGCTTGTACAATGTACCGTGAGCGCCCCCCTCCCTTTTCCACACACTGCTGTTTGAGGATCCCCCTCTACGTCCCGCCGTCACGTGACCGGCGATCGCGTTCTTACCGCCAGAACAGTCGATCGACGCGTCGGACTCGGCGCCCTTTTTAGTTTCGAACGTTTCTTTGACCAGGAAAGGCTGTGGTCTACGCGTCCGGACTGCGCGATGTCCAACGAGACAGCATTGACATGTCAGTCATCCGTCCGTCACGACGGCGCAAGGCGTTCTCGCGCACCAGGGTACCAGACGTTTGAAGGATTTATAGTGTTTCCCGGCGGACGTTGACGTCGACGTTTTCTCGGATCGATTGGGGTTTCCAGCCAACCCTCGCTACCCCATTCTATACCAGTCGTAAACTACGTCCCCTCCCTCTAGACTATTATTCACTCTCCCACGTCTACGGGCGACATAACGTCGTATTAATCTCGCAAACAGGAAAATGATGTTATCGGAGTGCCCAATGAAAACCGTCGAGGCGTTGACGTCCCGCGACTCGAGCGGAAATTAACCGATAAGCCACTGTAGAATGACGAGAACGTCGTTCGACAGTGGATATCGTATGAGTTTCCGCAGTATAACCGTCGAGCTCGTGCTCGCTGTGACAGCTGTCCGTCAAGTGACGTCACAAGCGTTCAGATATACTAGGGAAGTAACGCCACGAAGCGGATAAATTTACGACCTGATGGGCGCCAAATCGCCCTCGGCGTAGCTTGCTCTCCGCGGTACTCTAGCGTTTCTCCCGCGCATTTTCTCGACCGTGATTGGTCGGTTTCGCTAGGGCCTGTAATTGGTCGTTGGCGTGGCGGCGTTACGCATTACCCCCACTCCAGCTTCATCGACCAATCACTAAAAGACAGTATTTCACAGCTTGAACTACGAACCGAATATATCACCGTGAAATACCAACGTCACGTTCTGCTATTCTCTTCGCTCGGTCTTCACCGCGAACTACCATTGTCGCGAATACTCGGCGGGAGAGAGAAAGAGAGGTTTCGAGAAATTTGCTAGGGTGAGGGTCGGAACGAGAACGTAAAGAACGAGATCGGATCGTAAAACGTATCCAACGCCGTCTCGCAGACAACCCGTGAATTATTATAATAGCGTCGGGCATCGAAGCTTCTGTTCCGATGACTGACGTGACAGGGAAAGCTTGACTCTCGCTGTACCCAAGACGCCAGATGTCCGTCAAACCTCCGTCAATGACGTCATTTTGAGACGAGCCTACCAGGGTTACAGCCCCGGGGTGGATTTACGAGCTTGCACAACAGGTCGTCCCGGTGACATTGCGCATGCGCCACGTGCGACATACATAGCGCGCACCTGTACGAACGACTAGTAGGCTCGTTGTTTGTATCTTATGTCGTTGGACGAGAATTACATTTTTTTTAATCCAACTTTTTACCGACATTGAATCAATTATTTGAAAAATGTTAATTTAATGCTACGGCAAACTATTGAAAATTGAATTTCTGAAAAAATTTGATGTCTTTTTTAAAAATTTTCCCTTTTTCTTAATGCTACAGGATTGTACAGAATTTAATAAATCAAACCGATAGAACTTCTGAAACATTATCTCGTTTTTTTAAATCCCCCACGTTTCAAATCCAAACGAAAGCTTCTGTGGTCTCACGT
Organism: Netelia inedita; assembly: GCA_964017225.1. Taxonomy (NCBI): domain Eukaryota; kingdom Metazoa; phylum Arthropoda; class Insecta; order Hymenoptera; family Ichneumonidae; genus Netelia; species Netelia inedita. Next base: position 12,034,221 of record OZ024925.1, on the reverse strand, counting down.
GGACCCTTTGTCGGATTCACCTGTTGCTCGGATCCGACGAAAGTCGTAAATTCGAGCGCAGGATGTTGTCCTGATGGAACCCGTGTCTTTGACGTCTTTATGACGTGAACTTGACGTTAAATCGATAAAGGAGTACGCGCATGCGCATTATCCCACTTTCCCAATATTTACCATATACATATATAAACATCACTGAAAATTCCCGGATATAGAAGAAAACTATATAGTTATACCACGTGACATTATCTAATACACTCGTAATAGGGGAGGGGGTGAGATTTTATTTTTCATCCTCTAGCCACGATCAGCTGGTCGTCCCCGCAACGATATAAACATCGTTCGATACCAACCATTATTTGACCATCGTGGGAATAGTTTAATTTTAGAATTTATTATACAATAAATCGTCGGATTTCATTAATGGCAGGAGGATTATCGTCCATACGACATGTTTTCGCACGTTACGAGCGAATATCACGTAGAATTGAAAGTTGCGCAGTATCTGAAAACTACCAGGCCATCATCATGCGTCCACGGTTAATCCGACCCGGCGCTTCGAAAAGCTAGGCTACGTTTGTACCGCTGACACAGGCAACGGGGGAGCCCCGACGTACGGCGAAATTATTTCAATCGCCATGAAAGCCTGCTAGACATTACGAGCGTCCGTGGTCCAACCGGTCCATCCAGACCTTTTAACCGTTTGACGAGATGTCCCATCGATTTTCTGTCACCTCCTCTCGTTTACGGCATCTCAGCGAGTTTCGCATCTACCAGGATTTCATCAAGATGCGATACGTTTGTTTAGTCACGGTCCATACGGATAAATCCCCTCTTTTCGTCAAAGACTCAAACTTCAAAGCCCCGAGGAATTGTCCAAATTTACAAAACCTCTTCACGATTTTTGTAAAAATATATGTAAAGACAAATATTGATTGACGAATTATTGTACGAAAATTGGAATAGTTTATTAGAGATTGGGTAAATTGGAGGAAAAATCGGCGAGACGGTTGAGCGACGGGAAATAAATGTCGGTGGGCCGCGCGAGCGTCGCATATTCGCCTGGTAGCGTGACCAAACGCTGTTCCAGATTCGACCAACTTCACGGAGCTCTCCGATTCGCCGAGGCGAGTCGGCTCTTGCGCTTCATGACGCCTTGTTATTTGGGGCGACTGGGGGAGTCCCCAGGGATAAAACTGCGTCCCTTTCGTGAGTTAAATAGCCGTGACGGTTGTAACAACCCACTTTGTTCGAAAACACGACGGTTTTACGGGTTTGAATATAAATAGATAAATAGTAAATCGGGCCAATAGGCCGAGACGAGTTTTACGTTTTACTCGATTGGAACGTATTTCTCCGAAAGAGCTCGTCGGCCAAGAATATATTCCTGATACCTGGCAGTTGTGCAACCGGAAATCGACGTCCTAAAGCATAATGCAATCCTGATATTAGCCCGGTTCGTTTAACCCGGAGTTCAATTTCCTTGACTCTCGCGACTTCCTGAAAACAACAATGGCGACTGGTGACGTCCTCTTTTTTTTGTTCTCGTTTTTATCGAGAATATTGCAAGGTATCGATACTTGGCCAATGTATCGCTGAGCGAGGTAGAAGAGCGAGAGGGGGAGAGTGAGTGAGAGGAAGAGAGTGGAGAAAGGACGAATGAGAAAGAAAGAGAACTTGCAGCTCTCGAACGACTAGCGATCGACTGTCGATGGCTCGTCAATCGAGAACGCCGAAGGTCGACCAGTTTTGTATTAGGCGAGCAGATTCGGGGGTAGGCGTTTCGTCTCTGGCGCGGGCCGAGTCGGGCGCGCGCGCGCGCCCTGCGAGTCGAACTGCGCGCGCACCCTGCCCGCATACTGCGAAACCACGTGACGGTGCGTCCTTGCAGGATCAGGCTAGTAAGGGTTTCGTAAAGCTGGAAAATAGTTTCCATTGCCAAAATTGTACTGGGTGGCAGGCTGTGAGGAAGAGAGAAAGACGTAGTAGGAAAGACGAAGGACTTTCTTCATCGACTGTGTAACCGTATCGCTGTATTAAGACGGAGGTTATTGGTAAGAAAACGTTGATCGAAATATGAAGATTTTAACGTCATGGAAATACATCGTTCATTTTCAAGGTCAAAGTTACGACACCAATGATAAATAATCGCTAAAAACACGGCAGATTTTTAGCGCGTTTGTTCATCGGAGTTGACCGGGTCGTTAATTGTGACCTTGACCTTGTCCAAGGTCAAACGAAATTCATAATCGACCATAACGTTTAGTTTCGGGCATCGAATTGATCATTTCCATTCGCAATGATAAAAATAAATAACAAATCGTACATTAGAAACTAGCGATCACTCGTAGCGCACGCGAGGCGACCATTGCCTGCATCGCATTACCACCGGAGCGAACCGACTAACTTCTCGCTTAAATCTATGCTCCTGTTAACGATTAACGAACCGCTCGCTACGCTCGAAAAGACAACGAAGCTTTCGACGTCGTTCCGACGGTTCTACCATCGACCCCAAGCTTTCTTATGATTCTCAAGGTCATTTCGAATTTTCAAGGTCGTTCGAATCAACAATTCCCCTCTAGAACGTCCTTGTCACGTATCAAGGTCGTCTCTACATCGTTCTAGTCTACTTTTCATTAACGTTGCCTAATTAAATTCTCGATGTAAAAATTTGACCTTCGGCGTTACGAATCAACGGGACGCTTAGAGAATTCGATATTACGCATGCATCTGTATAAAACTCGATGAGAACGAGGACCGTAGCATACTTGGCGTCGAGCATGCTCCCTTAGTAGCTGCGTAACTTTCATATTCATAGACGCTGCATATATTTCCATCCCCATTATAATACACGCAACACTCGTACTCTCCGATACGAGAGGCAGCTTTGCATTGGTGCCACCGCGGCCATCTTCTTCGTTTTCGTTCTATAGCTTGATATCGGGTACAATGCGATTCTCTACGTGAGAGCTAATGTATAGTACGTTCCGGTGTATACACTCTCGTAGTTAGAGAACCGCGTCCTCGGCATGACCGCCTGGTTACCCAGAATCATGTATCCATCGGCCATCGCGCCTCGATACGCTCCGATACGGTACTACACACGGAAATCTTCAACGTCTCCATAGGAAACTCGAAACATTCGTTCCGAGGCGATTTACGTCGTTAACAATCGTTTTGGCACGGTTGATTAATTTTTTTCAAAAACTTTGATTCATTTGCTAGACAAAAAGTCCTTTGGTGGATAATCGTCCGACTCGTATGTGAAGAGTTATAATTTTTTGAAATTTTAAGGTACAACATGTATACAAATTTATATCTTGGAAATTATCGATTGGAGAAGTTGACGTTGTAGGAACGTTTTATTGTAAAATCTTCTCTGGATTTAGAAAAAAAATTATTAAAATCGATATATCGTTGTTTTCAAGGATTAGAATTTTTTAAACATTGTTTACCCGTGAATTTTGCAGAAATTTTATGTAAGACATACATTTTTCGTAAGATTGGATAAAGTTGAGGTTGAACGTTTGAAAAATCCGAAGAAAAAAGCATTTTCGTGAAATACGCGAATTATTTTGTATTCCCGTGTTAGAGGCGACCCGCATTACCCGCGTCGGCGCACGGGGGAACGAGCGAATGCTCGCGGAGCGTCGGGCTTTGTCCCGCGCCTTTTGCGACCGCATCAGGAGTAGCCGTTCGTCGATATCCATTCGATACACATTGACACGGTACACACGTGTGTATACATGCGTCGTTGATGCCGAGGGAAAAAAAGCAACGACCTCTAGCGCTTGGCTGTGTACAACGTCGAGCCGCCCGCGGGACAAATTCCATTCGCGAAGCAGCTCCACCAGCCAACTGCACTCCTGGCTGTTCGAGATGCGTCTCGTCTTTCGAATGGCGGTCGACGGAGCTAAAAAAACTTACGATCCCGAGCTCAAGAAGTACCGACGGTCGAGTCAACACCAACCGAGCCGTGTTCTTCCCTCGGGATATTATTTAAAAAAAAAAAGAACATATGTACGTATATACGTATTATACAGGGAGAAACTCCGTCAAAGGGAAAGACGACGTGACTGCGCCTGGGAATGCGACTTCGATCCTTCGGGAGATTGGAAAAAAATGGCATGCCCCCTTGGCGAGCCTCTTGGCATAATGGGACACCATGAGAGCGCGTTGGTCGCTACTTCCGCGCTTGGCCGCCGTGCGGCGCGCGGGGCGCCTCGTCGTCGTTCCACCGGCACGGACCGCTCTTGTTGCTCGCTTTGTTCATACACACACACACAGACGCGTTGACACGTTCCTTGTTATACGAGAGTTGCCTGGAAGGGGGAAAAATAAAAACTGTATCACTAAAGGAGGGGGAGACAATAAAAGCTCGTTCGACATTCGACGAACATGCGGGGAAAGATTATTAACGAACGAGTGGGCGGGAACTGATAGGCGTTAGGTTGCCGATCATCACCGACAGATGTCGCTAGGCGCAGGCGCGAATATGGCGTATTTCACGTATATATAGATATATCCCAATGCATGCAAAGCCCACGTACTGGATGTTCCGGGTTGCGGAAAACCGCGGGAACGTTCCTCGACGTATACACACACACACACACAGATACACACACAGGCGGGACGAAAAATTCTTCATATTTCGAGCCGATTTTTCATGCGGTCCTGGTGCGAGCATGCCCGTTCGCATTCTTTCATAGCGAGGATGTATATACGTATGTGCATGTAGATCGTCGAGTTTGTAAACACTGCGTGTCTCATCCACAAGGACGAGGCAAAAATAAAGATTGAAAAAATTGCAGCTAGCTCGTTCGCATTCACAGTCATGAACGTATTAGGTAGTACTCGATAATCTCGTTGAAATGACTTCAAGGTATCATTAATGATGAATATATATATATTTTTTTTTCTCACAGGCGTCAAGTACGAGGACGCCTTGAGAGATGGCGTGCTACTGTGCAAGCTGATGAATAAGCTGCAGCCTGGTATCGTCACGAAGATCAATACGTCTGGTGGTGATTACAAGATGATGGACAATTTGAATCAGTAAGTAACGATGATATTGTAAGTTGATTAATTTTTGTTTTCAATGAGAATTATTCAGAAACATTATTTTCATGAGAATTATTACGACGAGAATTGTTATAATGAAAATTATGATGGTTGGTCGGAGTGTGCTTGTTACAAGAGTCGGTACGAAATACGGGAATAATGATGTTATGGAATTCGATCTTTCGTATCAAAAGTTACTGAAACTTCGATCTCTTTCTCATGCCCTGATACGTATACCAGCTGATTTTGTAAAACGGTTTTGTAATACGCTCTGCCATTCATGGTCATGTACGCGGTTTATTGCGCAACGCTTCGATGAAGCGGCTCGACCGCGAAACTCGTGGGAGTAGGGGGGGGGGGGCAAACGCACAGAGGGCAGAAGGCTAAACGCTCGACGCGACGCGACGCGGTTCTTCGAATCTCCTGCGTTCCCGATCCGCAGTCGACTTTACGCAATCGACAGTGTTTTGCGTCGAGCCTCTTTCTCGACTCCTCGGTATCGACGAATATTCAAACAAACGTCAAACGTAACCAAGTATATGTCGTTCAATCGTAAGAGTCGAGAGCGAATACGCGAACCTAGCGATTATTGAACCTCTAGCGTCGCGCTCTCGAGGCATAGTGGGGTATAGATAGTTCGCGCGCGGACCGCTGAACGCGCGGGCGCGCTGCTGGCGTTCAGCGGGAACGCGCGTGGGCGCCATCTTGTTTGACCGCGCGAATACGAAATCGTACGTGATATCTCCTTTGCCTACGTGATCGCCGGATCAAACAGTACTGACAAAGTCTGAGGTCGGGACCATCGCTTATTTATCGAGACGCACGACGTGCTCTCGATACCGAGATATCGGCAGTGACATTGACACGACCTTTAAATTCATAATACATTCGGTTTTAATTGGAAATAAAATCGTATAACGGATTCTCGTTTATCCGGGCACACGTAATGATTTTCTCGATAACTGAAATCTTGAGGGGATTGTCAATTGATCAAAACCGTTTGATTTCAATTTAATGTTTAAAATTCGCGGTGTTACTATCGTCATTGTACAATTGACACGACTGTTTTGCAGAAATTTTAGATTGTAGAACGACTTTTGCTACTATTTTATCACCATGTAATCCGTCTAATCAGTATATCTATAGATAAATGTATGTGTGTGCGAGCTTCGACAGGTGAGAGGCACAAACTGCTTTTAACGCATTGCTGCCATCCTGATGAGATATTTGCATGTGAGGAGGTGGTATACGACGTTTCTCAGTTTTCCGGGACTTCCCACTCTTCGTTTCTCCCAAAAATAATAATTCATGTCACTCGATATTCGAATTTTCGACTAGAATTATTCATATTTCTTTAATTTTCCCTTATTTTTCCATGAAAAATTAAACTTTATCGATAAACCTAGTATAGAATTTTGAATTTTCGACAAATTGCCAGCGAGACGGTGCGCGATTTATGGAAGAATATTCTTTGGTTCGGTACGTGTGTAATGTATACACATAGGTATATATCGATATTCTCATGAAAGGAGCAGGCATGCATAGCGTCGCGTGCATGCGCGCACGTAGTCGTCTTCCTTTTGATATTCGGCGTGCCTCGCGCCGCGTTAAAAACACTATTTAGACGAGTAGTGGGGCGAATGATGCGCAGCGCGGCCACTCCGCATTACTCCCTTTCTACGCGAGTAGCATGAAAGTCGAACAAGTGAATCGTCAGTCGTGTGCCGATGCGACGCGTCCTCCCGCGTGAATATCCTACGAGAAACGGGTAGTGCCATTCACCGACGCGGAAATGAACGAAAGTACAGTAATAGGCATAGTTAGGCCACAGAAAAAACATTGGCCGCGTTCGCGCGATGCAAACGGCCTCGTCGCTGCGATGGCCAACCACTGCACCGAGTGGGCGTTTAATAGTACCTGTTGCTACCGTGTGGCGCGCGACGTTCGACACCGCGCACACGCACGGTGAACGAGTGTGCGGGGACGCCTAGCGGCGAAGACAGCGTCGATGACTTTGAAACACGCTCGTTTCATGTTGCTCTGATAGAACGGGGGATCGTAAGTACTGGCCTGCCTCACGGTTCGTCGATCAACTATGGCACGATACAACGTACGTGGTATACGTAAACAAACCGACACCAAGCTGAAGAAAGCGTTTCGTATTTTCTTAATATTCTCGAAATGATCGAAATAAATTCAAGTTTCTTTAGTTTTTCTTGATATTAATTTGAAAGATCTCGATATCGGGGAAGAAAATTGTTTCTTGGTGGCGTCGTGAATGTAAAATCGTTTCTACTTAAAAATCTTCGGTCTTGGGCACACGGGTAAATGATGGCGAACGAGGAACAATCGCCGTTGGCACGCGAAACGAAATTGACGAGAGAAAGGATTCTTTGAACATAGGGAGAAGATGGAATTTAGGAGGAAAGAATCTCAACGAATTGGTCACAATTGCTCAGGACTTAACCTCAAAAATGCATTATAAAATGCAATTACAGTTATTCATAACTTCACCGCGAAAATTTATTATCACGAGATGCAAGTCTCACTCACTGTATAACATAAATATTCTCAAAGAAACTCTGACAGTCGTCATTCACGATTATTTTGGGAAAATTCGCCGACGAATCCGAAGCGGTTTATTCTCTCGCAGCCCAGCATCGAAAGTTCGCGTCGAGATTTCACACATGCCGGATAAGAGCGATGTGGGTTCGGTGCTCATATGCGGCAGACGCGCCGTGCATCAGGAAGTCATCCGAACGAGAAGGGCACACGAAATTCCTGTGCGTTCGCGGCAAAGACAACGACACGACACGACGACGACGACGACACGATTAACGCGACGTCTCGTAGTATACTGTGGCGCGCCGCGGTGTACCGGCGTTGGCGCTGCGCGCGCAGCCATGGCGTCGGTCGAGACCCCACCCACTCTTCTGTTCTCCCGATCGCCGGGGACGCGAGACGCGTCATTTCTGTCGAAAGGATTGCCCGCCATCGAGGTGTTACGAGAACGTACACGCTGGCGAAAACGTCGTAAATGCGCCACGAGCATCGTCGACTATTCAACCGAGCGACAAAGACCCACGAGCCGGGCTAATTAGTGCCTTGGCCGATAATTAGCGTTCAGACAATAGAAGCGCGTCACTAACTCAAACCCGGTCTCAGGCAAACAGAGCGACGTAGGAGCTCCCCGAACGCGTCAGCCCCTCTTTTGTTTCTGCAGTTGAGCCTCTTCGGAACTTCCGTCTCGCCCGAGCCTATTATCAACGAGGAGCTCGCGATCAATTTTTCGCTAACCCTAACCTCCGCTTCTTCGACTCCACGAAACTAACGCGACTCGATATAACCAAATTTCGCTATACTTGTTCAATATCGACCGATGATAATAAAAATTATGATAAAAAATGAAAAATTGTTAAATTAATTTTTTCTTCCTCTTAAAATTAAGATTTCAGAAAGCATGCGTGAAATACGGCGTGCCGGATGTTGATCTGTTCCAAGCTGTCGATCTCATGGAACGTAAGAACATCGTCGCGGTCACGAACACCATTTTCGCCATTGGTCGCGCCGTGAGTGAAATCGGAACTAATTTTTTAACGTTGTTTTTTCGAAATTTTGGCAACATTGGGGTTTTTGTTGTTTTTCTTCAGACTTACAGGCATCCCGAGTGGCGCGGTCCTTCTCTCGGACCTAAACCCGCGGAGGAGAACAAGCGCGCGTTCACGGAGGAACAATTAAGGGCGGGCGAAGGTCTCATTGGTCTTCAGGCTGGCACGAACAAGGGCGCGACTCAGGCTGGCCAGAGCTTCGGCGCGACGAGAAAAATTCTTCTTGGAAAATAAGAAACAACAATTCTCTCTCAAATTTATTTTGTTTTTTAATTATTTACAATTATTCATAGACCGTAAAATGGATGTAATCGTAGCTGATTGAAAAAAAAATAGGTACTTTGTACTTTGCATTTGCAACGAATCGACGAAATATCCTGGAAAAATAAATAACGGTCAATAATAATGTCGACGAAATAAATGAATTTCCGAAAAAAATAGCAGATTTGTAAAACAGTTTAATAAATTACGATATCTTCAATTTTTTATTATTTATTACTTTCTAATATCGATTAATGTTGTAAAATATTAATTTTACGAGTTTGGGTTTGAAAATGGAACATTTTTGAAATTGGGGTCGCGTAACTTCAGGACGAATCTCCGCTAACCTATGAAAAAAAAAGTATGCCGAAGGACAAGTGCCGTTCGTGGCGCACACAGCGCACCATGCGGGAGAAAAACACACCAGAGCTCGGTGTACGCGAACTCATACTTGTATCGCGCGGAGTGGCGTATTCTCGTGCCGCGCCATATAGAGCGCGCACCACAGAGCAAGACGGCTCGTCCGTGACTTTGATGAACAGTGGGCGTGAGGTGTACGTACACGCAAGTACACGCATTCCTTGAGCAAGTTCCTACACCGCGGTACACCAGACGGATCAGGCAATCAGCATCCTGTTGTCGAGAACTGAACTCGATTCTCCATCAAAATCTGTCTGTGAGACAGACGGAGATATTCGTACACACGCACGGGCTAATCGCACGTCAACTTTCAGTCCATCGCTTGTAGCGAAGAATCGTTCAAATATGACAAAGATAAATGACTTTTATTCACAAAGCGTTCCCTTCACGTGAAAATTAATTATTACTATTCATTAAATTATTTAGGAACATGAAATATCGTTTATTTTGATTATCCGATAATCATGACAAAATCGTAAAAAAACATTTTTTAAATATCGAGAAACTGACGCGGGGTGAGCGAAAAAGGTTAGGTGAAAAATTCAGCGTACAAACTCCGCGCATGCGCATGACTCGAGAATACTCGACGCGTACAGGCACGAGAGGTCGCGCACGGACTTGGCAAAGACCGTATGGACGATGACATATGGCTGGCGACCGTGGGGCAGGCCAGTTCTCGGAGACCCCCTGAGACAGGAGAACACACGAGCGAGATAGTGGTAACTGGCGAACGCGGTAACTTCGAGCGTCTCGCGACTCCTTTCGCATCATGCATGCCTCGTGAAAGGGGAGCGCTGCGGAGTGGCCGCTCCGCGCATCAATGCGCCCCACTATCTCTACATATACGATACGAAACGCCCGCGCGATCTTACGCCTACGCGTTGTTCGTACGTTCGCGCGCGAAGTTCATAACCGTCGGCGTCGTATATTTTTAGAAACTTTTATGGCAACAAACGAAATGTGGAATATTGCGCAATCGATCGAATCTTTCGAGAACACGAATATTAAGTCGGAAAAGCGATTATTCATTTCTGCTTTCCAATTCTTGAAATATCTGTTTTTCACGTAAAATTTAAAAGAAAAAGATAAACAAAAATATTAATATAAATATTATTTATATTAAAAAAATTTTTTTTTTCATTTATAATTTTGTTTATTTATGCATTTTTATTTACGGACTGAGCGTCACGCTTACTTCAAAGCAAAACGCCCATAAACCTTCTCGTTTCAAGTCTCGAGATAAAATTAGACGATAACGTATGAATATCGCAATGGAAATATGCGCAACGTTAAGAGGGTGTGTACGAAATGAGTTTAATAAATTACGAGTAGCTCTTTGCTCGGACTTGCGTTACGAGGCACGAGACGCGGGTAATGCGGGTCAGATAAAAATAATAGCAAAATAACGTTGGAAGAAAATTCGTTCCAACGACCGTTCCAAAATGAAACAATCAATTTCTCTATAAAAATAGTCCAAGAGCTCACGAATGAATTCAACGAATAAATAAATTTAAAAAAATAAAATAAAAATTTAATTCGTCAAATTTTTATTTAAATATTATTTTTTAATTGTAATTGAGAATTTTACAGACTACAGATATTATATAGAAGAAAATCACGTTTCAACTGAATAATAGGGATTTTCAAACGATAGAGCCTCATTGCCTCCTAATGCACGTGCAGTGCAAAGAGTGACGAGTTTGCGCTGCAATTTCAGGCCGTACGCGTATATAAGCCTATTGAAACTATATAAGGAGCGCGAGTATCTTTACGTTCATGTTAGCCTATTCACCGGGAGTTCATTGGTACGTTTCCACGGTGCTCCGTGCTGTAGCACCGAGTTCAATTGCACCTGAGTGACCCACAAACTCTCTGTCTTTCTCTCTTTGTCGCGCTCTGTCTGTCAGTCTCCTACGCTTGACCGTGCATCGGCTCGTATTTTGCTTTTGATCCTTGGACTTGTTTTAGCATCGTGTTTCCCTGATCATTTGTCGACTCTACTTGATCGACAAAAGTGTTTTGCAACGAATGGTTGGAGGCCCCATATGTCGACACGCGACTTAAGAAAGAATCGAATTGTGAATAGAAAGAGGTTATGTCGCGTCGGAACACTCGAGAGAGTTCTCCTCGAGACCGCGGCGTATATACGTATATAAATCCGCTGCGCATATCTATGCGCATGTACTGAAATTATCAACCTCTTCTTTATTATGAACTTCTGCTAGCAGGGTTGAGAGTTCTGAGCTTCGATCTCGATTACTCTCACTCTCTGTCTTCGCATCTTATATTTTCACGTTAGCAATCGATATCGAGAGACTCGGTACAAGAGTGGCTTCTGCGATATCTGAGCGGCCAAAGGGTGAACTATTTTGCACCCACGCTAAGTGGGCCGCAAGGTATATTATTGATATACATATATGGCGAAGGGAATATAGATATATATTCGGGCCGTCCATACACGACGCTCGGGTGTTTTTCTGACTGACAAGACAGACTGTGCAATGGTGACATGCAAGAACCGAACGAATCTCATGAATTAGGTTTTTGGAGAAAAAAAAATTGGACTCTTGACAGATAGTAGATTTTTTCTAATTGTAGATGTTTTTATAATTGTGATAGTAGATGTTTTTATAATTGCAAAGTTGAAACTATTTCGCTACTTTGTTTCTATAATTGCCGACCGTTCACGACTTTATCCACCGTAGGTTAAGCGTTTAGTAGGATGAGTTTCTCGACCGCTGCGATATCTGTCGGTGAAATCAAGAATCATCTAGCCGAACCGTCTAAATCCGATATCCATTTTTCCGTCCATTAGTACGTGAGCTTCTTTGGAGCAGTGTGCTCCGGAATGTGTTTGTTCTAGAACGAACGCACATAGATTTCGCGTGTGAGATGTGTTTGGGATATCGACGAACGGCGTTCTTTTTAATTTTATCATTGAATATTTAGCCGAGTGTCGTCCCGGTAAAATTGAGAATCTAATCGGCGCGTGGAATCGGCCACTGTGGATTGGTGTTCGATTCTAAGAATCATACGGAGTTATAAAACGTTGCCGTCTCAACGATACGAGATGTTTTTGCCTCTGTCGTCCCGAAGTAGAATATTTCTATTCTCGTTTACCACACTCGACACATCGGTAAGTATATTGAATTTTTATAAAGTTATTATTCTCCGATCTCGTGCCACCGATCGAACTGTACGAATTAAGAAACGAAGGATATTTCGGTCGTACGAAAGTATTCGCAAATATTGTTACAGCTGGATTGTTTATCTAAATTATCGCGAATTAATTTTCATCCGGTAACACATTTATCGAGGATCCGCAAAATTTTTACGATAAGCACGAAATATTATTTAATATCACACGCGCTACGTTCACTCTAATACTACAAAAATATTCTCCAAACCCCTCGAAACGAAATATTATTTATCGTCAAATCGATTTTACATCGTGTTTCTCGAGTCGAACGTTTCGAATGTTATTAACACGATGAAATATATACAAATTTATCGTTGACAATATTCGTCCATCGTTCATAAACTTTCTTATTCTCGTATTATTCTTCAAGAAAAATTGTGTTCACTCGACATTACACAATTAAACAATTTTTTTTTATTTTCCCGTCTCGAAAAACAATTTGTCGATAATACAAAAATTCGTACAACCTATTGCGCGAAAATTCATGATTTTACGACAATAAGATCATTTTCGTATTCGAAAATAATAAATCATCCAGTTTCCGAAATATCATGGGTGAAAGTTCCGGTGGCTGTCTCCCTCGAGATCCCGACCTCGTGACGCTATTATGTTTCTGGCACAATCCACGATACTACATCGTTTTGTTCGGCGCTCGACTCTGCATAGCACCTCGCCCCCCCCCCCCCCCCCCCCCCCCCCCCTCCTTCGCGGGTCCGGCCGGCCACCAACGCCAAACATTTTAGCAAACGTTTTTCACTTTTTTCACAATCGTCCGATTGAAAAAATACTTGTGTATGATATTTTTCAGACCGATTCAACCTTTCGGAGGGTAAAAACTCAAAATAAAGGAAAAGAATCGTCACTTTTTTAGCCTATCGTTTCGCAGCTGTAATTGGGTTTTGGGAATAGGATAATATCCTCGATGATAACAGACTGAAAGATGCCATCGACTTGCGGTGATCCTCAGGAGGTTTCCGGTTAGAAAATCTCGAGTCTCGATTAAAGATCGTTATTCTCGTGTTGAAATATCGTTAATAATTAATTAATCGGGAATCTCACGACATTGGCAGCTCTGGCTGTACAGCCTGGGGTAGACGGAGTCTCGAGCACAGATAGCGTTGGAACGCATAGCGATGTATCCGGAAATACGACGATTTCCGGAAGACCGAGAATGGACGTTGCTTGCGTTCTGGATCTTCAACAACCGGAGCATCTCGCGCAGAGGAAAAGATCCTTGGAGGAAGTACGACAAGCTTGCAATTTGGTTAACGCCAATATGCATCATATACAGGTCGGAGGATTAAATAAAAATTTCACATTCAGTTTGACTCCCCGAGAGCAACAATTTTAACCTTGAATCGTAATAAAATTGTAGTAAATACGATTAAAATTGAATTTCATTGAAAAAATATGAATTTTCGTACAGTTCGAGAAGCTCGACTTTGGGGAAACGAATGTTTTGGACACGTTTTACAACGCGGACGTCGCGGTGGTCGATCTGAGCGTCCAACTTCAGCAATCGGCTTTGTTCTATCATCTGGGAGTCAGGGAAAGCTTCGGCATGAGAGAAAACATACTTTTGTACAATGACATGGACAGCGAAGCGACAATTAGACTTAAGGTAAATCGATTTTAATTTCCATAAGTAAAATCCGAGTTAAAAAAGGTCTTTAGTTTGTTTTTTCTTGACGAAAACATCAAAATTCGAATTTCCAATCATTTTTCAACAAACGCGGTAGGTCGTGTCACGGTCGTAGATCGATAATTCGATGAATAATTGGGTTTGAGACTGACGATAATTATCGAGAGCTCGCGCAGTATTTTTTTTTTATTTAAATCTACTCGTCTCGCTCCTTATTTGTGTTTCCTGTCTTCTTTTTTTTCATATCCTGTCGTTGATACGTTTTTTGTGCGAGAACTAGGCTAGAAAATGCTGTTGCGTGTCGATCGAGCGGAAAGAAAAAAAAAAAAGAAAAAAAAACGATTAAACGTAAATAATGTCGGTTTGCAAACGAGATTTGCGTGGGCTGTGAGGATCACGATACGCAGGTGGCCTTGACCATTCATTATATCTGTCGTAGAATTCTAGGAGCTGGGTTCGATTAAAGACGTTTATTAATAGATTGGAAGCGCGACCGCGACCATCCTACTTTATTTATTGCATCGCGATCTTCGCCAACCCAAACTCGTATCGATCCATGACCTATCGTTCTTCGCCATACGCCAAAAAATAAACAATATTGCTCAATGCTTTTGAATCAATTTTTCCATATCTTCGAAATCTTATTTTTCTCGTTATTTTCCATTCTCGGGTAAAATGAAAAAAAAAAAATAAAAAAACGGAAAAAATTGATTTCCATATCGAAATTAAATTCTGATAAATTTAATAGCGTCGCTCGGTGAAAAAAATTCGTTACGGGAGATTCGAGAGTTTGGTATCTTCTTATTAGTTTCTCGTGATTTTTCTCGTTATTTTCCATTCTCGGGTAAAATTGAAAAAAAAAACGGAAAAAATTGATTTTCATATCGAAATTAAATTCTGATAAATTTAATAGCGTCGCTCGGTGAAAAAAAATCGTTACGGGAGATTCGAGAGTTTGTCGGTCGATTAAAAAAATAAAATCGAAATAGATTAAATAAAATATCGATCGATTCATTGGGATTTCGTTTATCGATAAAGAAATCGTCGGGACAAACATCTGGAGTGGAAGTGGTTAACGGACAATGCGAATGAGCTCATGTTTCTATTAATTCCGTTGTTAAAAAGCCTCGTCGCTCTTTACAGACTATGTAGGCAGTTGGAGTTAATCGTACTTGGTTTGCCCATTGCCCAGTAACTTTTGTCGCGCTATCGTCGACGTTTGTTATCCCCCCGTTGGTCGTTTCATTTCCAACGAACAGTTTTCTCGATTATTCTCGCGATTTAATGCTTTCGCATAAAACATACGTATGTTAATACAAAGGACTCGGCCTCGTAACGCACTAGGATGTTGTGACTCGGTAACCGCGAGAAATCTCGAGATTCAACCGTTCGTGTGTCAGCCGAGAAGTTTACACGTATCGTCGATCGAGTGAATCACTTTCAGTGCCATGTTTTTATTTACGCTCGTTTTTCCACGACTCGAAGCACTCGAGCTTAACCAATTTGCATAAATCTTGTTTTTTAAACGATCCATAAATCTTTGAAAATCGAGCCTGAAAATGAAAATGATGAAAATCGATAATTCTGTAAGTTTCGATGTTTTTCTGTTTTTTACTGTTTTTTTTTGTTTAACGCTTTGATTAATGGAATTTACAGAACGGATTGAAACGTTTGTCGGAATAATTGATCGTTCGACAAAATTCTATACATACGTATTTTTTTTGTCAAAATGCATATATCGCTAATCTCTAAATAAACTCCGGAGAACACGAACCTCAAATAATTTTCTTATTATCCTCGATTAAAATAAATTAACGTATGTATATATTTGTTTATCGACGCAGTTATCATGCGGCAGTTATACATTCGTCGCTTATCGTGTACTGGATTGCGGCTCGTGCGTAGCTACGAGTTTGGCGTCTAATCGGGTGTCCGGCGAGGAAATCGCCGATCCGAAGCAAAATCTGACGTTGAGACTGAAAAAATTATTTCAAGACGTCGAAGTACAATCAAAGTCGGTATTCTTTAATGAAATAAGCTATCTTGTTTAAACGTAACCTAGGTGTACGCTGACGTGTATATTTTTAGAGCGCATATGAAGGAAAAATTTTTGGCCGATCTTCGTAAAGCTCGCGAGACTTACACGGGCGAGGAGTTGGCTAAAGTTTTGAATAATATGCGAAAACGCTTGGACGATCCGAACGTTTTGTCGGGTGAAGTGGTACTCAACGTTCTAATTTCGTTTCGCGAGATTCAAGTGAGTTTTTCACCGTTTAACGATATTTTAGCAAATTCAATTGTTTACAATTTTTTTTCAATTTACCTTATAATTTCGTTACTAATTAAAATTGTAGGGCTACGACGCGATGGTTCAGCTTGTCGACGATCTGCGAACGATACCGAATCACAAAAATTATATAAACACACCGGCGATACGTTATCTCTATGGTTTCGCCCTTAGTCGTCGTAACAAAGAGGGCGATCGAGAACGCGCGGTTCGCGTGATCGAAAAAGCATTGGAAAAAAAGGAAAATCACGTTCCCGACATGCTGTGCCTTTGCGGAAGAATTTACAAGGATCAGTTCGTCGAGAGTCGTCACACCGACAAGGAGAGTCTGAAAAATGCGATTCACTGGTATCGAAAAGGCTTCGACGTACGTTTTTTTCCCCACTTTTTTCGTAAAAACATTGAATTTTTCGTACGAAAAAATTCTCTTTTTTATATCAATATCGACAAAATTTTATTTCAGGTTCAACCGAACGAATACGCGGGTGTAAATCTCGCGACATTACTCGTTGTTGCCGGCTACGAATTTTCGAAAAGCGAAGAACTTCAGCACATTGGAATGGTTTTGAATAATTTAATTGGAAAAAAGGGAAGTTTGTCGAGTCTCAAAGATTATTGGGACGTTGCTACTTTTTTCGAGATTAGCGTTCTCGCCGAGGATTATACGAAAGCCATTCAGGCTGCCGAGTGTATGTTTAAATTGAAACCACCCAATTGGTAAGAAATCCAAAAATTGATCAATATTTTTCGTATTAATTCATTATCGAATCGTTCAATTATCAATAATAATGTGAGAGTTTAACGTGTACACCCTCCTCGGGTTTTTACACACTTATTACAATCATTCCATTCAACCTATCCTCCGACATTCTTATTCGCGACCACACGGTTGCAGCCGTTTCGCATTCCCCCTAATCTCTCTGTATCGCATTTGTCACGGACCGAGGGAAACTGCAGAAAATCTCCGCCGAAACGTTTTGTGTATAATATTTGTGATAAAAAGAGAACGAAATCGTTTATCTAGGAAAGTACTGCGATCTTAGATAATTTAATTCATAACGAGACGCGTATTCAACGAACCCGAAACACGAAAAATCGATTGTCGAAAAAATAATCGTATCCTCACAATTTATAGGCGTTTATAACTCTAATTCGATGAAAACTGTGAGATAACATTTATTTATTATTCATTGGCTTTAAGGAGGAAATAGGACGATCGATGTTAAGGAATCGAATGGTTGCGTGATGTATCGAGACGATATTTGTAGAATAATCAAAGATTAATTTATTCAAAACGTTTTGTGTATAATATTTGTGGGAGTTTAACGTGTACACCCTCCTCGGGTTTTTACACACCTATTACATAACATTCAACCTATCCTCCGACATTCTTATTCGCGACCACACGGTTGCAGCCGTTTCGCATTCCCCCTAATCTCCCTGTATCGCATTTGCCACGGACGGAGGGAAACTGCAGAAAATCTCCGCCGATACAGGTCTCGTTCAATTATCAATTATTAATTATAATATTACATTTTCAGGTATTTAAAATCAACGATCGGCAATATTTCGTTGATCGACAGATTTCGCAAAAAAGTCGAAGAAGCCGAAGTATCGGCCGAGGAGCAAGTATTTAGTTTCTGGATGGATTTCTTCGTCGAAGCGACCAAGACCGAAGTCGGTGACAGTATAAGGTTTCCCGTAAGTTGACAAACGTCGTCGTTCCTCCTTGGATCTCTAATCGGCTGGGGAAAAAAAAACAATAAAATACGGAATTCTACGATAGAAAAGAAAAAACCATAACAAGCGCAAAAGCAAATAACAAAAATGCTTACAACGATGCTTTTTCGATCCAGCTAACTTCCGTACGCTCGGGCGCAAAGTAAGAAACGAAAATATCCTCCCTGGACAGGGCTACGAATTCCTTGTTAACCTGGCTAAAAAAAAATATTTATAAAATATTTGAAAAATAAAATTGTTTTAGCGGTAAAAATGAAAAAAAAAGAAAATAATTAAAATAATATCGATACGATTATTTCGCAGTTGCTGGTGCTCGAACCGACGAAAATTCTTATGCCTAGCTACGTTAACGTGAATCTCGGTGCTGAGGAAAAATCCATTCAAATATGGAATTTGTGTCTCGACGGTATGAAAAACAATTGCAAACAGGTTCACGACTGGTTATTCACCGCGAATATGATACGAAGCGTCAGTCTTTACAAACGCGACGAACGCTGTTTGTTTCTTTACGTTCATCAAAATTCCGACGATTTTCAAATGTATTTTCCGTCGATTCAATGCAGACAAAGATTTTACGATCTTGTATTGGAAATGACGGCGGATCAGGAAGGTATGGTCGCCGATCTCGATGCTTACATGACGGACGATCGTATGAAAGTAAGAGAATTAATTTTTTTTCTTCAATTTTTTAACGACAAATTTCGACAAAATTTACAAATAATAATAATTGTTTTAAAACTTTAGTTCGAGTACGAATTGGACGATCAGAACAAACGTATCGTTTTGGGCAAGGGTACGTACGGTGTCGTGTACGCGGCGCGCGATTTGAACACTCAGGTGCGAATCGCGGTTAAGGAAATACGCGAGCGTAATCTCGGCGACGTTCAGCCATTGCACGAGGAAATAAAATTGCACAGTCAACTGAGACACCGAAATATAGTTCAGTATTTGGGCTCGGTGAGCGAGGGAGGATATTTCAAGATTTTCATGGAACAAGTTCCCGGAGGTAACGTTATTATTATTATTATTTCCGTAAAAAAATCGAATTCGTTGAATTTTCATTGTTTTTTCGTATTTTTTTTGTCAAATAGAAATTTTCATCGAAATTTAAAAATATCTCGTTACTTTTTTTATACCGACAGGCAGTTTATCGGCATTGTTGAGATCGAAATGGGGTCCCCTTAAGGAAAACGAATCGACGATATCTTATTACACGAAACAAATTTTAGAGGGATGCAAATATCTTCACGATCAAAAAATCGTTCATCGAGACATTAAAGGTAATATCGTCATCAGATTTTCTATAATTCTTATCATTTTATTTCGTAGTTTTTATTGCATATCCTTGTCGCAAGGATTTTTACAAACTTGTATACATCTTATGGCTTTCTTATATGAAAATTTTTATTTTTTCTTCGTTCTCCATGCATTCTCTTCCACGTATTATTTCTATCTCTCTATAATATCCGCACATATCCTTCTGTATTTTTCCACTCGACATATTTATCATTTGCTCCTTTATCGCCATCCTGTCTACTTCTTTCTTCCAATCTTCTGCCGTTTTTCTTGCCCTCTTCGTTACCACCCCTTTTTGCGCATTACCAGGTGTTCCATCGTCTCATTCTCTTCTCCGCAGATCTTCCACTTTCACTTTCCTTTTCCCCTCTCTTTCCTGTTCACCCCACACATTTACGCATCTCGTCCCTCGTCCACATTTCCTTCTTCTTTCCACTCACCCATTCCTCCGCCCACTATAATTCTTATCTTATTTTTTCAATATGTTCGATAAAAATCGGAATTTTTCTCTCCAAGGTGACAATGTCCTCGTTAATACGTACAGTGGCGTCGTGAAAATATCGGATTTCGGTATGTCGAAGAGATTGGCAGGTTTGTGCCCGAGTACCGAAACATTTACGGGAACGCTGCAATACATGGCGCCGGAAGTGATCGACAAGGGTCAGCGTGGTTACGGCGCTCCGGTAAGATCGACGGCGAATAAATCTTTTAAAAAACAAAAATTTGTCGAATTCACAAAAATTACGCGAAATTTATATTTTATGGATAAAATTTACACTGTCGACTACATCGATGTAGTCTCCTGTACTCGTATACATTTTCACTGGCAGTTGTCCAATCGTAAATTGCGTCTCTCGTATTATCGTCAAATTACGTAACGAAACTATTTTTCGTACAATATTCGCGATGAAATTACGCGATAAAAAATTAAAATACGGATGGAATTTTAATTGAAATTTTGCTTTATCCCGTTAGGCCGATATTTGGTCATTGGGTTGCACGATCGTCGAAATGGCAACGGGGAAACCTCCGTTCATAGAGCTCGGTTCTCCTCAAGCAGCGGTTTTTAAAGTTGGCTATTACAAGATTCATCCGGAAATTCCATCGGAATTGTCCGAGCGAGCTAAAAGCTTTATATTACGCTGTTTCGAGCCAAATCCCGATGTCAGAGCCAATGCTGCCGAACTTTTGGAAGATCCTTTCCTTACGGAGTTAGTACACGATTATCTTTATTGAATTTAAATAAAAAAAAATAAAAAATATATATCTAAAAAAAATCGAATATTATACAGAAAAAAGAAAAATTCGAGACTCGTCGCACCGCCGGATTTCAGTCGAAGTATATCTGTCCCGGCCGATCGTGCAGAACGTCTTGGAAAATTCGACAAGACGAACAACAATCATATCGTCGCGCCATCAACGGCGATGCAAACGTCGCAGTCCGACGACAGGTAATTCAATATTTCAATCGTAAAAAAAAAAAAAAAAAAAAAAACACAATATTCTTCAAAAATTCAATTATTTCATTAATCTCGGTGTGAATCGATTGAAATAATTCTAAGAAAGAGAAAAGAATTATATAAGCCAAGTGCCGAAAGCGTAATTATCGAGCTAAAATACGTTTTATAGCTTTTGTTCGCATTTTTATTCGCAGCTTAGTTCGTAATCGCTTGTATGACGTTTAAATTGTTTTCCTCGCATGAAAAACTCCCGCTACGTCGTTGCTTTTATATCGTCGGGCTGCCGGAAGTTTAGTATTGTTTTTGGTTCGCTGTATACTCGTGCGACGACTCGATCACTGACAATTTTAGAGTAGACTTAAATTTTTCCTACCCTTGAAAATAATTTTAACGTATTTTATTTTTTATTATTTATTTTTCATACGAATATGCAAACTTGATTGAAAGTTGGAGAAAATATATACTAGTGGTGTTTAGATTAATTTTTTCATCGCGATATCTATAACTGGCAAAATACACGTATTAATTGTATAACGCTATGAAAGTGTGGTGTGTAGCGGAGCTCTGACGAAATCGAGTCCGTTGAGAGAGCGAAGTCCGGCCCATCTTCTGTCACCCATCAGTATGCCTACCGCCTCGTTGTCTTTCAACAGGTACAGTAGTTATTTAACACAACAGTAAAATGTATAAAAGAGTCGAGCTTCGTAACGGTAGAAAAATACATTTTGTTTAATTTTATTTTTGTGGGTTTTTCTTTTTTTTTTCTTTTTCGAAACGTCAATTCGTTACACTTTCGCGAAGAGTGTCGTTATTTGTGATAATAAAAATAAAAATAATATCGTCCGATTACGACTGAAAAGAATAGACAAGCGTCGAGAAAAATTGACAATAGTTTGATTCGATCGATAAATATCATAGGAAATAAGGAATTCGAAAGTTTAAGGGTACGTCGAATTTATTTTGGGCGTTGAATATTTCGTAATTATTGCTTGAATCGTTAGTGAGCTTTTATTCGGTGTGCTGATTATATACCGACGCTGCTTACGAAAAGTAGCAAGATTCAAATTTCTTACGGAAATTAACACGTTTCTAATTTCACCGCGAAAACCAACGCGTTTCGATATTCGACGCGAAAACTAGAATGGTTCGGCTTCTGCCGCGATAATTGGCATGCGCGAAATATACTAGTTTTCGTGGCAAAAGCCGAAACATGCTAGTTTTCGCGGCAAATATCGAAACGTGCTAGTTTTCGTGTCAAAAGTCGAAACACGCTAGTTTTCGCGCTGATATCAAACCTGCTTCTCTTCGTAAGAAATCTGAAACATGATAGTTTTCGTAAGCAGCGTCGATACGATGCGAACGAGAGAGTTTTCTGTTGGATCGAATGTCTCGAGAATTTCGAGGTGTCCGAACGAGGGAAATAAAGTATTTTATTTTATTTTTTTTAAGTACGATCGGTAGTACGCCTTCGATCGAGACGAGCGAAACGGATACAGCCGGAGCTACGATGACTCGAAGGTTTTCCTCCGGTGGATTGTTATCTCCCGAAGTCGAATTAACCGGTGAGACAATTTTTGATAATTTTCTTTTTTTTTATCGCATAAAAAATGTAATCAAGATAATCGAATTATTATTCGTCGATGGAAATTCTTCAGGCCAACCGAGTCAGAAATCTGGCGAGGAGCAGGAAGGTTTTTACCTGTTGAAAAAGGACAGTCAGCGTCGAACGACTCTAACGAGAGTCTTGAGCCAAGACGAGACGACCATCTGCGAAGTTTGGATGCGAAATATACATCAGGACGTCGGTCAGACGGTTCTTAGAATGGTAAATTCATCATTGACAAATTAAAAATCCAGTT
This sequence comes from Netelia inedita, assembly GCA_964017225.1. Lineage (NCBI taxonomy): Eukaryota > Metazoa > Arthropoda > Insecta > Hymenoptera > Ichneumonidae > Netelia > Netelia inedita. Next base: position 12,011,391 of record OZ024925.1, on the reverse strand, counting down.
ATTCCATTTTTTTCGTCAATTTTCTCATACGCGATTTAAATATCGTTGCAGAATCATTTGGAATTGTTGATAAGAGGCTTGCGTGATTATATTTCCGATCAAAATCAAGAAGTCATCATGACCGCCATACGAACACTCAAGGAAGAATTGGATTTTGATTCGACCGCGATAAATCATTTACATCTGGCGATTTATCTATTTCAAACGGCAGTTAACGAGGTACTGAGAATGCACAGTATAAAACCCCATTGGATGTTCGCGTTGGACAATCTAGTCAGAAACGCTGTGCAAGCCGCTATAACGGTACTTTCGCCAGGTGAGTCACAAAATTATTTATCTAATCGTACAAAAAACGAAACGATCGTTGGAAAAACAAAAAATACAATTTTTACCCCATTTTCATAAAAACCGAAAAACATTTTTAAAAATCTCTCTCCTACGGTCGATTTAAATATTAATAAATAATGAATAATTCTTAATCAGTCCTATTCGATTAATTAAATATTTCATCCGAATTTCGACGAGAGAAAATATTTTTAAAGAAAATTGCTTAATTCTCGATTAAATTTGTTCTGTTTAAAAAAACGTTTTATTTAAAAAAATATTTATATCAACGTCGTAAATTTTTTATTTATTTCATTCATTTATTCGAGACTTTCCACGAGTTCGATAAATAGAATAATAGTTATTCGATCATCTTTCGTCATTTACATTTTAACGCCGCGATTCGTATGGTCTGCTTTATACCGTATTGAGTGAACAATATCGATGACGTGTATTCTTCGTACGTGTTTGCATTTATATTTATATTCGTGTATTTATGTATAAATATATATATATATACAGGGTGAATTCCGTAAGGTTTCTCAAACGGAATTTTGGTGCAGATGGGATCATTACAAACAAAAGTTGCAAATATACATTGGGGATATTTTTAATAGTTTACGAGATATGAATATTTAAAGTTGATCCAATCAGAGCGCGCCGAGAAGCGTTGGAGCCGTCCACTCTCCGCCCTAGCCGTAGATATAGCACAGTTTAGAGCGTTACATTTGAGATCGCAAAATTCAGAGCAGTCAATTATTATTATTTTATTACGCAGTCATTTTTATTTGTCGGGCATTGACTGCTCTGAATTTTGCCGAGCGCGCCAAATAACAAATGGCTGCGTAATAAAATAATAATAATTGACCGCTCGGAATTTTGCGATCCCAAATGTAACGCTCTAAACCGTGCTATATCTACGGCTAGGGCGGAGAGTGAGCGGTTCCAACGCTTCTCGGCGCGCTCTGATTGGATCAACTTTAAATATTCATATCTAGTAAACTATTAAAAATATCCCCAATGTATATTTGCAACTTTTGTTTGTAATGATCTCATCTGCCCCAAAATCTCGTTTGAGACACCTTACGGAATTCACCCTGTATATTACCGAGCAATCGCGCGATAGCGATTTACTTTCGTCATGCGTAAGTATAAGCTACGTGCTGTGTGAATCAAGTTGTACACGCCACATGTGCAGATTAAGAATCTTAACGTGTCAACGCTAAAAATATCTCGAGGGAAATCTTCCTTCCACCAACAATAAGGGACCGAGTCGAGAATCGCGAGTGGATATGATTCTCAGTAACCAGATTGTCTTACGCGATACTCGGTTTCGTACGAGTGACATTAAGAGACGGATAAATTATTTTCGTTTTTACGGTACAGGTCAAAATGGGATAATTTGTTTTTATGAATTTTTTTGTTCGTTGATTTCAAAATTATATTTGCCTTAATACAGTTGAGTGAAAAGAAGTAAATATATTTAACTCTTAAACTGCATTTCGGGTCAATACGACCCGATGCGTTTTCTTTCGTCGATTGTATCTGCTCCACGTCGAACGAATGTTTTGGCATTTAATTTTTAGTTTCGGCAAAAAATAACTTTTGGCCCGGTAAATATGGATCATGTACTGCAAAAAATGTCTCTACGAAGAAATTGAAAAAATGCATATTTACCGAGATACAACGATTTGAAAAACGCCAAGGGTCGATATGACTCCATATACAGTTATAGATCGGCAGCCGAAGTGTGCGGTTTAAGGGTTAATAATCGTATGAGTAATTGTTGTATTAATAAAAATTAGGGGATTAGAAAGTAAATTTAAAAACGAAACGGATTAATTTTTCGTGCAAATCTAATCGTTCGTTAAATCGTCATTTTTCTTGTTTTTTATTTTATTTTTATTTTCAGAGCTTGGTGCAAATTTGCTTGGACAAGAGAGAGTTCAGACTGGCGAAGGAGGTCCCGAGGAAGGTTCGACCTCCGGCGTGTCGACAGTAAATTCTATAAAATCCCAGAAAACCGTAGATTCGATAGATAATAAATATTGGCGCGAGTATAGAGATCAAATGGGAGTATTGAAGGTAGAAAATATGAGATTACTCCAGGAATTATTGGAGTGTCAAAAATCGTATCAAACGATTTTGTATCAAGCACTGGAGGAGCAAAAAGCACAAATTGGAAGTTTGACGCAATTGTGCGAGAGCATAAATCGAAGATTCACTAGACAAGAGTCGGGGTGAGAAAAACACGATTAACCCGATAAAACGAGATGATTATTAAAATTAATAAAAAACCGATCGTTTCATTTTTATCGTAACGATTGCAGATATCATTCGTCGATCAACGGTTGTAACACAGCCTCGCCACAACCACCATCCGTGCCTCATATCAGTGTTACCGATCACAATATTTCGGCGAATACAGACTGCAGACTCGTAGAATGGCTCGAAGGCCTCGGGGTGGACGACGTTTCGATCGAAAGGGTAAGTTTCGACGTTTTTCTTTGTTTTTTTTTGCCACTGCTGTACGAATCGTTGCAACAGTCTTAAATAATCGTACATACACTTTAAACCAATCGCACATTCCCTGCTCGCGATCCTATTGAAACATTTTAAAGTTTCTTCACAATTCGTTAAAATGCAAAAATTCAAATCAAACCTTCGCGTTACTTTAATTCTATGTATCGAGTTGTTTAATCTCGAATCTCCAGTTACATTTGTCTCAGTTAATACTTACGATAATTATATCCCTTCCAATCCCTCGAATAACAATCTTATTTACATTAATCATTTGTTCTAACAGTTTATTTACGAGGAATACACTCTCGAGGACGTACTTTTTCACGTGTCTCGCGATGACTTGCGAAGGCTCAATTTACGGTGAGAATAATTATTGTCCAAGATATGAGAAAAATATTTACGAACAAACGTAAAATGTTTCAAAGCAAAGATTTCGAAGAATTTTACAATAATTTCGATATTTAATGATCGTACGAATTTTTTTTATTGCGAAACAGGGGAGGTGTCGAACTCAGGATATGGATGGCCGTCACACTACATCGCAAAGTTAACGATACGTGACTCGATCGAACCCATCGTATTTATAATATTTGTACAGTATCGATAATTCGAAAATTTGTCGAGCAATACCTAAGTCGTTATTGAATAATCATTCGAGACAGGAACATCGATTTTTTTTCGTTCTCACCAATATTCTTCGATATTCCGATCTTTCGAAAATTCGTCTTTCGTCGACTACGTCACTTCGTCGAAATAATTAATAATTAAACAGCTCGTTCCTCTTTTTTCGAACGAGCACAAAATTTTCTCCAGTGCCTTAAAAACTAATTAAACAGAAAAAAAATAGATATATAAATATATATAAATATACGTATGCGTATGTTTTCGTTACGGGAAATAACGATTGTTTATTATCAACGAGATATTTTTGATGAATCTTACAACCACGAAAATCACTGTTAGACACGTAAAAGTTAGAATTAAGTAGACTTTGAGGTCTTTTTGTCTTCCTATCGCAACGTCGTCGTGCGATTACCGAGTATTCTTCAAGACGGTGATGTATATAACACGTTTTTAGTGTAAAAACAAATTAATATACACTGGTAATATTTCGATCGTTCGAAATTGCGTTCTTGCTGGAACGCAACGAATCACGGACTTTCCTTCTCGTTTCAATCAGGAAACAATTTTTTTAGGCACAACGAGATAAAATTAACAAGAATCGTGTGTGCTTTTTTGTTTAACGCACGATCGAGAATGACCGAAACGAATTAGAACCTTGAGGGGGAAAAAAACAACAAAAATAAACACACCGCTTCGCTTTTACACGATAATTTGTCGAGATACGAGTTATATCATACGTGAGATTATTGAAAGAGATTCGTCGAGAAAATGTAAATCTCGTGATCGCGTTGAAACATTGTCTACGATTGTTTTCGACTCACCTCGTCGTTTTACACAAGAATTGTTATTAATTACGCTGTTGTTGTTATGCGAGAAAAGGAAAAATAAATACTTTGTACTAAATTAACGAGATTTTGATTTATTTTCTTCGTTTTCGACGAAATCGAACGTCGCGAGATGAAATTTTCGTTCTGAAAGAAAAATCTGCCAGAGAAAAGGAAAATAACGTTCGAGTACGTGATCGGTTTTCTACGTTGTTGGATAACTCATTCCCATTATGGATAATCAACGGCATTGATATGGACGAGAGTATTTTCGTTCGAAGGGTTTCGTTGCAACGCCTTAACGGAGACGTAGATAAGTCAAACAGATTCGGGACTCGTCGATCTTCCGTCGACTAACTCGGTCGGACGGCGAGGAACATCGAGGAAAAAGAAAGAGAAAGGAAAACAAAAAGTGAAGTCGACTTTTGCCAGGATCGTTCCCCTTTCGGACGAACACCCTCGAGAAAGCTAGGGGCTGATTCCAGCTTTTTCTTCTTTGTTCGCTCACAGACGACCAATCGATGAGCCTCGAGGCGACTCAGCCCACAGGCACTTTCCCAATCGAAAATCACCTCCGTTAATCCCTCGGACGTGATAGAAATGAGAAAAAAGAAGAAGAAGAAGAAGAAGAGAAACAAACCGGATGAAAGAGAGGGAAGAAGGAAGAGGAAGAAAAAAGTTCTTTGGCGTGTGCACAATTTGCGATTAGTGTTAACAGGGTTATTTATGTTAGGTACGAGCCGAGGGATAAGAAATAACGTAAGGTGGAAAATATTCCATGAATTTTTCAAGATAAGGGTTGATCCCTGGATTTTAACGTATTATCGAAAAATTGGTGTGATTTTTTTTTCTTTAAATTGTACGATGAAAAATGAGAGAATTCATCTTGGACTTTTTCAAACGGATTTGATAAGAAAAATTGCTGAAGGATCTTCTTGATTTGTGAATAAAAAAAGAAACGAGTGTACGAGGTTCGTGTCAATTTTGTAAATCGAACGGGAAGGGAAACAAATAATTAAGCAAATATTTCCTCGATAAACTCGGTAGAGATTTTTCGAAGCGATTTTAACATCGGTAGCGAAGTATAAAATTGTCTCGGGGTTTCAATCTCGACGTAAAATAATTCACGAAATCGCCAGACGCCTCTCTCAATTTTCTCTCGCTCCACCGTGAGATAATTACTTTTCGTTTTATAAATCCCTTCGAATTTGTTGGTTTTAAAGGGTTCGAAGGCGAGTCTCGGGGACGGTTAGCTCCGTCGACTTTTCAAGCCCTTCCCGTCGCTTTATCCCGTCTCAAGTCTGTTTTCTCTCGGCCACAGATTTTTTTTCCACCCTTTGTGCTCGAAACCAGAAAAGTTTCGTACGTACCAAAATCGGTACTCGAGAACTCGACTCTTTTTACCATTTAAATGAATGATTTCACCCTCTAAAAAACGAAATCAAGTAAAAATAATTTAAAAAAAGAAACGAAAAAATAAAATACACGCAGAAATTAAATTCTCTCTAAAATACAAAAAAAATCCTCCAAAGGCTCGTAACATTGCCTCGAAAGCTTTTCGACTCTCGTGTCTCGTTCCCGCACTCGCGTTTATATTCCGCAATAAAAATTATAATCGTCGAGAGAGTCTTGTGAATAATGAGCTCGAGAGTCGGGAACTTTCGAATGGGAGGGAAGAAAAGAAGAAGCGGAAGAAGGAAGAAAAAGAAAAGAAAAGAAACAAAAAAAAACACAGAGATTGTACTTCTCGAATGCGTTTAATAATTCGAGAGTGCTCGTTCGACGTATAAACCAAAGACCCTCCTACGAGAATCTCACAGTTTGAACGATCGTCGTGAGTCGAGTCGTGCGACTGAAGAAAAAAAGGGAATTTATACGAGAAAAAAAACAATATGAGATTTACTCGACTAAACGTCTGTACAAGATTTTTCATCCTGTACGAGTGTGTCTCGGTGTCGTTGAGTGGGCTGCTGCGAGGTAGCTACGGACAAGTGCTACGCGATTGTCCAAGAGAAACTTTAGGGGTCGTAAATTTTGTTTCCTTTTTTTTTGAATTAAAAAACAAAAAATTATTATGCACATAATTGTGAAGAGTCGAGGGTGGAAATGAGGAATGAAATTCATAACTGCGTGTGTGTGTGTGTGTGTATTAGCAGAGAATAAGCTCGAGATTCTTTGTCGTGTTTTCCTTTGTCGAACATTACTGTGGGAAACCTTTTGCACGTGGACCAAATACGCGAGGGTATAAAGGAGAGACGCGATATTGAATCCTTCGCAGCAGCCCTTTGTTTCCAAATGAGAAAATACGCTATAATAATATATAAATATATATATATATATATATATATATATATAACCCGTTTACAAGACAACAGATGTTGCTAATACATATTCATATCGGAGTGTCGCGATTCGTGTGTTATCCTTGAACGAAAACACCCGAGACGAGATATTATTTGAACGGAAATATTCTGGTCCCTGGTATTGTATTATTGGCAACGGGGTCTCGCCCATTAGGGTCGGAATCGAGCTCTCGTCTTTTCCACCATAAAAACACATAAAAACATACGTTCAAATATTAAATTAATTATAATTAGGACATATATCAGCATAAAGAATTTTTTTTCTCGTATTTTTATCGAACGTTAAAATAATTCTAGTAGTAGTAGTAGTAGTAGTATTTATTTCATCTGTACGCCCTTGCGAGCTTTTACATACTCCTCTCTTACTCTTCGTCATTTTTACATTTTTACATTTTTACATTTTTACATTTTTACATTTTCCTTATCCTCATCCACTGCTATTTCTGTTTGTTACTTTACTATATTCTTCTCGTTCCCTCTCTTCCTCTCTTCTATTGCCTATTTTCTCGAACTGTCTCATCACCTCACACATTTCCTCAATTATTTCCTTCCCTTCACAAAAACAATTCTATTTATCGATTCGAGGATTTCTCGAATTATGAAAGATTTGGGAATAAAACGAAACAAACGTCTTTCAGAAATGTTCGTAGTGATAAATACAATTAATTCGTTATCAATAAGATATGATAATAATAATAATAATAATGATAATAATTATAAAAATAAAAATAATAAATGATAATAATAATAAATTAATTAATTGAACATTCTCAGAGATTGCGAAGCTTAATGAATTATTTGCCCTCCCCCCACCCCCTCGCCACTGTAAACCATACAAACGCAAATATCAGAAATTTTGTAACGTACGGGAGAGAAGGTCTCGTTGAAACTTCGAACCATCGCGAAATACGAAAATTTCGTCGAGCTTACTGCATATATTTATCTTTACGATCGGCGAGGCAGGGGCGTGGGCAAGGAAGAGAGTAAGAAGCTATTTTGTTTGTACATCCAGTCGTGAATTTCTCATGTCTTATATATACTATATATACATATATATGTATATAAAGTTACGAATGCGAATACACACGAAACTGGTGATGTACCGAAGATCCACGGTCTTCGTCGGAAAAGTTTGATTAAACCGTTATTCCTTCGCTTTTACGCTCGAGCCTTCTCTCTCGCTCTCACATTCTCGATCTCTCTCTCTCTTTTTCTCTCCTCTCTCTCTCTTCTCCTTCTCGACGTTCATGACAAACAGACGCTAATGAATTACTTAACGTAAGTCCTTGGCTGGGTGGGCGCGTATACCGTGAGATGCTAGTCTGAGGACTATTTCGCTCGCGGAAATCATCGGCTCCCGGTGTCCCTTGAGAATAAGTCGAGTCTATCGAAAATTTATGTATATATGTTTTTACCCGTCTGCTATCTCGTTAGTTAGTTACTTCTCGAATTTCCCCTGAATTTGGTACAACGGCGGAAAAATTGATTAATTTAATTTAGATGAATTTAATGAGATAACAAAAAATGTATTATGCTTAAATAATACAATTTTATCGATAATTTTGTGAACGATATACAGTTTGTTTAAAGACATTAGGGTTTTAATTTAATTTTGCCTCGGTAAACGTATTTCAATTATTTAACGAATCTCGATTTTCGTATCTTAATTAATTTTTTTGTTAAGCGAGCGACAGACTCGCTAAGGGTTGTTCGGCGGATGCGAAATGTTCGCGAAGGACCCTTAAATTTTAATGATGTATTATCCTGTCTAAAGGACATTGGGTGAGAATTAGTCGCGAGAGTCGTATATTTGTAACGTCTCTCGCCGGATTGCTTCGTGTTCGTGATTTTCGTCTCTCGCTATATACACATATATATATACAGGGTGTACCAGAAGTCATGGACCGTCTAGTACCAGCGTGTAGTTAGAAGTGCCATGAATTCACTTGCAAAATCCGCGCTCTCAATTCCCGATAGTTTTTAAATGCGAGACGATCTAAGATCGTCCAATCGGAGAGCTGAAATCGATCGTGCTCGAGCGCGGGAGATCCCACCTCTCCTATTGGTCGATCTTAGAACGTCTCCCATTCAAAAACTATGGCGAATTGACCTCGTAGACTTCGCGAGTGAATTCGTGACAGCGCCAGCTACACGCAAGTATTAAACGATTCGAAACTTTTGAGACACCCTGTATATTCATATATAAGCGAACTTGAATTATTTCACGCGGTACTACGCCCATGCGGCAACTTCTTTCCTCCTCACAAAGCAGCCGGAATGTTTTGCTGATAGAGCTATTTCGTTCGGGGATTATCCGCGAGAAAAGGGGTGTCCCGTGCTGAAATTTCGAAGGGCACGGCGTCGTATCAAAAGGGTTTCTCGCTCGTTTGACTTTCACGAAGTAAGATCGAAAATAAAATAAGAAAAACAAAAACGAAAACAAATAATTGAAATTTCTATTCACGTTCCCAACCTTTAACAGCTAACCTTCGTTCGCGTCGGCGACTTTTTCAACCCCTCCCGAGCTTTTCAACCCTTCGAGCTTTTATCTCGTATCAACGAAAATTGCACTCGAGTGGCGCTGCGACGCTGTCTCACATCGTTAGTTCGCTACTCGACGTCAACGAACACCTCTGCGAGTCCAAATTATCTCGCTCGTTCTTTATCGACGATAAATTAAATCCCAAACTTGCGGTAAGTGCGCGTTTCGATATTTCGCTCTCCCTCGACACCAAAAAATTCGTTCGACTTTCACAAATTTTCTAACAGAATTTTCGCGCGACACGCGTCTCAAAACGACATCCGACCTTCGCGACACGTGACAGAAGTAACAAGAAGCAACAAATTTTTACCTTTTTTCTTTTATTTACGAGAAAAATAACTTTTTTTTTTAAAACTAGTCACCGTTCCTCTCGTTGTAAAATTCTTCAGAGACGAGAAATTCTCCGGAGAGGTTATTCGCGTTTGTTTGTTTTTTTCTTCTCCGTTCTTTTAGTCGTTCGAAACTTCGTCAGTATTTATTATTCGAGCGTCGAGCTTGCAAAGTTTGTCGAATTACTGGTACGAAGAAAGCGAGAGAGAGAGAGGGGGAGAGAGAGAGAAGCGTCCGATTTATTCTCACAGGAGCATTTCGGATTCTCGACAACGTTGTTTTACTCTCGCGAGGACGAAGGTTTTGCTCGTGGCTTGTCTGGTGGTAAGTAGGTACACCGGGATAACGCCTTCGTCGTCGTCCTCGTCGTCCTCGTCCTCGTCGTGAAGAAACTCTTGCGGGGATTGAAGTTGACGCTACGTTCGGTGCAACAACCGTTGCTAGGTGGTGTTTGCTCGCGGAAGACCGCACCCTCTAATCCATAATAAGCTTCCAAGTCTAGCCGGAGCTTCGCGTATAAACGCTCTATTCGCATTTGCGATGCAGACTGCGGGAATAAAATTGCTAATAAAAAAGAGCGTCGAATTTGATTATTCGAATGGACCAAAAATTAAAATTAGAATATTTTCGCTGAAAGAGAAAAAAAAATTGTCGTATAAATGGATCGGATGATTTTTTTTTTCGTCGCTTGGGGAAGGGAGGGTTTCGTTTTTTTTTTAACGAAGCGAGAATAGAACGACGGATTGAGAACAAAATTGACAATACGACTCGACTGTCGAGAATTTAATGAAATTAATCGAAGTAAATAAAGTTTGAAAAATAGATCGATTTTTTTTCGTATCCGTCATTTCGATGGATGCAACAATTTTTTGTTTCCTACTGTGCAAGAAGAGGGGTTTCTGATTTTTTTTCCCAGTCGAGAGAAGACGACACGCCGGTGCCGTGAATAAAATCTTGTTCTCTCGCGTGTATCCATTCAGAGAGGAGTTAAAGTGAGAAAAATATGCTGATACAGGGGTGGAGAGAGAGGCCCACCTCCCCCGGAGGGGTGAAAGAGGGTGCGTGAGCAAGAGAGAAAATGATGAGGCATCACTCGAGAAGCTGATGCGTGTCACTGAGAAAGAAAAAGTGGTGCGAGATAGATAAAGGGAGAATGGGGGAGAGTAACAGAGAAAGAGAGAGAGAGAGAGGGAGGGAGGAACGAACACGACAGAGAATTGGGATTCCTGGCGCGCTAGTGGAAAAAGACGTCGTCGGTCAGACCGACAATGTGGAAGGCGCTATCTTGACGCTATGACTACACTCATCTATAAATATATATATATGAGGGGTGTGAAAATAGGTTTTGGCTATTGGCGTCTCTCTCCTCGACAATTTACCGTGATCTCGACGTTATTGACTTCTCCTTCATCGGGAATCAATCAAAACGCCATTGACACTCCTCTCTTAGAGCCCTCGTTCTTTCGTACCCTCTCCCCACCCTCCGTGCAAATAGAGAGGGAACTTGCTCGTTCGCAGTTACACACCGGATCTTTCTTTCCTCTCCCCCTCCCCTTCGCTCGTTCGCGCTATGCTGCAGTATCGCTCGCACCCTTTAAAATTTCACCCCTCAAAATTTTCCTCCCCCTCTGCATATTCCCGTTCTTCTCCTTTTTTCTCATTGATACTAGAGGGGTCTTTTCTTTTTTGTATACTTTTGCAATATTTAATTTTCCTCGAACGTTTCGTCGCCCGTATAAATACGTCGCGTCTGTTTACCGCCTGGGTACTCGTGTATCGAAATCTCGACGCAAATTTGAGACGAGGCAAAGATCGTGTTTCGAATCGAGAATAAATTTTATACCCGAATCGTTCGAATTTTGATATTTGGCAATTGTTTTTTTCTTCATTTGTGATTCTCGCAATTTGATTATCGATTCGAAAAGTACGAACGACGAAACATAAAAAATAATATATTTATAATAAAAATTAAAAAAATAAATAATAATAATAAAATAAAAAATTGCAAAACGAGCGTTCGCAGCAAACGGTCGAGCACTGGATAAGACGTACGAGGCGAGTTGCCGATACGCCGTAGGGACGTCGAATGCGATGTCAGCAGATCGCGCCACGTTCCAACGCCCCGGTCTCTCCACCCCCACGCGCCCTTAGGCTTCCTTCAGGTTGTCGAGAGAATGCAGAGCGCAGCAGGACGAACCGAGAGTCAAAACGATGCGAGAGAAAATCCGCCGCGGTGGTAGAGATGCGACTGTGCGACGAGAGAATGGCGAATAATCCGACGAAATCGCTCTGTATTACGAGAAAAAGCTCTTGGAGTCAGCGAGAGACCAAAAAGAGAGAGAGAGAAAAGACGAAACGATTCGAGATAATATCGGAATATCGAAGGCACTGAGCGAGGTCTGTCACGCTCGTAAACCAGTCTGATATGAATGCGGATTGCTCAATTTTCCCCATCGAAAATCGTCGAAACTTCCCCCGTTTTTTTCTCTACATATTTATCGTACCGGTTTCCTTTTTCGCTTATCGCGCTGCTTATTCGAATATTTTTATTTTTATTTTTTATTTTTCAACGATCGCTGGTGCGAATTCCTTGTGGAACGTTCTCTTCCCGTTTCCTAACTGAAGAAAGGATCGCACGTTTTTTCACCTACCCTTTACTTCGGAATTTTTCTCACCCCCTTGAATCTCGAGTCGTCCAAATTGCGCACTTAGCGCGCGAAAATGTATCGTTATTATTATTTACGTCGGGCACGCGAAGGACACAGATGGCGCGGGATATCCTTTCGATAAGGAGAGGTCCTTCGTATCGCGCCAGGACCTTGGGATATTGTAGGAAGACGAGGTGGTGGCGATTTCTTTTTTGCTCGTTTTTCTTACTTTTTTTTTACTCTTTTATTTATTCTTTTTTCTCGACGAAACCGAGCGAAACGATAAAAATGAAAGAATTACGAGCTCTACCTCGGCGAAATATTTCAGAATTTGTACCCTGGCGAGAGGGTAAAGGGGTGAAAAAAGTTCGCTGTTTTTTCGTTATATTTTAGACGGCGGTATCGTATCGGTTAACGATTAAAAATTGTTTAAAAATAATGAGATTGATTGAAAATGTGTTGTATTCGATGAAAACTTTGCAGACGTACGTCATGTCGGAAACGGGTAGCAGCGAGAGCGGAAGCGCGACGAGCTTCGAGATCGACGAATCTGTGCACGGTGAGCAGATCGTCAACGAGGTATTCGCGTTACCGCAGCCATCGCAGACGAATCAGGAGGATGAGAAACTCGAGGAATTCTCGAATCTCCTAAAATCGATGATGGAATCGCGAAGTCCCTCGGAGGAGGGTGACGAGGAGGAGGCTGAGGGGGAGGAGGGAGAGGAGGATGTCGAGAATGTTATCAAAGGTATTGTTTGAGACGCGAGAGTTCTCTTCGATAAAATCAATCGATCGAATTTCGTCGTTCTTTTCGATAAATCATAATTGAATTTTATTAAATTGTATTCGATCGAATAATTGAATTGTATTTATCTCATTTATCTCGATACGATCGATCAAATTTAATTTCATTTATTTCGTAACAATATTATAATTGAATCAAACTCGATCGATTTTTAATTAAATAATTCAATGAAATTTCATTTGTTTCGATCGAATTGAATTTCCGTCACAAAACACGATTCGTTAAATTTTCCGAAAAGGTTACAGACGCCGTGCAATTGTCGTTAAACAGATCGATAATTTTCTTACGTCGCGAATAAAATAAACCTGAAGTTAATGCCTCGTGCAACGAGTCGCTGTTAATAACGGTCTATCGTTCAACGATAAGGGTTTATCTTCAACCCTTGTCGATTAACGAAGCCCTGCGTAAAATATATTTTTCCCGGTATTATTTACGCGAAAGTATACGAAAGATTTGGTAAAAGACGGTAACGCGACGGATGCGTTATTTTCACCCTACGTACCGACGTCGACCGCACGTGAGATTAGCGATCGTTCGCTCGGACGAATGAGCCCGCTAATCATTTCCAACGGTATTAGCTCGGCACAAAGATGAAGTAGAGAGCGTCGAGTATATTAGATAAAGAGACGAAGGACAAAGGGAGAGGCGAAAAAGGAGACCGATGTACACGAGGACACGGGGCCAATTTCCGTGAAAAAGCCAATTCCCTGCGGTCGCTGATAGCGCCGGGGAATCAACTTTATTAGGCGGATAAAAATTATACCATGGTTGCTAGTAGCTCGATGAAGAGGATAGAGAGAGAAAAAGAAAGAGAGAGCGGGAGAAAGGGAGAGATGGAAGTGGGAGAAAAACAGCCCCTTGCGTGTTTGCGGGGTTGGACCGCAAGAGAGAGAGAGCAAATTCGAGGCACACGAGTCGGGTTGACGTTTCCTCCTGTTCGAATGTCCGATTCAATGGGAACGAGACGCACGAGGGGCTGAATTAAGGGATGAAAAAGGGAAAAGAATGTCTGAAATATTAATTGGCTGACTTTGGAAAAGTTCGAAGGGTGGTTTTTGGCATGGTTCCCTTTTTAAGGGTGCGAGGGGTGAAAGATATTCTACGATCACATAAAGTCTGTTAACTCAGAAAAAAAATGTAAATCAACATGATTGTTGAATTATATTGTTGAATTGCTGTACAATATTTTCATCCCTTTTCACCCATTTCGCGATTCTCGAAATCGTCGGATTTACCAAATTTCAAATTGTCGTAACTCGAAACGTCGAAAACAGCACGACACCCCTCGACCATTTAAAATTAATCGCGTACGTTTGAGTTTAAGCGTTTTGAGAGAACGTTTCAAAAGAGAAAGAGTGTGAGAGAGAGAGAATTCGCACATATACGAAGCATTAGCTTTTGGTTAGCGCGAGTCGAGAACCGTCGAGAGTTAAAAGGGCCGCGCAGCTTTTCTCGAGCGAGATGCGCCTCCTATAGTTGGGTTTGGGTATACGAAACCGTGCCGTAAAACGTCACCGGTCGGTCGGCGCCAGAATTGGAATCATAAATTGCGGTCCGAGGTTCGTGACGTATTAAAGCGCGTTAAACTTTATCGTACATCCTGTTATATAACGCATTTACCTCGTGATTTTCCATTAAACCTTCGCTCTCCGTATCATCTACGTGACCGGGGACCATTTTCATTTCGCGAGTGGATAAACGATGCCCGCGCTAATTAATTACAAAAATTCTATATTCACGTCGCATTGCTATGAATCAATTTTTATGATGATTAAAAACGATTAATCGTCGACTCACTTATCATTTTTTTCTCTCAAATATTAAATTTTTATTATAATATTATAAAATTTTTGTATGTTCATTTAAACTTATAATAAGAAATTGAAAAAATAAAGATTGATAAATAAATAAAGATTTTTATACACACGTGTATTGATATATAGATGGATATTTTTTACACGAGATGAATACGTGGTAAAATCGAATTCGCTGACGAGAGCGTGTTTTTTGATCGTCGCGAATACGCAGGACGTTACGTAGACGCAGGCTGAATATTCCGCTCGTTGGTCTCGAACGTGCGTTTCGTTTGACGCCCTTACTTTCCTTGTTCTTTGAATCCCTATCAATTTTTTTTTCTTTCTCTCTTTGTCCTCCTCTCTCTTTCTACTCATGTATATTTTCCTCGATTTTTCAGGACGTCCTAAAACGAATTTCCGAAGGCACGAGGAAAAATATTGTACGAATCCCAATATGCGATTTTAAGATTACCATAATGCCTAACGTATACAACAGGGTGTGCGCTGTCCGGACTGCGAGAGTCAGCGAGAGACGCCTAGGCTTCCGTCAAATTTTTTCCTTTCTCCTCTCTCCTCTCCTACGGGACAAACACGCGGGCTCTGGTCGAGTTTTCAATTCCCCCTCAAAAAGTTTGGCGTGTCATTCGTCGGATACCGGAACGTCGTACGTGAGGCGAGGGATGAAAGGGGTGGGGGTGCAGTCCTTTACCCACAATCTTATAAAACGCGTTATCTTGATTCGGATTATTTCTTTTTTCTCTTATGACAAAATTCTTCCTTTGTCGACAAAATTTTTATAATTTTTCTCATCATTGATAACAGAAATTATTATCAATTTCACGTCGGATTAAAAATCATTGACGACAACACTTTTGATTAAAGATCGATAAAGTTATAAAAAAATCGTCCTGATAGTCGACAATTTTTTTAAATACAAGATTAATTGATAATTTGATTAAAAATTATTATCTATATGACGTCCGATTTAATTATCGATATGTCTATCGACGATTAATTACAATCGGAAATAATTCTTCGAATTTCGAGCGAAACACGGTCATCGACTATTTTACATCTCTTCGCGTAGCAGAGGTTACCCTCGGGCGATCTTTTTATACATCGCTGCCACGCATCGTTTTTCGAATCTCCCCTTCCCACGTGCCCGTACCAGTGGCCCATTTCCGTCTTTTGACCTCCCCACGGAGCGTAATCGAGGAGAAAATTGAAAATGGCCCGGTCGTATCCGCCGCGACGCGAAACGTGTTTTCGCGACACCGCCAGGGTTATCCTTTTTGATACGAGACCGTGGTACGGGGGGGTTGCGACCCAACAAAACGAAAGAAAAAGAAAAAATATCGAGGAAAAAGAAAAAGGAAAGAAAAAAGAAATGATACGGGAGCTGGATCAGAAACGAGGGAGGCGAGACAGACAAGAGCGGAAGAAATATTTTTTTGTCGCGTCGAAAGTTGAAGGAAGGTCCGGGGGGTGGGTTTCGACGAGAGAAAAAGTTTTCAAAAGAAAGGCGAGAAAGAAACGTCGACGTGGTAAGTCTTTACGCCGTAATGTACGACGATATATACGAGCGCGTATGCAACGCCATTGGTTTTTTCGTTTCTTTTTTATTTTTTCCCTTTTTTGCTTCTCAGCCCCGGTGAAAAATGACGTCGAGTTCAAAAGCCTTCGAAATAAGAAATCACTCTCGGTAGGTGCCGGGGACACATTATTCACTTCGCGATCTCCTCCTTCGCGTTGGTTCGCGAGAAATTCCGTATCAAAAAGCGAAATAGAGAGTGTCGCTGTGGATCGCGACAACCACCCCCTCTCCTTCACCCCATAGACCGCTTGTGATCCTTGGCTGGCTTACCGGAGGTTCGGTCATCAATTTCAACGTCTTTTCGGGATAATAACGGTTTATCGTCAGCTCGGCTATATCTGTATTGATAAGAGATGCAAGTTACCGAGGGATCACGTGCACTGTCGTCGTAGCAATTGGAACTGATCGAACCGTCCCGATCGACTTTCGGTGCGATGTCGAAGAGGTCGGGAGTTCGACAAGTGAATGCGAACAGATTGTTATTTATTGACGTCGAGAAGATTTAAGATACTTTTTTTTGTTTTTTTTTGGTTTTGTTTACGCAAAGCAGATCGAACGTCGAGACGTTCTTGGAATAAATTTGACGATTTGGGGGATGAAAAGAAAATGTGGATTCGACTGTTTATTAAACGATGCTTTTATTTTTTATGTTCGCGACCCTGCATGAAAAAGGGGTGAAGGGTCGTTACGGATTTTACGGTGATCCGAATATCGAAGGGTTTTGTGCTTAGGTCGCGGGGTCGCGAAATAAATTTGCTGATTTGGGGGATGAAACAAGAAGTATGACTCGAGTGTTTATAAAAAATGATGTTTTTTTTCAATCTTGGAGGGACAAAGAGCGAAAGGTCGTTATAGGATTTACTTCGATGTAAAAATTTAAGAGGTTTGCTTCGACACGATTTTTTAATTCAATGAAACTGACACATTTTTGCATTCGTTGATTAATAAATAAAATTTAATATTTTTAATGATTGTACTTTTTGGGGATGAAGAGGACTTCCTCTTAAGGCTTACAAAATAAATGACTCTGTACTCCGAATTCTCCCTCTCTCTCTGTTGCGAAAGTTATTACAAGAGATTGCGAAAAAGGGACCAATTTTCGGCCGAGAAAGTAGGTAAAAAAATAAGGGATGAAGAGAGGAGAAGAAACGAGGGACGAGGAGTCGTCGGGGCAAGAAAATTCGCGGGGCTCCTGCGATAACGACGTGGAAAAGTAATTCAATATTCTTGGCCGATGTTCGGTGTATATACGGGACAATAATAATAATAATAACCCAAATAAATATATACGTATACAGCAGGGTACACGAAAGAGTCTTTTTTTCCGGTCGTCCATCCTCTTTTCCCCATAGAACTCATCGTGGTTGCCGGCCACCTCGGAGGATCCTCAGCGAAATGAAAAGTGCGCGAGAGGGTTTCTTTGTGCGTTCGGATAACTCGTGGGTCCTTGGATTAGGGGATGATGGCGATGTGGAAGAAAGCGAGATAAGAAGATAAAAGAGAGAGAGAGGGGGGGGGGAAGAGGGGTGGGGGCGTAGTTGACCCACGCCAGTACGTTTGAGTTCATTTAGGTTTAGTACGCAATGAAATAAGGGATAAGTCCAGGAGAGATGGCACACGTTTTTCCTAATCTCGTTATTTCCACCCCTTTTATATTTTCCAATTTTTTGACTAACCTCAAGAGTAAAAACGAACGATTGGTTTCCTTGGGAATAAACTTCACAATCTTTTAACACAGAAGACAAATATTTTCGATATTTTGCACCGCGTTGGTCCATTCGTCCTGGTATTACGTTTTCTCTATGGTAAAAACGCCCCCCCCCCCCCCGCGGTGAAGTATTGACCGCACGAAAAAAACGTCCGATCTGACGAAGTCTATCAAAATATCGTTCACTGGCTCGCGAAAATGCATAATCCGCGTTTATATACGTAGGGAAGAAAAAGGGAGATTAAATTATCGATCAGATGGTGTACGGACGTGCGGTCACCCTTTGTCCGTTGTCCCGATTCCACGCTCGACGAACGGTATACCGAGAACGGGAATTTTCCATTATCGTAAATCCGCATCTCGCGAATGCCGAACGAATCCGAGGGGGAGGGGGATACGTATGCGAGAGTTTTTTTTTCATCCCCCTTGGGACGACCGTCACCGACGCGCATCGATATGAAAGTTAATAATGGTAAATGGCCAACTTTCTTTTCTTCGATCACGCTCTTTATACACATATTTATGAAACCGGAGCGAGTTTACGTATCGACAGGTTGGAGACGTCGCTCAGGATTCGATTGATCGATCGAGTGCCAAAAAAAGAAAGAATTTTCGTAACCGGACCATTTTTTTCATTTTTAGAGGTGACAATAATTTGACCGATTTGAACGTAAAAAAATACTGAAAATAAGTAAAATAAAAATAAATATATTGCTGAATATAAATTCGCGGGCGTTAATTTTAATTATGAAGTAATACGTACCATTTATTTTCCTCGATCTTTCACCGGTCACCGTGCGACCGTTGCGTCGTACTCGTCGATAACGAAATGAAACTTTTTCTACTTTTCTCCAAGTTCTCCATAGCGCATAATATAAGGCGCAGTAAGCATTGATCGTGACAAGAACCAACCGTAGCTCGCAAAACGAACAGCCTAATATTTCGTCACGCAAAGAAGTCTCTCCTACTTCGACATGATTTATAAGAATTTATGCCGGAGCGAAGCTCGACGCGACATCACTACCTACCCCCTCTTCCTCTGTCACGACGATTCCAACAGTAAGTACCGTAGAAATTCACCAGGAGATAATTTCTTAACCAAGTTTCGTTAACGATCACGCGAAAAAAACTACCCTTACGATCGAAGATTTTTAAATTTTAACCAATTATCGAAAAGTGCCATTTTGACCAAAAAAAAATTTTAACGCTAGATCGACCGAATAATTTACTAATAATTTTCGTAATAATTTAATGAATAATAAATGTAATTTGAAAGGTCGAATTTGACAAATTTCATAATTCTTTTATGCGCGTGAGAATTAACCGGTTGGAGCTTTTTAACCGTGCACGTTGGAACATTGCCTGAAACGAACTATCGTTCGAGTCGGAAATGTTGTAATAACGAGTGTTCGAAGTATCTATGCATGGAATATTTGACGAACGAGAGAGATGGACGTCGTCAGAGGAGGGGGTGGAACACAGGGAGGGTTTGTGAATTTCGTGCCTGCCACTGAAACGGAAGTGATCGCGTGCAACGTCAGTATTGTTTGGCGGGCATATATTCCCGTGCGTTTACTTCCCGTCGTGACAATAGGGTCGACGAGACGGAGAGACAGAAAGAGAGAGATAGTTTGCCTTACAGCAAAGACACGGTACAATCGTTCAAAGTATTTCCGTACCTTAAAACTAGTTTCGATTCGACCGTCGTCGCTCAGGGTTGCGCATCGCGTCGCGTAAAAAACGGAAACATCAACGAAAAATGAAATTTTTTTGAAAAGTTAATAACGATATTTGATCGACCGATGGATCAGTCGATAAGTGTTATCGTGTGATAAATTAATATCGTTGATCGACAGTGATGTCGGGACCGGATGCACCGATCGATTTCCGTCTCGAATACATCGGAGGTTTCGTACAGAAGTCGTTGAAACTGAAGCCGGAAAAATGGGGAAGATTATTATTGACGGAAGAGCATCGAAACGCTGTACTCGATTTTTTGGACAATCCGGTCCCAGCTGCGCTTTTCGTCGTGCTAACGCCGAGCGCGCAGCTCGTTGCCTCCACGAGCTTTCCCATACCTTGCCAGAGAACCAAAGGTTGGCTCAAGGACGTATCGATATATCGATTTGAGGTAGCAGGAAAATAAAGAAAAAACTACCCTTAATACTTCGCAGGCACTTACGCGGTCAAGGTGAGACTCGCCCCGGTGCCAAAGGAGCGAGACAAATGTTCCGGTATGCTGATTATGGGAGATCTGTCTCATCGCGTCGTCGACGAGCTTGCAACCCTCGTCGATAATATATTCGCACCCCTTTTGACCAAACCGGAAAATCATAAGGATTTACCCGAAATCGCGATTCAGGACATCTGCAGACATGTCCACTCTATCAGGGGCACGCTTTATCAGGTATGAAGGTCAGATATGAAGGTCGAAAGGTTGGGGATTATTATGATTATGGAAATCGTTGAATAATTATCGATATTATTAAAATTATTAAATAATTATTCAAATTACAAAAACGGGTATTGAATTATCATAAAATTTCTTGAAAACTTGATTATTAGGTAAAAGGTCAGGTAAACGGCAAGACGGTATTACCGATGCCAGCAGGGTTGGAAAAAGTAGCGGAAGTGGAGAGGCTTATTTCCCGCGATGGCCCACAAGCGGTCGATTTATATTTGAAGAGCGCGATCGAGGGGGTTGTAATCAAATGGGCATACCTGGTTAACGACGTGGTGACCCACGAGTCCAGTGCGGCTTTCGAAAATGGCCAGAATCCTACACCGAACGTCGAACTCGAATATTGGTCCAAGCGGCTGGTCAATCTGAGGTATGTTAAAAATAATGTGAACTTTTTTCTAAATTCGCAAAATAATTTATGGCGAACATTTTTTCAACCCTTAAATAAAAAAGAACGCTGTCACGTTTCTAAATGAAAGAAAATATGTTTGAAAATTTGCTACAGATATATATTCGACCAGTTGCGAGAGGATCGCGTTAGAAAAATGGCGATAATCCTCGAGACGACCGACAGCGCTTACTACCCCTGTTTCCGCACGCTATTCGGCAATGTCGTATCGTCCCTAGCCGAGGCCAAAGAGATATCGTTGTACTTGACACCGTTGAGGCGATGCTTCAAGGCCATAGAGGAAATTGACTTTTCCGAAGCTAAGCCCATAATGGCGACCCTCATCCACACGGTTGGTCTCGCTTGGGCCAAATCGCGGTACTATCAGAGCTCGAGCAAGCTCATCATCATGCTAAGGCAGATATCCAACCTGTTGATACAAGAGGCGAGACGATTTCTCGATCCTTCCTCGATCTTTCAGAGCGACGTTGACGAGGCTCTTCAACGCGTTCAAATTTCTAGAGGTAGATCAACTTTTTTCAACCCCCTAATCACGACGATCATTTTTATCCGTTCTTTATAATTTCCTAATGAACAAAAAATGATCAACCAATTTTTTTATTTTAAGAATAAAATATGATTGAATAATTATTTCATTAAAAATAAAAAAAAATTAGAGGATAATTTTTGTTTATTTAAAATATTAAAAAAAAACATGGGAACGTTTTTTTTCTTCAAATTTTACTTCGAGACTAATTTAGAGAATGAAATTAATTCAGGAGTTCTCGAGGAATTCAAGCAACAATTCGAGCGAGCTAGACAACAGCCGGGCATGAAGCCGAACGTGCCGTCCTGGAATTTCAATCCGTCGGCGGTGTTCCATCGTCTCGACGCGTTTCTCAAGCGTCTGGCCGACATCGAGTGGCTCTTCAACACGGTTCTCGAATTTTCGAAACTCGAGAAGATAGAGGTTGGTGGTATACTCGGTCGTTCCCTCAGCGCTCGCATAGTCGCCGTTTTCAAAGAGTTTCAGCAACTGTTCGCCTCGTTCTCGGCACGAGCCAGCGACGTTCTCGAGCCCGACGACGAGTCCTTCGCCGTTGACTGTGCCAAATTCAGCGACTCCATCACCGATCTCGACAGCAAACTCGCGGCTATATTGTGCCAGGGCTTCGACGACTGTGGCAATTTGGAGAGTGTTTTCAAGGTTCGAATCTGTCAATCTGCATTGTCACTTTTCTTCTTTTTTTTTACTTTTATCGATTCGTATACGTTGCGTCGAATCATACACGTTCAGAAGAAAAAGATTCTTTTCATTTTCGATAAATTCAATGAATATTGGTTAGTTAACAAATTTAATAAATAATGATTAATGAATAAATTTAATAAATATTGATTTAAAAAATAAATTGATTATAATAATTTTTATAATATTTCGCAGCTGATAAATATCGGAGGTTCGGTGCTCGAGAGGCCGGTTATACGCAAACAATTTACCGATCGATATAGTCGCATCATCGAATTACTCAATAATGAATTGACAATGGTCGAGTTGCTGTTCACTCGTGGTACACGAGGTGCCATGAGCGACCTTCCACCCCTAGCGGCGGCTTTGCAATTCACGAGCATGCTGAGGCAACGCATCAATCTACCGATACAATCGTTCAGAACCCTTCAACCTTCGTGAGCATGAAAAACAAGTATATTGAAAAAAAAATTATTTTATCAATTATTAAAAATATTAACTATGAAAAAAATACGATTACATAATTAGAATTGTCGAGAGCAAGGAGGGTCAGAGCATAATTGCTCGCTACGAGAGACTATTGACGATGCTGAGCGACAAAGAGACCGTTCTATTCAGCGAATGGGCGGGACTAGTTCCACGTTCGGTCACCAGGGGATTGGATCAAGCTCTCCTCACTAGGGACGGAGGATCGATTTTACTGCAGCTAAATTTCGATCCTGAATTGCTCGCGGTCTTGAAGGAAGTGAATTATCTGAAACAAATGTCACGGGAGGACATACCGATCGCAGCTTTGGAGGTAACAAAAAATTATTATTTAGAAATTTCATCCCTTGATTCCAACGATCTACGAAACTTGTGTTAACAATAACTTTCTAAAACTTAAAATAAACGATAAATTTCTAAAAACTTGATGTCCATCAGGTGTTCGAGGAGGCCGAGACATTTCGTAAATTTCGTACTTTACTCGGTGGCACGGTGACGTCGTACAACGACATACGTAGAAGCTCGCGAAAAGTAGAATACAGGCTGATCGAGTTGGAGGTGGCGCGAATCGATTCGCTGGTGACACGAGGTGAGAAAGAGCTGTCCTGGCGTTCGAAGGGTTTGCCGGATTATACGAGCGAGCTTGGTACTCTGGTCGAGGGACTGTGGAAACGGGTTAATTCGACCCAGTCGAACGTCGAGAAGATCCGTACGATATTAGAGCCCTGGACAAAAACGCCTCTTATCGAGCGTCGCGATCGTCGCAAGGACGCTCTACTGTCTCTCGACGAGAGAACGGAAAAGGTGTCGAAACGTTACGCGGACATAAAGCGGGCCGCCGATCAGATTCACGATCTTTTGCTCGAGAACGAGAGACTCTTCGAGATAACGGACCGTAACAGCGAGCCTTGGCGCGAATACGTCGCTTACGTCGACGACATAGTCGCCGAATCGTTAAGAAAATCGGTCGGATGTTGTCTCAGTTATCTCGCCGAAAATATGGACCCGCAAGGCCAACGAGAACCGCTTCTCGAAGCGAAACTCGAACTGCGAGAACCCGATCTTTATTACGAACCTTCCCTCGATCCCGATGACCCGGATGGCCTCGATCGACTGATCGTCGGCCTACTCGACGACATCATCGGTATGGCCGCGCTCGTCTCGAGATTGAAGAACGACGATTCACCGGGTTATGCCCTTGAGTTCGAGCAGGACGAGGACATCAAGGCAATGAAGACGGAAATACTCGTGGGGGTCGCCAAGGCTGTCGAAGAAGCAACCGATTTTTGCGGAATTTTCGAAGGTATTCGATCTAATACGCGAGATTTATTTAAACTCATTCGTTACTTCTTAACCCCTTGTGGCTAAGGTCGTTCGTGGGTCGAGAACGTGACGGAAGTCGAGATAATTAATGACCCGATATTTGTTTTTCTTTCTTGTCTTTTTTTCTTTTTTTTCTTTCCTTTCTCTGTAAAGGATACGCGTATCTCTGGCTCGAAGATCGCGACATCGTGATGCAACAGTTTCTCGAATATAGCCGGCAATTGACGATCGACGAAATGGAGATGGTCGCTGTTTTCGATCCGAAAGGTCCGCAACGCTCGCCACCGAGAATGGAGCAATTTCGCGAACAGATCGACCTGTACGAGGGCCTCTATCTCGAGATAGAGGAAATGAAGCCGTCGAAAGTTTTTTGCGGCTGGTTCAGAGTGGATCTGCGACCGTTTAGACAATCTCTGCTCAACACCGTGTGCAAGTGGTCGAGTATGTTCAAGAAACATCTCGTCGAGCGGGTCACGACGAGCTTATCCGATCTGGGTGCTTTTATAAGGTTCGTGTGCATGCGACCGTTATACTATGACCTTGGACAATTTACGATTTCAACAGTGTTTATCTATATTTTCAAGTTCATAGCGATTATTCGCATTTTGAGAATCGTTAACGAATTTTCCACAGGTATTTTTTTTTTCAAACGACATCGTACATTCAGATCTTTCGGTTCGTGATATCCACCCCCCCCCCCTACTTCTCGGAGAAGATGATTATTGCTAGAAACGAGAGTCGTGCGCGGATAAAAGATGTAACCCGTTGATAAACTCTACGGAAACACCAAGAGTTCTTACAATGTATACACGTTACACGTGATGTTGATACATTACGAGGCAGTGCCGAGAGATTCCTTCGGTCGATTATAAAAGGCACGAAGCTCATTTTATTCAAGCTTGATAGCGTGCTATTCGTAACGGTGAAAAAAGACAACAAAAAAAACACCTGTACCGATACGAAACGAGTAGTCGTTTTGTGTGATGTTTTTTCTTTTTACGTGTAATTTTGTCTTTTTTTCAAAGACTCGCCGACGAAGGTTTGCTGCAGCCGATACAGCCGGGTGATTACGCGGGTCTCGTCAGTGTCATGGGATATCTGATGCGTGTCAAGGAGAGGCAGCTCACCACCGATGAGATGTTCCAACCACTCCAGGAGACGATCGAGCTGCTCAAGTTTTACGACCAGGATATACCCGAGGAGGTCAACGTACTGTTGCAGGAATTGCCCGAGCAATGGGCGAATACGAAAAAATTGGCGCTTATGGTCAAACAACAAGTTGCACCGTTGCAAGCAGGTTCGATTAATTGTTGGATCGATTTTTTGTTGTTGACAATTTATGATTAAATGGATTAATGAACGAACGTCGATATTTAATTAGGTGAGGTATCGAGAATTCGTGGGAGAATATCCGCCTTCGACACGACGATAGTACACTATCGCGAGGCATTTCGACGTTACGGTTTCTTCAAATACGATTGCAACAACCCTTACGGACAACTGGACGAGGCAGACAAGGAGATTTGCATGCTCGAGCGTCAAATGAGGGACATTCAAGAATCGGCGTCGTTGTTCGAGGTGACGGTGCCGGAGTTCAAGCAGCTTAGACAGTGTCGTAGGGAGCTGAGAATGCTCAAGCAACTTTGGGATTACGTGCACATCGTTAGAAGTAGCATAGAGGGATGGAAGACGACACCTTGGCGAAAGATCGACGTCGAGAACATGGACATCGAGTGCAAAAAATTCGCCAAGGAAATAAGAGGTAAGATAGACTTGAGATATTATCACGTTAGGTTTGTTAAACGATTCGGCGGTCGATTTTATATCGAGGGTAAATTTTAATTATGAAAACGAACAAAAAATAGCCCTCGACAAGGAGATGCGACCTTGGGACACTTACGTCTCTCTCGAGGCTACGGTCAAGAACATGCTGACGTCCTTGAGGGCGGTCGGGGAATTGCAGAATCCAGCGATTCGTGAGAGACACTGGCGCCAACTGATGAACAGTACAAAGGTATCCTCGGGTTTGGAACAACGTCGATTTTATCATTGAACGATCGGTATTCGAAGATATTTTGGTAGACTATTTTTGTTTGTTTTTTGTTTGAGAAAAAGACTTGAACGTTATCAAAATGTAGGTCTTCTAATGATGCGTACGGATTTTTATTAAGGACTGAATATTAATGATATGTGCGTCATACCGGGACCACCTTTCGTGATGATTTTGTTAGTTGCACCGCTGTACATAGGCTATCGGTGTTACAGAAATTGGGCAACATGACTCCAGAGATGACCGTAAGTCCACTGTATATAAACGCACGATAAAAACCAAATCTTTTTATAAACATTTTTCTATCGTTAATTATCGTAGGACATCATACCTTCGTCATAACGAGCCCTGCTGTTACGTCATGGGGTGAATTCGGGAAAAATATTTTTTTTACTAATAAATTACTATCGACAATAATGGAGTTCGTGACAATATGACCTTGGGCTAATAAAATATTGATTACGAGGACGAAACAGCAGGGTTGAAAATATAAAACATTTCACAATATTTTATTTTGTATGTCTGATTCAATAAATGTGCGACAATGCCTGTAATGAATTTAGTTGAGTTAGAAATTCGATTGAAATCATCATCGATCATATTATTTAAGATTAGGCTCGTCGATTATGATTTAAGTTGGAGCAACGTTGTCTCATTGTACACCCCATCATTGTTCGTAGTGCGCGTCACACAGCTTGATTGAAATAAATTTGATCGAATATAAATAATCCACCGTGTCATTTCATCGACCTTTCATCCACATCATTCACATTGACAGCACACGATCGATTACGCGCGTAGAATTATTTTTGTCACGGTAAGGATGCGAGAGGGTTGTTATTGACCGAACAGGTACGTTTCGTCATGGACGAGTCGACGACCCTGGCCGATCTTCTCGAGCTGAGTCTTCACGAGTGCGAGGAGGAGGTCAAGAATATCGTCGACAAAGCCGTCAAGGAAATGTCGATGGAAAAATATCTTCGGGAGCTTAACGTCACGTGGTCGGGGATGGAATTCGAGAGGGAGGTACATCCTAGAACGGGGGCAACGTTGCTACGTGCGAGCGAGGAATTAATCGAAACGTTGGAAGAGAATCAGGTCGCGATTTAACATCGATCGATTTCGATCAATGGATTAATTTTTTTGTCTTCTCGCCCGTGTCTCTATCGCGAAACGAAAAAATGTTTAACAGCGAACGAAAAAATCGATGAGTTTAGGTCCAGCTGCAGAATCTCATCACCTCAAAATTCATCGCTCATTTCCTCGAGGAAGTTTCGACCTGGCAGAAAAAATTGTGCGTCGCCGATCAAGTTACGACCGTGTGGTTCGAGGTGCAACGTACCTGGATGCATCTTGAGAGCATCTTCATGTCGTCCGAGGACATTCGGAAACAATTACCGATCGACGCCGATCGTTTCGATCGCATCGACGAGGAGTTCAAAAAAATGACCGAGGACATGGCGAAGACGCCGAACGTCGTCGAAGCTACGAACAAAGAGGGTCTCGCTGGTTCACTCGACATTTTGCAGAAAGAGCTGGTTTTGTGCGAGAAAGCGCTTGCCGAATATTTGGAAACGAAGCGTTTGGCATTTCCGAGATTTTACTTCGTCTCGTCGAGCGACTTGTTGGACGTTTTGTCCAACGGCAATCAGCCTGTAGTCGTTGCCAAACATCTGACCAAACTGTTCGATTCGATGGCCAGACTTAATTTCGCCAAGGTCGAAAACGGTGCTGCCATGAAAGTCGTAGGTAAGTTAACTTTATCGACGAAATGATCGAACAACTTCGAATACAAATTATAAATTCAAGGGATGTACGCGAAGGACGGTGAATATGTGGAATTCGCAAATTGCGAAATGGTCTGCGAGGGTCCGGTTGAGGTTTGGTTGAATCGTCTTCAGCACGCGATGCGAGCTTCCACGAGACATTACTTCAGCGAAGCTGTGGTCGCTTACGAGGAGAAGCCGCGCGAGCAATGGCTTTTCGATTATCCGGCTCAGGTATCGTTGTGCGGCACGCAAATTTGGTGGACGACCGAGGTAAATCTTGCCTTCTCGAGGCTCGAGGAGGGCTACGACAACGCGTTGAAGGATTATCTCAAGAAACAAATATCCCAGTTGAGCACTTTGATCACCTTGCTACTCGGCGAGCTGACAAAGCAGGACAGACAAAAAGTCATGACGATCTGCACTATAGACGTTCATTCGAGGGACGTTGTCGCCAAGCTCGTGCAGGCCAAGGTGGAAACCGCCCAGGCCTTCCAATGGCAGAGTCAACTGCGGCATCGTTGGGACGAGAGGGAAAAGGATTGCTTCGCCAATATTTGCGACGCGCAGTTCAAATATTCTCACGAGTACCTCGGCAATACTCCAAGGTAAAACAAAGACGTCCACGTCGACTCGAAAATACGGTAGCTATTTTGACATTAGAATAATTAACGATATGTCAGCAAACCGACGATATTAAATTTTGCAGCGATTTTTTTTATTCGTCCTCTGAAAGGTCGATCTTGATCGGTGATCTTGTATAAGATTACGTAAATAAAGGAACGTGTTGTTCCAGACTCGTGATAACTCCACTGACGGACCGATGTTACATAACACTGACCCAATCCCTGCATCTGGTGATGGGCGGAGGTCCTGCAGGACCCGCAGGCACGGGAAAGACGGAAACGACGAAGGACCTCGGTAGAGCGTTGGGCATTATGGTGTACGTTTTTAATTGTTCGGAACAAATGGACTACAAGTCGTGTGGCAACATATACAAGGGATTGGCTCAAACCGGTGCCTGGGGTTGCTTCGACGAGTTCAATAGAATATCGGTCGAAGTGTTGTCTGTGGTGGCGGTACAGGTAAAATCGGTACAGGATGCGATAAGGGACAAGAAGGAGATGTTCAACTTTATGGGTGAAACGATCGCGTTGGTTACGAGCGTCGGGATATTTATAACGATGAATCCGGGCTACGCTGGCCGAACGGAACTGCCTGAAAATCTGAAGGCTCTGTTTCGGCCATGCGCTATGGTGGTGCCCGATTTCGAACTGATATGCGAGATAATGCTGGTTGCCGAAGGCTTTCAGGAAGCTAGAATATTAGCGAGGAAGTTCATAACGTTATACACGCTCTGTAAGGAATTGCTGTCGAAGCAGGATCACTACGATTGGGGTCTGCGAGCTATAAAATCGGTTTTAGTCGTTGCCGGTAGTTTGAAACGGGGCGATCCGGGTCGTCCCGAGGAGGAGGTCCTCATGCGAGCCCTTCGCGATTTCAACATACCGAAAGTCGTCTCTGACGATTTGCCCGTTTTCATGGGACTGATCGCTGATTTATTCCCGGCCCTCGACGTGCCCCGTAAACGCGACGTCGAATTCGAGAAAACTGTGAAACAAGCCGGTGCTGATTTGTCGTTGCAGCCCGAAGACGGGTTTATTCTCAAGGTCGTACAACTGGAAGAATTGCTGGAGGTCAGACACTCGGTGTTCATCGTCGGTTCAGCTGGATGCGGTAAGACCCAAGTCTGGCGAACGCTCTTTCGGACTTATCAGAACATCAAGAGAAAACCGATTTACAACGATCTGAATCCAAAAGCCGTGACGAATGACGAACTCTTCGGCATCATTAATCCAGCGACGAGAGAATGGAAAGACGGATTGTTCTCTGTCATCATGAGGGAACAGGCCAATCTTGGTGGAGAAAATCCAAAGTGGATCGTGCTTGACGGTGATATTGATCCCATGTGGATCGAATCGTTGAACACCGTGATGGACGACAATAAGGTACTGACCTTGGCGAGCAACGAAAGAATAGCGTTGACCCCAGCGATGAGATTATTATTCGAGATATCGAATCTGCGAACGGCAACACCTGCCACGGTGTCTCGAGCCGGTATTCTTTATATAAATGCCCAGGATCTTGGATGGAATCCTTACGTCACGAGTTGGGTCGAGACTCGTACGTTGCCGGCAGAAAAGTCCAATCTCGTTATTCTTTTCGATAAGTATATACCGTCGTGCTTGGAAACTTTAAGAACGAGATTCAAGAAGGTAACGCCGATCGCCGATATGGCACACGTCGAGATGCTCTGTCATCTACTGCACTGTCTACTGACCCCCGAATTGACAGCGGTCGACTTCACGAAGGAACACTACGAGCTTTACTTCGTCTTCGCTGCCGTATGGGCTTTTGGTTCGTCGATGTTTCAGGATCAGACTGTCGATTATCGTGTCGAATTTACAAAATGGTGGGTCAACGAGTTCAAACAAGTGAAGTTTCCGGCGACAGGTACCGTCTTCGATTATTACATCGATCCGGAGACGAAAGAATTCGTATCCTGGTCCAAGCGCCTGCCGAAATTCGAACTGGATCCTGATATGCCGTTACAAGCTGTGCTGGTTTACACTTCCGAATCGATCAGAATTAGATATTTTCTAGATCTCCTCATGGCCGAAAAACATCCGGTGATGCTGGTTGGCCCTGCTGGTAGCGGCAAGACCGTGCTTGTTTCTGAAAAATTGCTTCAACTTTCGGAAAATTACGCGGTCGCCAATGTTCCATTCAACTTTTACACTTCGTCGGAGATGCTGCAGAAGATACTGGAGAAACCGTTGGAGAAGAAGGCCGGTAGAAATTACGGCCCACCTGGGAACAAGATGCTCGTCTATTTCGTGGACGATCTCAACATGCCGGAAGTGGATACTTACGGTACTGTGCAACCGCACACGATGATACGGCAACACTTGGATTACGGGCACTGGTACGATCGTACAAAACTATCGTTGAAGGACATTCACAATTGTCAGTACGTCAGTTGTATGAACCCAACCGCTGGGTCTTTTACGATCAACCCCCGATTGCAGCGACACTTTGCCGTATTCGCCGTAAGCTTTCCCAATGCCGAATCCCTCACGACAATCTACGCCTCTATCTTATCTCAGCATCTGGCAAATCTCGAACACAGGTGAGCACTTTGCATTTACTAGGACGTGTACTTTGATAGTTGCACCGCGGTTATCACCTTGACGTAATTACAAATACCGATTCGGCAGGTTTCCACAGTGTGTCACCGACATGTGTCACAATATCGTTCAAGCTTCGCTCCAGTTACATCACCGATCGGCCCAAGTTTTTCTTCCGACCGCGTCCAAATTTCACTACATCTTCAATCTTCGTGATCTCTCCAACTGTTTTCAAGGTCTACTGTTCAGTGGCAACGAGTGCCTGCAGGTACCGACCGACATAATACGTTTGTGGATGCACGAGACCCAGAGAGTTTACGGCGACAAATTGACGGACGAGAAGGACATCGATAACTTCACAAAGTTGCAACTCGACATCCTGAAGAAGAACGTCGAGGAAGTCGACGAGGGAGCTATTTTGGAAAAGCCGAACATCTATTGTCACTTCGCGGGTGAATAAGACAGTCGAGAAGGAATGAAGGACATGCACTGACGATTGTTTTATCGACAGGTGGAGTTGGTGAGCCAAAATACATGCCGGTCAAAGATTGGGAGACTCTCCATCGTCTTTTGACCGAAGCCTTGGTGAGTTACAACGATCTGGTCGCCGCGATGAATTTGGTCCTGTTCGAGGACGCGATGATGCACGTGTGCCGGATAAACAGGATTCTCGAGTCTCCCAGGGGAAGCGCATTGCTCGTAGGGGTTGGCGGTTCGGGGAAACAAAGCCTCGCGCGCTTGGCAGCTTTCATAAGCTCCCTCGAAGTATCCCAGATCCAATTAAGAAAGGGATACGGAGTAGTCGATCTCAAACTCGAACTGGCCGCACTCTATTCCAAATCCGGCTTGAAAAATTTGGGTATAATGTTTCTCATGACCGACGCCCAAGTACCCAACGAACAATTTCTCGTTCTTATTAACGACATGCTGGCATCCGGTGAAGTGCCCGATCTCTTTCCCGAGGACGAGGTCGAGAACATCATAGCCGGTTTGTGTCTTGAAAATATGTTTGTCGTTGCGTTTTTTAACGATTTTCTCCGTTCCACGGTGAAACGAAGAATGTCGCTCGAGAATGGCAAGAGTTTTTCGGTGGAATGAGAAATAGGGCCTGGCGAATTCCAATTTTAGGGGTACGCAACGAGGTCAAGGGCGCTGGAATATTGGATACTCGAGAGAACTGCTGGAAATTCTTCATCGACCGGGTTAGACGACAACTCAGGTATAACATGGGACTCTATATATAGCGAAAGTGGATGGAGATGGGAAAATAAAATAACCTCGCAAAAATATTTCTACAGGGTAGTTCTGTGCTTCTCACCGGTTGGCTCGACTCTTCGTGTACGTTCGCGAAAGTTTCCAGCTATCATAAATTGCACCGCTATCAATTGGTTTCACGAGTGGCCACAGGAAGCTCTCATGTCGGTGTCGAAGCAATTTCTTCAAGAACTTGACGAGTTACCAGAAAATTTCCGGTTCGTTCATTAATCGGATGAAAAAAGAAATGCAGTTCCGACGAACTTTAGAAAGTCGGAATGAATAATTTGGCAAATTGTACTTACCTCTCGTCTCCGTACGACTCCAGGGAATCGGCGGCAAAGTTTATGGCTCATGCTCACACGAGCGTGAACGCCGCTAGCCGTCTGTACTTGGTTGGCGAGCGACGTTACAATTATACCACGCCAAAGTCGTTTCTGGAACAAATTAGCCTGTACGCGAAATTGCTCAAAGCGAAAGCTGCCGAATTGCGCGGGAGAGTGGAGCGACTCGAGAATGGTCTCGCAAAGTTAAGATCTACGGCAACGCAGGTGGATGAACTCAAGGAGACTCTAGCTGTGCAAGAAATCGAGCTTCACCAGAAGAACGAAGCGGCCGATGCTTTAATCGCGATCGTTGGGGTCGAGACTGAGAAAGTACAGACCGAGAAAGCTTTGGGTTCGTATTATAGTTTTTAAACATTTTTATATTACTTATTCTACTCGAATCGTCGAAGAAAAATTAATATCGCTTTGTTTATCTCGAGATTCTCGTATAAATATTCCAGTCTATTTTTATTCATAAAAATGGCTAAATATGCGTTTGATATAAAAACAGCTGACGAGGAAGAATCGAAGGTCGCGACAATAGCGGAGGAGGTATCGAAGAAGCAGCGTGACTGCGAGGCGGATTTGCTGAAGGCCGAGCCGGCGTTGTTGGCCGCCCAGGAAGCCCTGAATACCCTCAATAAAGCAAATCTCACGGAATTAAAGTCATTTGGTTCTCCGCCGGGTGCCGTGACCAACGTCACCGCGGCGGTAATGGTACTCTTGGCGCCGAACGGCAAAGTGCCAAAGGACAGAAGTTGGAAAGCCGCCAAGGTAAGGCACTACTCGTGGATACTCGAGCTCGGTAGAAACGTGAATTGGGCACGGTCCTCTCGTATTAACGAGGCTTTTCCACAAACTTGCGACGAACGATCGAGTCATCTCGTAACGATGAAGTTTCAAAGGACGTCGTAGAATCTCGCGATGGTAAACGACTCGCGGAGATTGTTCCCAATTATTATGGAAATTGCGTTCGTCTCTCGTGCCTTAACGCCTCTTCTTCCTGATTGGCTGAAAGTCGATTTTACGAAAAGCGTGCGAACGTACTTTTTTGTTTGCAAATGAATTTTCTTATCCATTTACTCGCAGATCGTTATGGCGAAAGTCGACGCGTTTCTGGACGCTCTGATTAATTACGACAAAGAAAATATTCATCCGGAAGTAACGAAAGCGATACAGCCGTATCTCAAGGATTCCGAGTTCGAGCCTGAATTAGTGAGATCGAAATCGGCCGCGGCGGCTGGTCTCTGCGCCTGGGTCATAAATATAATCAAATTTTACGAGGTATTCTGCGACGTCGAGCCTAAGAGAAAAGCTCTAGCTCAGGCGAACGCGGAATTGGCAGCGGCGCAAGACAGGCTCGGGGGCATCAAGCGAAAAGTCGCCGTGAGTCGAGAAACCCTTTGAGCGAGAAAAAATGGAATGAAAGGAAGATCGAATGAGATTGTTTCAAATTTCTCTTTTCTCTTTCTAACTAGTCCTTGGAAGAGCAGTTGGCGAAATTGACAGCCGACTTCGAGCAGGCGACCGCGGAGAAGCTCAAGTGTCAGAAGGAAGCGGATGCGACGAACGCGACAATCGCACTGGCCAATCGATTGGTCGGTGGTCTGGCTTCGGAAAACGTCCGTTGGGCGGATTCGGTCGCCAAGTAAAAACTGAAATTTAAGTGAATAAAATGAGAAATATCAAACATATAAAATGGTTAAAATGGAGAAATTAATGTTGCAGCTTTATGCAACAAGCGTCGACGTTACCGGGTGATGTACTTCTCGTAACGGCGTTTATTTCCTACGTCGGCTGTTTTACGAAATCCTTTCGACAGGATTTATTGAACAAACAGTGGTTGACGTATCTACGAACCGTCGATCCGAGCTTACCGATAACCGAGGGGCTTGATCCACTTTCGTTGTTGACGAATGACACCCAAATCGCCAAATGGAACAACGAGGGTCTGCCGAACGACAGAATGTCGACGGAAAATGCGACGATTCTCACGAATTCCGATCGTTGGCCACTAATGATCGATCCCCAGGTGATTACCGATAGAATCGTCGATTGTCGATCGCATCATCGGAGATAATCAAGAAATTCTTCGATTTTCTAATAGCTTCAAGGCATCAAGTGGATCAAAGAGAAATATAGTGACGATCTGATGGTGATAAGATTGGGTCAACGCGGCTACTTGGACGCGATCGAGCAATCGTTAGCAGCCGGTTCGACCGTACTCGTCGAGAACATCGGCGAGTCGGTCGACCCCGTACTGGATCCACTTCTGGGTCGTAATCTCATCAAGAAAGGTCGAGCTATTAAGATCGGCGATAAGGAGGTCGAGTACAATCCGACCTTTCGTCTCTTGTTGCACACGAAATTGGCCAATCCCCATTATAAACCGGAGATGCAGGCTCAAACGACCTTGATCAATTTCACGGTCACGAGGGATGGTCTGGAGGATCAGCTGCTCGCCGAGGTGGTCAAGGCCGAGAGACCCGATCTTGAAGAATTGAAGGCCGAACTTACGAGGCAGCAGAATGACTTTAAAATCACCCTCAATGGATTGGAGGACTCGCTCTTGTCAAGGTCAAAGGGTCACAAGCATCCAAATAACGATTTATCTCGAAAAATTGATTTTTCGACAGTTGATATATTGTTTTAATCTCTTTTAATTACAGATTGTCGTCAGCAGACAGCAATGTTCTTGGCGACACGGCTCTTGTAGAGAATTTGGAGACGACGAAACGGACAGCTGCGGAAATCGAGTGTAAAGTAACCGAAGCTCGTGGCACGAGTCGCGAAATCGACGCTGCTCGTGAATTGTACAGACCGGCAGCTGCGAGAGCTTCTCTACTTTATTTTATATTGAACGATCTAAACACCATTAATCCAATTTATCAGTTTTCACTGAAAGCATTTAGCGTCGTTTTTCAAAAAGCTATTTTAAAAGCCGATCCGGCACCAGACGTTACCAGCAGAGTGAAGAATCTCATAGAGTGCATCACTTTCTCGGTCTTCATGTACACGACTCGAGGTCTCTTCGAGTGCGACAAGCTTATATTCACCTCGCAGATGGCGTTTCAAATTTTGCTCGTTAGAAAAGAGATATCAGTCGGCGAATTAGATTTTCTACTACGTTTTCCGATCGTTCCTCACGTCACGTCACCGGTCGACTTTCTAACCAACACCAGCTGGGGTGGTATCAGAAGTCTCGCATTGCGAGAAGAATTTCGGTAAGTTTACGCTCTACGGGTTCATTACATTTTTCATCACTTAGAACAAAAAATCAAGATTTTTCTGTGGTTGTCGTTGGTCGTAGAAATTTGGACAGAGACATCGAAAGTTCGTCGAAACGCTGGAAAAAGTTGGTCGAGTGCGAGTGTCCAGAGCGTGAAAAATTTCCGCAAGAATGGAAGAACAAAACTGCGCTTCAGCGTCTCTGCATGCTTCGAGCGCTTAGACCCGATCGAATGACTTACGCGATCTCGGCGTTCATCGAGGAGAAACTGGGCTTGCGATATGTCGAAGGTAGAACCGTCGAGTTCTCCAAGTCTTACGAGGAAACGAGTCCGTCCACTCCAATATTTTTCATTCTTTCGCCTGGTGTAAATCCACTGAAGGTGCTAAGATACACAAACTTATCCATTTTTCTTCATTCTTTGGACTTATCCTTGTAGAAATGAAAGAAACCGTGCTAACAAACGTATCTGTTGGATAGGACGTCGAGGATCTAGGACGTCGTTTGGGTTTTACCTCGGACGCCCAAAATTTTCACAATGTCTCGTTGGGTCAAGGTCAGGAGAGCGTTGCTGAAATAGCAATGGACGTTGCCTCGAAGGATGGCCACTGGGTCATTTTACAGAATATCCATTTGGTGAAGAAATGGCTACCGCTGTTGGAGAAGAAGCTCGAGATGGCGGCGGAAGGATCGCATCCGGATTACCGAGTGTTTATGAGCGCGGAGCCGGCTAGTACGGCCGCTGGTCATATTATTCCTCAGGTTCGTATCAACCTAGTTTTATAGTGATTTTTTTTATATCCTGAAATAAACCGTAAAAACAGAAATATCGATATCTTCACGCGGTGATACGTTCGACAAGGAATATTTATCTTCATAAAAAGAAAAAAATATGACATTTTTTTCTTACATTTCTTGTTTTCACTCTGTCCCGCTCAATCGACCATAGGGTGTGCTGGAGTCCTCGATCAAGATCACGAACGAGCCACCTACCGGTATGCA
Source organism: Netelia inedita (assembly GCA_964017225.1). NCBI lineage: Eukaryota > Metazoa > Arthropoda > Insecta > Hymenoptera > Ichneumonidae > Netelia > Netelia inedita. Next base: position 11,974,591 of record OZ024925.1, on the reverse strand, counting down.
GGCGAACCTTCACAAAGCTCTCGACAATTTCACCCAAGAGACACTCGAGATGTGTAGCAAAGAGGCGGAATTCAAGGCGATACTGTTTTCTCTCTGTTACTTTCACGCTGTGGTCGCGGAGAGACGAAAGTTCGGTCCACAAGGTTGGAACAAGATTTATCCGTTCAACGTAGGTGATCTCAACATAAGCGTGAGCGTACTTTATAATTATCTCGAGGCGAGTCCGAAAGTGCCCTGGGAGGATCTGAGATACCTGTTCGGGGAGATAATGTATGGTGGTCATATAACGGACGACTGGGATCGGAGACTTTGCGTCTCGTACCTGGAGGAGTTGATGCAACCTGATTTGGTCGATGGAGAATTGCAACTCGCCCCGGGTATTATAATTATTCTTCTCTCGTAATAAAAAAGATAATTATCGTTATCTATAAGATAAAAGGTATTCTCGTTCGATCGATAATGATCGTTTAACGAAATAAAAACGACAATTAATAGGGGTCGTAGGGATAAAAAGAGGTGTCGTAAATTTATCTCGTGCTTTTCTTGAAAGGTTTTGCGGCCCCGCCTAACACGGATCTCGTCGGTTACCACGGTTACATCGACGAAGCGATACCCCCCGAGTCGCCTTACCTCTATGGCTTACATCCCAACGCGGAGATTGGTTTTCTCACGACAACGTCGGAAAATCTTTTCCGCACAGTCTTCGAGATGCAGCCACGCGACGCCGGAAACTCTGGCGGACAAACCGTCACCAGGGAGGACAAAGTAAAAATACAAGATTCCTATTTCGTTCATTTCGCTACGATTTTCACTCGTGACATTGACAATTATTTCAGGTGAAGCAAGTCTTGGATGAGATAATTGAGAAATTACCCGAGGAATTCAACATGATGGAAATAATGGCGAAGGTGGAGGAGCGCACGCCTTACGTTATAGTTGCGTTTCAAGAGTGCGAGAGAATGAACATACTGACCGGTGAAATAAAGAGATCCTTGAAAGAATTGGATCTAGGGTTGAAAGGTGAATTGACGATAACTTCGGACATGGAGGATCTCGAGAACGCACTGTTTCTCGATCAGGTCCCACCGGTCTGGGCCCAAAGGGCTTATCCATCGTTGCTCGGACTGACCGCCTGGTTCGTCGATCTTCTTCTCAGACTCAGAGAACTTGAAACGTGGTCTACCGATTTTGCCGTGGGTTTTCTTAATGAAATTAATTACGTTTATCGATGATTAACGAAATCTTAATTATCGCTAGTTATTAAATCGTACGATATCGACTCAATCTCGCGAAACGAAATTCACTAGAAGAAAAAAAGAAATCTTTTCTTTCCAGTTGCCAGCCTCGGTTTGGCTCGCTGGATTTTTCAACCCTCAGAGTCTGCTAACTGCCATCATGCAGTCCACAGCGAGGAGGCAAGAATTGCCTCTCGACAAAATGTGTCTGCAGTGCGACGTTACGAAAAAGAACAAAGAGGAGTTTACGTAAGTCTTTACACCAGCTGACTCGACTAATTAGCAATTAAACTTTGTTCCCGATGGCTCATCCCCTCGTTTCACCCTCTCTTTGTAAAATAAAAGAACCGCACCGCGCGACGGGGCCTACGTTCACGGTATATTCATGGAGGGAGCACGTTGGGATACACAGGCTGGTATAATCGTCGATTCGCGCCCGAAGGAATTATTTCCGGGGATGCCGGTGATAAACATAAGGGCTATAACGCAGGACAAGCAGGATCTTCGGAGTATGTACGAGTGTCCTTTGTACAAAACTCGAACACGCGGGCCTACTTACGTCTGGACGTTCAATCTCAAGACGAAGGACAAGCCAGCTAAATGGACCCTCGCAGGAGTGGCGCTTCTTCTCCAGACTTAATCGCACCCTTTCCTATTTTTTTATTTCGTCGTTATTATTGTTATCGTCGTTACGAAGATCTCGAAAAATACAAGTTATCATTATTACTCAACGTGATTGTTTTTTCGTTAATTACGTGGGAACGTCTCGAGCAGATCGTCGCGTCGTTGAGTTTCCTACGGAAATTTTATTCCACCCGATGAAATTCAAAGAAATAAAAAACAACTGGATTTGAATTTCGGGGTAGAGTACGTCGAAGGATCCCCGCGAATTCGCGAGGGTTCGAGACGTATCCAGGCTCGATGAATCGCGAGGAAAGAAATTATCCGTTGTATTTGTCGAAACTTTGACTGCGTCCATCGGTTCACCGGCCACCCTGTCCGTAACCCCTGGCTCATCCAGCGAAACTGAAGCCCCATTCTCCACTTTACCTCCCCCCCCCCCCCTTCTCCTGGATCAATACCCGTAGCGGTGGGTAAACAAAGCCGATGCCTAACAGGGCTAAAAAGTACGCTCAACGATTTAATTCACGAGTGTCACGGTTGCCCCCGTATACAACATCGTCCCGTTGCCGTATAAACCCGCGGATGGAAAAAGGCGTGGAAGATACAAGATTTATCTCCCTTGGGAAAGCGCTCGAGCGAATGAGAAAGCCAGTGAGGGACAGAGAGAGAGAGGAGGGGGGAGTCGAGTTCGAAAAAATAGAAAAACGTAAAGGAGGACGAAAAAGCTCGCGGTTCGTGGACGGTTATCAATATTGCATCATGTTACCGTAAGAAATTAGATTTACCGTGTGGCATCGTCACGCGCAGACCTCGAATTTCTCACCGGTGGCCCTCCGGTCCTGACAGGGGAAGGAAAGTTCGTCTTCGAAGGCGGTCGGAACGATGCTCCTATGTATATTTTATATATTTCATTTTCCTTTTTTCTTTTTTTTTTCTTTTTCAAAACGCGTCGCAACGGATTCCATAAAAGATTCAGTGTTTTTTAGACTCAACCAGTGCGGAAGAAAAATGACGGTGCTTTCGAGGATGTGTCTTGCTTTGCGAGAGAACATGAAAAAGAAAACAAAATTGTGTTTACACGTCGAGTACTCGAAGACGTCGAGAGACGCTCGTCGCATTTCGTGGTAATTCAGCGCTCGCTGGTATAGCGAGAAAGGAATTGTAATTTCTTGGATAGAAATTTCAAAGTACGAATGAGAGGGTGAAAGCAAAACACCAGGGAAAACATTTCAAAGTTTTCACTCGTTAATTTATTCATCAATATCATCGATAGCTCGTTAATCGAATTGAATCAGGATTGAATCTATTCTTATGTCTGTCCTGGAATCAAGGAAGAAAAAAGAATCATACCTCACTTTCCGACCAATCGTTCGAAATAAACGAAAATAACTTTGAGAATCTTTCGAAATTGTGCGAAATATTGCATCGTTCTTGACGTTAGTTTCGATCAAATTCTTGTCACGATGCAAAGTGGAGTCTTTCGACATCAGCCGATAACGTCGTTCATCAGCGAGCTTCAAGGGTGGACCGTTCCGTAGTTCGATCCGAATTACCTTCGTGAAAGAGCAACGAACGTGAATAAAGCAGGAACGACGTGATAAAGAAATGATAAAAGCTCTAAAAGCTTGGTACATTTTTTTTAAATTTTATATAGACGCGTATATCCATAGTGTTAAAGTCTACATAGGCACGTCGTTCCCCTACGAGAGCGGTGAGTAGTCGATGATTAGCACCGAAGCACCCTCTCGTTCTCTTTGTCCCTCTTAGCGAGATTCGAGAGACCGATCGATGTTTCGCACAAACCGGTAGGTCTATATAGCTACCGCGCGGCAGCCTCAATCACGGTTTTCATTAGCCCGAGAATGCCCCGCGGGGGTTCTGCGGGACTCGCGTATCGGGCTATATAACCGCGCGCCTCGTCCTCTCGTTCGCCGCTATCGCGGTAATTTATATATGTACATATATATATAGATCTATAAATGACTATAGGAGCAAAAACCTATATATAGTTGAAAAGAAGAAAGCGCTCCTTCTGGATTCGACTTGTGATGCCGAGGGAGGTGAACAGCACCCGAGTCAATCCCACGGAATATCCGGATTCCCCCTAGCCCTCCGCGCTCGGCCATTTTGCCTCTCTACCACTTTTTTCCCTCGGTCCGCGAATCGTTCATCCCTCGGAATTAGAAAAATAAAATAAAACGAAGAAAAACAACGTTGGAACGAAGACGTTTTTGGGTAAATAAAGTTTTTGGTTTTTTGTTTTGTTCAGGTCGCTGAGAGTCGCGATGGGAACCGGATAAAACTGGTTCGAATCGATCGATGTTTGAGGACGAACAAGGAAGAAATTAAACGGCAAAATTGGAGGTATCGCGAGGGAGAGAGGGAATACATGAGCGTAATCTCTGTTTTGATATCGCCGAAAAATCGTTCGAATCGTGAAACTAATCCGAGGTCCGTATCGGTTGAATGGATCAGAAGTTTTCAGAGGCTTATTTATCTACCTATTTGACGCAGCTCGACGTTAGTTGACGCACACACGCGCGTGTGCATACGGTCGCTTATCTTCGTTTCGCGCGTCGAATATTAATAGAAAGTCGTAAACGTGACAAATCGCTTGTCAAAGCGACGTGTCACCGCTGCGGGTGAATGCGTTTCACGCTTCTTTGCCATAACGTGAAAACGCTTTTGAGGAGGGCTCGCGAAGGTCCGTCGCTGACACTACAACAGCGGTCGACTGTCGATGAATGGATTATGTTCCTGGGATCGTGACAACGATGAATTCGATCGGAACGAGAGACCTCCCGGCAAATATCGAAGACGGTAGGGGTAGTCAGTAAATCGAGAGCTTTTGTACAATGATAGTATCCCGCCAAGGGTTACTAAATATAAAACTTTCGCTTTCGATTTCTGAGAATTCACTAGTCAAAAATTCAAAAAACATACATTTTTTTGGTTTTTTCGACTTTTTACTAGTCAAATGATAAAAACTGAAAATAAAAATGGCACATTCGTGTTCTACGGGAAATTTCCGATTCGAGACTCGAATTTCTCGGATTTTGACGGTCAAAACTTGAAAAAAACTTGAAGATTTCGTGTTTATTTTACAATTTTCAACGGATACGCTAAGGTTCAAAGTTAATTTAGCTCGACGCTTATGTTTCAACTTGAGTTTATCCCACAGTTCGCGCTAATGACTCTCGATCCTAAGAAACATCGCTTTCTCAAAAAGATTAAGTGAAATTTAACAACTGCCATAATTCTTATCCGATGATAAAGACGACCCAGTCAAAATGAAAAGTTTTCGTGAAAAAGCTCGAGTCTCTCGGCTATCAGCAAGGGAGAAAATATTACAATATCCTTGTATCGTCGAGTCTCGCCACGAAAATTACGAGGGGGATGCCGTGGTGTGCACGTGGCCCAGCAGCCCGGTACTCGCAGTTCATCTCAGCCACCAAAAAAGGAGAGACACGAGTCGCTAATGGCTCCTTTGTCTCGGAAAGAGCCAGGGCCATTTTTCATCGCTGGCGCGGGCTCTCCTCGCCTCGTCTGACAGCGAAGAGCACCGCCGGGCCGCGTTGGTCAATCATTTTCAAAAAACCCGCAAGCAGGTGCCCACCTGTCATATCAGGAGAACGACCTCCCACGTGCCAAAGGGCTCTTCGCACTCACACCAGGACGCGCCGAACCACAGGCCATTATCCTGTACTATATCGTACGGTATATTACCGGTGTTATAGGCGCTATATAGTAAGGTATCGCACGCTAGCAAACGTTAGTTCGTAGAAAGACAATGCGTTCTCATATGTTACAACCGAAAATTTAAAAAAACACCGTAAATATGCCAATTTTTCTAGTTGCCTTGACGTGAGTTTGCGCAAGAAAGTCAATATTATGTATATCGAGCACTCATTAATTCTTCAGCTAAGATCATCAAGTGGTTCGGTGGCGCCGACGATACCAACATGTTTTCGAGAAATATCTATATTTGCGAACGAAAATATATATTTTTCAGATGTTTATCATTATAGACGCAACTAGTATTCCAATCGAGAATACGGAAAACAAGTGTTGCGAGGGTCACATCGTGTCACCGGGTTCCAGGAGTATGGTCGTCCATCTACGATGTGAAATAATGAAACGCCACTTGTCGGTAATTCCGACTATGCTTTACTTTACACAGGGATGACATTTTTTCGTTACCAGTCCTGTGGGAACCAGTTGGACGACGATGAGTTGTTTTTTTCAAATGCAATGCACGTGACGTAATGGAATAATTAGTCCCGCATGTAATCTTGTCTCGTTATATGATGTTACATTATCCACACCAATTAGTATTTATTCGCTCGTACGTATTACGTTTTAGTTCGCTTACTTTTGATTCTGAGATGAGGCACAACTGTCGGTTGAATTTTATAATGAACCAGCGTATCAGATAGACGTGAAAAATTTGTTCAGATGTCGGATCAATGGCATGACAAAAAGATGTTTGGGTTGATGACGCGTTATCACACGTTTTAACGTCTTGACGATTCGGCAATGATTATACAAATTTTATCAGACCCCTATTCCCGGATCGTAACATCTCTTATCCAACTGCACAGCTATTAAAAGAAATTTAAAAAAAGATAATAATAATCAACCGGGCAATGTTATATGTTAAGCGGATGAGTTTCAATTTTGTGTTGTACTAGACGTATTTATTGAAGATAAGGACGTAACTGTAAAAACATGTTTATCAGAGATGAGGAATGTCAATATCGATGATGTTTTGTGTATTTTCGTATTCAATACGTTTGTACAATGTTTATATACATATACATATATATATATATATATGTGTATTATATATAATACATATACCTAGATATTACATTTGTCATAACTCTCCCTCATCCCTCATCCCCTGCCCGGGGCATCCCCCGACGAGAGTCGAGAATCCTCTCGCTAATGCCTCGTTGACAGGTCGTCGTGGGGGTGCCCGAGTACATGGAGACAAGAGAGATCGAGAGAGAGAAAGACAGGGCGAATTTTTCCTCATGGTCCGTCGACAAATTCGCCCCCGTACTCGCGCCCTTCTCTCCAATATCACCATCGGCCGACATTTCTCTCTCTCTCTCTCTCTCTCTCTCTCTTATGCTTTCTTTCTCGTTGTTCGTGTTGGGTCGTGACGTTCGTCAAATACGCCAAACCGGTGAATTTGGATGGCGGAAAAGAGAGGGATGAAAACATGCTGTTATATAGCGATGTATATATATTTATACATATATACAATGTATGATCCCTCGGCAAAACGTTTGCTCTTGTCTGCATCGCCGCCGTTATCCTCGGCCATCCACCCTGGTATCCCTCTTTCATGCAGTCCCAAGCTCACGATATCAGACAAGTACCTACTACGGTAGGATTTAATGATAATCAGTGCCGGGTGGGAGGGTTTGATGGCTGGGTATCAATTGAAGGGACTTCTGACTTTTAGCAATGAATTTTTTGATCTCGCAAAATGGGTGAAAACATAGAAATACGTTTATAGTGATTTTCGAACTGTTGCTAAAATTAGGCAATTTAAAATTTCCTAGGAGAATAAAATAAAATATTCTTACGTGATTTCAAATTTCTACAGAAATTATTAAAAGTTCGATGGTCGAAAGGTCTAAATACGTCGATATACGTCTCAGGGGCGGGCGAGGGCTGACGTGAGCAGACGAAAGGGCCGGAGGGAGGGGAGGATATTTAATTTCATTTTTTTTCTTCATCGCCTCTTAACACGTCGAATTGAGAACGAAAGTGATGAAAAAATGAAAGCGAAAAGGGCGACGAGCGCCTTGGTTTTCGAGGGAGAAAAGGACGAAAGCTTCGATGCAAATTGGTAGGAGCAAGGCGCGCTGATGTATAGGCGCGAAAGCGAGAGCGCAATTTATTTCGTTAATACCTCCGTCGGGGTCCCTGTGGCAGGAGCCAATGGACCGCCCGCGCTCCACTCTCCTTTGCACGTTAGTATTTCATTTTATGCCGCTTTCTTTCTTTCGCAGCGGTGCGTAGATTGATTATACACTCATACATATATTTATACACACACACACACACACACACACATATACTGTGCATGAGAAAGAGGCACGACGAGAGAAACGTTTAAGGGAAAAGAATCGAAAATCTTTAAACTGATATTTAATTATCGACAATTCTTTCGTCGAGAAGTTTTCGATAAGTGCTCTTGAGATTGTAAGTGGAAGGTCGAATGGAGGGTGAGCGGGGTTTCGCGCGAAGGACGAAAGGCGTAAGACGGTGGGTGAACGAGTAATTGCCCATTTTGCGGTGCTGCGAGAAGCTGCCAGTGGTTAACGTCAACGACAGAAGACTTCGTGTAAGAACCGCGAAGGGGTGGGGAAAGGACGATGAGGGAGTAAATGGAATATACGCAAAGGGGGTTCGTTGTCGACTTGGTTTTATCTTCACGACGTAGAAGAAAAAAATTATGCATTCTCGTGCAAGCGAAAGCAATTCATGGCGGAGAGATATAAAACGCGACGTGGAATTAATTTATCGGTATATACACGTTGATGTCGGAAAATCAATCGAGGTTTATACGAGTCAACGATCGTTGTCTCGACGAGAGTAACGAAATCGCGAAATTCATTTTTACTAGTTAAAGTTCAGATCGCAGGGAAGGAGGAGAACGAGACGAAGTATCGATCGCGAAGAAAAAATAAAAACGACGAATCACCGATCGGTGCCCTTCGACCCTTCCCTCAGCGTAATTCCGTTTCCAATTAAAAGAAAGCAACGTAAAAATGGCCCTCATCGACAATACAGTCACGTTATTCGTACCATCGGGTAAATATATATATGTATACATGTATATAACATCGCCGAAGACCACTCATCGTTTGCTTCGTCGTTTCGTTCCTCCTTATTTATTTTATCATTATTTTAATTTAACTTCCTCGTTTTTTGTATTTCATTCCTCTCGAACTTTTATCGCCGTAGGAATTATACTTTTTTAATTGGCGAATGGTTTCTCTTACCGCGAGTCCTCTTCATTGTCGCGAAGGAGGAAGTAACGACGAAGCGAGGGACGAGCAATTTGGCTTCGTCGTTCTCGTACCTCTCTCCATCCGAATCGCTCCTTTTTTCTTCGCGGACGAAATCTCCCTCGTGGCACGGGGATTTTTAACGCGACGATTCTTCCGATCTGTTGTACGCTCTAGGTAGAGATGGAAGATGGTCGTCCGTTTCTTGTCATTGTTCACGCACCAATACAATCATCGCGTTAAATTTATCGCGAGAAACATCGAATGAAAATTCAGGAATCATGAAAATTCTGCATCTAATTACACCTTTATTGCATGAATTATAAAAGAGCCAGAATAAAAGAAAAATTTTATTGAAAATCTCTTTTATTCATAAGGCATACTAATTTTTTGACAACAAAAATCTTTCAACATATTAAAAAAGAAAACGACAATTTAGCAGCCATACATAGCTTTGTATGTGGTGAGGGGTTAAAAATTTGCAATTTTTGATACTTACGATTAATGTCTCTTTAAAATCGATACGTGATCGTCTCGATAAAAGATACGACGAATTCTCGTCGACTCGCACTATCTCGATATTACGAGAGCTATAGGGAGAATCGCGGAATATTAATTCGGCAAGCCCGACACTCCGCGACATATCTGTATATAACTACGAAGCCTCGTAAGCGAAATGATTGGGGGGTCTTTCGACTATATACATATATACGTGTAATATCCAGGAAAGGGGTGACTTAGGCTAATAAGCGTGTACAGCGAGAGCTTCTCTTTGAAGCGAGAATATCGTCTCAGCTCGCTCGTAAAGCTGACTCGGCAAATTTGTAAACAAATCAGTGACGCCTCGACGATGTATATAACGCGAGGGGAACGCTAAGAGGGGATCTTCGAAAGATTTCGTTAACTATCAGTTCGTGATTAAAGCTTCGTCGAACATTCTCAGCAGCCTGGGTAGAAAATATTAGCTGTTGAGATCTTCGTTCGAATTAACGTCAAATATATTAAACGCAGTAATTATAATTATTTCCGACTTGAGTTTTGTAGAAAATGACATTGGATCGATAAATAATTTATTCAACGTCACCGTTGTGAATCCGGTCGAATCGAATTCCGGAAATTAGAAACGTCATAGAAACGAAAGTGTATGGATACTCGTCGGTCCATGGTCGCGAAATTCGTGTCTGGGCTCGGTGTGCGTATAATATTATTTTGCGTTAACATTGTTTGTCGTATGATAACGAAAACATCAACGAACCGTTACGCGGAGGAGAATCGAACATTACCGGATGCGACGTGGACCGTGCGAGGCATCTCTTGTTTCTATGAGATTCTCTTGTTAGGGGCTGGGGGAGGATGAAAATACACGCAGGATGGAAGAGGGAACGGGCAAAGAGAAAGGGTGCGCCGGGAGCAACTCGAACGAACCAACCCCCCTGTCCTTCCCACCAAATAGAGAGAATGCTCGGATGTTTGGCGACACCTAATTATTTCACGTTGTCGCTGTTTGTACGGGAGTGGGTTCTCGCCAATATCCCTCGCGTATACCCAACGTTTGCACAGACTGGCCGCACGTTACGAACATACACGATCGTACAGTATAGCTCTGGACGTTTCTCGCGACGGCCATAAAGCCAAACGAGCAAGGTCGACGTAGGACAAAGTATCGCGATTTTCGAAACGATCGGTTCGAGGATGAAAATTTTCTTAACTTGACTCGAGTAAACCGAATTGTTGAATTCGATTTAATTGTCGCGGGTTGTAAAACTAATATCTCCGAAAATCCGGCAAATATCAAGTAATTGTTGTTGAATTGAAAGATGAATGTTTTAAATGAAAATCCTAACCGACTGAGTGATGGATGTACGGTCGTCTCGAGGCTCTAGCGATCGTACGGGTCAAGCAGCATTTCGCACCGCCACTACTTGGATAGGTGACCGCTCGAATTGGGCAATATCAAATATTGTCGGAATGACTGTTTGTATTTTGAATTAAAAAACAAATATCTGACTTACGAAATTTTATAATGTAATAATGCTCAACCCCCAGTGTTCTTCTCGGGGCTGCTCCTCATCAACCTCCAGGGTTTAACACACGCCTGCGTGAGTTTCTCGTACGTGTGGTGAAATAAGCGAATGAGAGAGAGAGAGAGAGAGAGGAGAGGATTCGTCTTTCCACATCGTAAGAATGTCATCGAGGGTCCCGTCACTACTTCGTCCCTGTTCTCTCGACGATTCAATGGTCGAAACGATTGCGCCCCAAGAGCCATTCCGAGGGTGACACAATGGCATTTGGCGGTCCTCGAATGTGTGGTATATATACTATACACGGGTAATACCCAAGGTCCGGAAGGGAAGGGGGTACTCTTCGCACAAAACATCTCGAATTTTTCGAGCATCGTCGCGCCGAAGGGGACGATATAGAATCTCGAAAATTCTAGTTTCTCGATCCTCTTTCCGACAAAGTTTTCACTTCCTTTCGAATCCCCTCGACCACTTCCGGCTCGATGCTCTCGTCGCTTCCATGCTCAATGGTTAAACGATAATCGCGAGAATTATTCTCGCCTCGTTGTACGTCTTCCATACATAAGATCAAATTTTTTCAAACAAATATTTGTGGTTCGCCTTTCTCGTACTACGTTAACGAGACGATAACAGCGACAGTTAAAGATCCTAAGGGTTGCTCGAACCAACCCTTATTGTATACACACGCAGTTTGAAATAATTGCTTATAGCCCCTGCGAGTGCGCAGTTTAATTCTCGTATTGTGGTTCGAGGCACGCGTATATGTAGTCATTCCGTTGAGTTTCATTAATTTCTTCCTATTCTTTCGGTTCTTCGTCTCTCTCTTTCCCTCTATATATATATATATGCATGTAACGTTTTGTCCTTACAATCAGCGTTTACCATATATACATTAATATTTCGTCACGCTGTGAGCTGAAATTTACTGCGTTCGTGTGTGGCACACGCCAAACAACCCTTCCATCCCTCCGTGCACCCTCTTCGAGCCTTGATTGTCGAGAACCTCCCTCTCCCCCCCCCCCCCCTCTCTTTCTTTCTCACGAACATACACACACTCACTTTCTCTCACTGGGATGCAACCCTTTGAGCACCGAAAATTCGTATAGCCTTATCGCGAGGTTCGCACACACAGGGTGTGGCACGTATATATAGTTAGGGAGTAGAGAGGGTCGACTAAAATCAGAGGCAACCGAGTGTGTAGCGAACGATGGACCACGTTGTGTTTCCTGTCCGCATAGTGCCGTCGTCTCGTACCCCTCTTGACGATGAATGCATCCTCGGATAATCTGACGCCACCGCGCTTCTCTCATACACCGTTCGACTGTATATACCACCCGGACGATACACAAAGCTCGCACGAGACAATCCAGAAGGGATTACGATTTATAGTATCGGCTGAAACACACGCTCTTGCACACAAACACACACATACACACGGGCTTAGAGATATGCGTCTACGAAATTTCCTACTATCGATGTCTCTATACACGTTGGGTATACTCTCTTTGTTCGAAACGAATCGTTTTTTTTCTTTTGTTCGAAAAAAAAGTCTGATTTGTAAACGAGCTCGAAGTATAATAAATTCGAGATAGAGGGACGACGGTAAATTTAACGAATGTCCGAAGAGAACGAAGCGTCGATAATAAATAAGATAAAATATCATCGTACAAACGTAAACAATGTTGTTGTATCGTCGGGTTAAACATTGTCGATCGTCGAATGTAAAAGTAAGCCGGATCGCTTCTGTTTTTACCGGAAGGGGATGAAAATTGGAAAAACGCGATAGTTCGTTGGAATTGTTGTCGGTTAAATGTGAAAATAGGACGACTATGGCAGACTTGGGGTATACACGGGGATGAAATCGAAGAGACGAAATAATCGACGATCTCGAATCGATGACGTTGCCCGATTATTCTTTTCATCCTTCGTTCATCGAGGCCTTTTTGTTACCGTTTCTCCTGGCTATGTTACTCGCAATCCTCTCTGCATATCGCGTTCTATCTGGGCATCGAAAAAAAACAAAACGAAGACACACACACGTACAACCCTACGTACGACCTGCCGTTTCATTCGCGTTTGCCTGGACGAATTCGAGTGGATTGTAACGGTCGACTCTCATGAAGTGACCGACGTTCGGCAAGACAGATTATTCTTTTCGATCGATTTACCAGCACGTAGGAAAGCTTGGTGGTGCGCACACGTGAGTAACGTTAAACGATTGTCCCATGTAACTTTCACGTGTCTACCATCCCCCTGACTACCATTTTAGAGGGCATTTTAGAGGGCTCTATTGTATATATGCATATATTGATCACATAGATACTAGAGAGCCCTCTACAATAATATATATATATCTATACATATATATATATATTACGATCCTGTGCTTATAATAGATATATAGTTAGAGTAGTTACGTTGCATATGGGCTTCTGGCCTCACTATACAATCGGAGGGGATTCGAGAGCGGGATACGAGGAAGTACGGAGAGTGCCGATTTGCGAGCGAGCAAAGGGCTCAACTTGCGGAGGGGTGATTCGCGAGACTACGTCCCTATGTACAGTGGGGCTTGTATATATGTATGTTTATGTCTGTATGTATGTGTTATACATAGTACACGTACATAGTATTACTCTGTAGTAACACTGGCGGCCATGTCGTTTTCCCAATTAAACAAATGCCGGGCTCGCTGGTACGCTATAGAGGCGAAAGGACCATGGCGTGGCCAACCTTCGAAACCCCTCACTTTCGATTTCGCATCGTGGCAAGGTCCCGAGTGCCGGATAGGCAGAGGGGAACCACGAGCTAAAAGTGAGAACGGGGGTGGGCAGAGAGAGAGAGACAGATACGAGAATGGGATTTATGGCGGGAGGGAGTAGAGTGAGTGAGAGTGAGAGTGAGAAAGAGAGAGAGGCAGACACGTGTCGATGGGTGTGTACACACAGAATTCAGCGCATTCGCATCGGTTCAGTTTCATCCCTTCGTTATCTCTTATACTCTCTCTCTCTCTCTCTCTCTCTCACTCTCGATGTCGATCCCTCGAATCTCGCTACTATTAGCATCGCCAGCGTTTAAATTACATGTTCGAAAATTTGCGAGTGGCTGATGCGCTTCTCGGTCCAGTGGTCGCACACAAAGAGCACCTCCGCGCTGCAACCCTGCACCAGTAACTTCGTGTACACGTATTACGATTGGCGAGTAAGAGCTCGCTCTTCTTTCATGTACTCTCTGTCTCTCTCTCTCTCTCTCTCTCTCTCTCTCTCTCTCCTTCTCTTTTACTCTCCACCTCGCTTCGAAACCCCGAACCTTTCAACTTACCTCGCATATTATTACGTACATTATGATTATTAATTAATTACGAGAAAAGCTTGGACCAGCGAATCCAGATTAAAGTGCTGAGAACGTTCGGCTCGCAAGGAGTGAGGCCTGTGGAGGTGGACCCTTGGGTTGAAAGACGGTGGGGGTTGGAAGGTAAAATGAAAAAGGGCAAACGGAAATGTGTGAGGAGGATGAGGAAAAAAAACGAACGATAAAAAATATAGCAGAAACAAACGAGAAAATAGGCAGGAAGGGTGCAACTACCCTTAACCTTACGAGCGCGTCGAGCGAACTTTCCGTATGAGAAATTACAAAATTTTTGAATTATTGGGATAAAATCGTATCTTTCGTCCACAGCGAATATCTGAACCTCGTCGAAGGTTCTCTCCGAGGTATATTAATACATTAAGCAATCAAATATTGATGGCCCTCCAACCCCTCGTGGCTGTTCGTGAAGGCACGCATTCCCTTTGGTAAATCTTGTTTGACTTGCTGGTCGCGTGATCGGCATACCTGGACGTCCACGTAAAGACGTCCAACCCCCGGTTCATCGTTCGGTCGAGCGTCTCGTGGATTCACCGTCGTGAGCGAAGGTCCAGACGACGCGTCAGCATCCTCGAGACGCGAGCGAGTCAGCCGTGAAAATCGCTTTTTGGTAAACGTCCGACCATTTTAACACAGCCGAAAACAAATGATAACGAGAAGAGTTCGTTAATCGACGATAATACAAAGATATTTATGTACATCGTGTCGAGAAGACGATGATCTATCGAACAACATGTAAATCAATAAAGATAAGGCGTTAGACAGTATTAAAAACCTTCCGGAATTAATATTTGCATGTTTGTATTGTATTTATTTAAGCGTCGACTATAGCATTCCATTTTTTTCGTATTTTTCTTTTATTCTTCTAATTTTTAATTACTACGTGTTCGATCGAGTGAAAAATCAATGATCGATGTGTCGATCGAAAAAAATATGTTTGACTATTAAACAAATTATTGGAGAAATTACGCAGCGAGAACGCTACGAAATTTTGATATCACGTTTTCTATCTATTATCGAACAATTTAAAAAATGTTTTTCATAAATTATTATTTATAATCGTACATTTTTGTTTGTGGTTGGCGCATTTTATCCACGTCGACACTTGCGGTCGCGATATCGCGCACAGTTGATTATTAAAATTTTGAAAATTTTTTTGAATAACATCGTTTGCATAAATGATCGTACGAACAATTGTTCAAACATTTTTCTAACAATGTCTCGGTACAGCTGTGAGGCAAATATATAAACGGTTGAAGTAACGTGGTATAAAATGCAATTCAACCGACACAATAGTATTGAATTCGTTTAGCACAATCGAATCAAGCATGTCTCGTCTCATGATCGTCGCTGTCATCATCGCAGTCGCAGTTGGGGTCTGCAATGCGGCAAGTAAGATCTCGAAACGTCGAATAGTTCATGGTACGAATAGAACGAATGTAGATTAACGGATGCAATTTTCCTTAAGTGTACTGCACACCCGAAGAATGTGGCTTGACCGAACGCGACTGCTCTTTTATACCGTACAAGGTATGGACCCACGTCATGGCTCATTGTGAGAGGAAGTGTGGCGATGAAGAAGATATGCCCTGCACGAGGGTAAGTTAAAGCCACGAAAACCATTTGTTTTCCATAGTCGTATTTTGCGTTTTTTTAATAATTAATTTCAACGTTTTATCGACTTTTAATTGTTAAATTGTTAAACTGTTAAAAGTTGAAGACTTGTCATATAATTATTTAGGAATATCCGTTGATATTTTTTTTCTTTTTACAGAAGTTCCAAAGTGGTTGTATTTGTAGAAAAGGGCTGTTGAAAGCGCCGAACGGCGACTGCGTAAAGCTAGAGGATTGCCCGGGCAAGCTGATGCCTTTTATGCGTTTCATTTAAATCCGGTCAGCATGGAAAAATGATAATTACGAATTTCACGTTATACTCGATGCAATAGTTCGTTCTATAAATATTGTTGCAATTACTATAACACTGTTATCGATTCGTTTCAGCCATGACTCCTGAACGTTCCCTTTCTTCGAAAATTATTAATTTGGATATTTTTAATTATTAATTATCATAATTACTAAATATTGCTGATAAAACATTCGATAATTCGTCGATAGTCGAAAAAGTCAATAATAAATTCGCGAGTGACGAGATATCGTGCTCGGTCGGTAAGGAAGCGAATAGCCTTAATTTTGGGTCGACCGATCGAGTGACTTCTTTTTTAGACCGTCCGAGGGTCGAGGGGTCGAAGGGTACGCGGATTTTGCGGTTTCCTACGAAAGACTTTCGTGAGGAGAGGCTCGCGTGGATGCCCTATGGTAGGGAGCACTAACGAGCCCAACTATCTCCAGCCGTCGTATTAAAAGTCGATCTCGCGTCTTTCGTCGTATCATCGCGGCGTCGTTTCGTTGATTCTGGCAACCCCCGCAAGCTCCTAGTCCGACCTCGCCCTACTAGATACTTTTCGCTCGTCCCTACAACTCCAATGAATCCCCCTTCGCTGGTACTCTCGATTATCTTCCAGTTTTCTTTCTCTCTACGGACAATCCCATCGACTTAACGCTTCTTTGTCCATTTCGAGGTTCGTTCGATTTCTTCGAGCTTTTCGTTGCGTCATCGGTCTCCCTACGGGCCAACCCTATGTTTCCTTTGTGTTACCGAAGGATCGTTGAATGGGGACGTTGGAGGTCCTGGTCGATCTTGATAGAACGAGCGGGTCAGTGGGCCACGGATGCGTTCATTTTTATCAAGTGCGGGTTCTGTGCATTCCACAAAGAAAACGTAAAGTGACCACTGAACGAGTTCCACCTCATCTCATTCTCTGCGCGTGTCTTGCGACCGTAGGACGTTTAGGAAGCTTCCCTTATGCCGGGAAGGAAAGTAGCAGCAGGTACGAAGGGAACGAAAAAAGGTTGTCGGACTGGAAGGGCGGTGTCACGTTCAAGGATGGAATCTAAAGTGCAATTGGAATTCGACGACCGGTTTTCCATTTCGCCAATCAAATTTTCTCCCATTGTCATGTGGTTTCTCCCCGGCGTCGGCCGTGACCTCCATGCCTAGGTTTCTGTATTATCAACGTTGCGTACTTCCAACTGCCTCGGTCGTAGCAAGGCGGAGGAAATTGGAAAGAAAGCGAAAAAAGAGGGAATAAAGTGATTAGGGAGTCGAAAAGAAGTTCGAAAGGAATCGACGAGACGATAGAAGGGTGGTGCGAAGAGTCTTAAGTTTCGGGAGTAATTGAGCACCTAACGTAGTTCCTCCTCTCTCTTTCTCGTCCCCGTTGTAGTCATCAAGACTTCACCCGATTGGCGTCTTTGATTTTTTATTCACTTTTCGTTACTGATTTTCCTACGATCACCTCTCGTCTCCGGAGAATCTCGAACGACGCATCGCGGTCTTCGGGTCGAATCTTGGATTCAACGAGCGAACCAAGAGGGACGAGGGACGTTAACGACGCGTTGTTAGTTATTCGGTCCCGTCGGAATTCGACAACCAATCAAGTCCAAATTCGGCTTTCGTCCGTAGGCTTTATTTCCGTAGATACCCACGGTATCGTTGGCTTCTCTACGGGATCTGTGGTCAGTCGATTCTCCTGGGTGTAATTCTTCGAGGATAAACGGAAAAGTTTCGGGCAATTTGGGACGTTTGAGGGGGCAGTTGGAATTGGAAGTGACGAGAAAGACTCGCGGAGCTGACGGGGTTGGATCGGCCAATGGCGAAGCCAAGAGGAAAGAGACAAATGTTCCAGCCAAGTGTTCGATAAGAGAGCGTACCTTCGTCGGGTGAGAAGAATTCGATTCGTTCGAAAAATCATGGGAATAAAAAGGCGGGCATGGGGAACGACTAGTGCGCGAAAATATGTTCGTGGATTCGAATTTAGCCGACGCGTCGACGGTGCGTAAGTGCGACGAGAGGGAAAATGTTCGACTGATTCGCTTCTGCAATTTTGTCGAAGGGCACAAATGGCATTTAGACTAAGAGCAAACTCGGGTACGGCAAACGGCCGGACAAATTGATCGACCGCCTTGCTCAAGAGGAAGCTCGTCGCGGTTGAAACGTCTCCATCCCTCACGACGAAATTCCCGGATTCCTTTGTTCCCTCGATATCGCTATATGGTTTCGCCACGTGTTAAAGTCGCTCGTCATGCGACAGCTACGTGCGTAAAAAATCTAGCGCGATACTTCGGCTTGCTTACTCGTGACGTCAGAACAAAGAAAAATAATCATGCGCATGACGAGATCCCGTTGTTTTCAGAAATCGATACAGGCATCAGTTATCGCGATCGGGAATATACACAGACTATTAATTAGCTTACTAGCACAGTTGCAATCCGAATATAGATCAAGATCGAGTTTTGGTATAAAAGGGTAATTATTTTCTCTACTTAAAACAAATTCGTACTAAGTATCGAATGGAGATGTCTCGTTTCATGATCGTCGTTCTCCTCGTCACGGTTGCGCTTGCGGTTCGCAGTGCACGTACGTATTTAAATTCCTTGGTCACTTCTTGATACGAATAACTCGAATATTCACTAACGCACGTACGTATTTAAATTCCTTGGTCACTTCTTGATACGAATAGCTCGAATATTCACTAATGGCTACGATTTTCGTTTAGATGTGCAACATAGGGACGTTCGAACAATAGATGTACCAGCAGAATGCGCGAAAGTACCGAACGCACGTTGGGACCCCAGTATGATGTGTCCCATTATAAGATGTAATGCTTCGCGCAGAGAAAGACTTTGCACACACGTAAGAATGAGCCAACAAATATTTACTTTCGGATCGTAAGATATAATAATTTGTTTAAAAACTAGAAGTACTTACTAGCAGTAGCACTTCTAAAAACTAGAATTTTCCGACGTAAATATCTATCTCTATGACGTAATTTTCTCTACATACGACGCCAGCCTGTACAAAGACAGATATTTTTTTTCCTTGTTTCTAGGCTCCCATGGCATCATGCGTTTGCAAAGAAGGCTACCGCGAAACGGAATCGGGCCAGTGTCTGCCGGCAAACGAATGTCATTACACATGAAAATCGGCTAATCAGTGGAATACTGTATACATCGATTATTAATACTCATTAATCTTATCGTTTATGCTTGATGCAACTTCTGTTATAATAAATATTGTTGAAATTAATTTGATAATACGATCAACGGGTCCGTTCCCAATTAGTGATAAATTGTAGGGAGTATGCATTGCGTTGTCCGGTACTCTGTTCGGGAGATTGTTGCTGCTACTAGCTTAATAGTTTTCGTTGATAGTCTATAAGTATGTACTTGTTTAAGTTTATTATTATTTTTTTTGTTATTACTTTTTATTGTAAGTCATTCTGCTATTTTTTATTTGCCCCATAGCGGGCTAGGGCTTAATAAATTTGTCAATCAATCAATCAATTTGATATAGCGCGTCGATGTACATTCAATGGTGTAAATATCTTTTGGATTTTTTATACGAGTTACTTAGGAAATATCATTTTTAAATAAACGTCACATTCTGTTAATAAACAATATAAGAATTTACTTATTTTAGGTTAATAATTTTTTATTGCTACCCTCAGTCGAGGCGATCGAGTCAGTCCAGACTTTTTTTTCTCTAAAGCCTTTATTTATCGAGTTACAGTCAAAAAAACTGAAAAACAACAGCTGTTTTTCATTTTCAGTAAATGATTGTTCAACAATTTATATACAAATTTCATGCACCTCCTCAATATCGTTTTATATGTTATTCCGGAGCGGTTTCAACATCAAACACGGATGCGCCTCGCAGCATCCAAATCTGATGATCTTTACGGTTTATTACCTGGACTGATTCACAAAATAGACACGACACGACTCCGACATGAAAGATTAGCTGAAGCGATGACCATTAAGGTCACGCACTTAGTTAACGTAAGGTACACCAGTCTCATTGATCATGATCGAGTCTAACTCATTGAAATTGCAGGCGAAACTCTCGTTCCCTCGCGACGAATCTCCCGGTTACCTTCGTTCCCAGATGTCACCATAGTTCGTTGCCTAGTAAAGTTGCTCTTCCAACGACATCCACGGGTTTGAAGAAATTCCGCTATCCTTCGGTTCGTACGACATAGGCCTACTGGACCCTTTTTGTAAAATTCACATTCCGAATCGACGTAACAAAAATATATCGATGAATACAAATTACTGTTTGATCAGTCGTATTGTGAGACTGATATGACTATACCTCCATTCAGTTGAATAAACACAGGTAGATATCCGATAGTGTTATGAATACCTTTCCGGTCCACGAGTCGTTCGAGTTATCCCTCAGCTCTCTGACTTACTGCGACTATTACAGTCGTTATTATACGGAGCATCAATTATACGGTTAGTTTTACAAACATATTAATAATTATGTATTTTGACACAGCTGAGAAAGGTATCCATCCCGATTAGACTATCGCTCAGTAGTAGTATAAAAAGGAATCGATTTTGGGCACTGTCTCGCTTCGTAATCGTCGCTCTTCTCGTCGCGGTCGCGATCGCTGTCTGTAGTGCAAGTAAGTTTTGAAATTCCTCGAACAATCTTCTTGATACAAATTTTTTCAATATTCGCTAATGGCTATGATTTACATTAAAAACACGTCCGCTGTGGAAGGCGACTATGCAGGGAACACCCGTTGCAGCCTTGCTTGAATGTAAGAAAACACCAACAAATATTTATCCTTGATAGTAAAATGTGATATTGTTTCTGAAAAAAAAAACTGGAAGTCCGGATGTCACGGTAGTTGTCGACGAGAAATTTCCGATCGAAATATGATCCCGATGATGGCATTTTTTGACACGTACATTTCCTCGTGTTTCCAGATGAGAAGTGACCGTTGCATTTGCGAACCAGGCTACTTGGAATTGAACAACGGTGACTGTGTGCTGGAAAAAGATTGTCCTAAGCAATAAAAATCGCCAAATCTTTATGAATATTTTATAATTAATGATCTACAATTATCTATTTTACCTTGACGCAAACTTTCCTTAAATAAATATTGTTCAAATTGTAACATTGGCTCCTAGCAAGTTACGGTAAAACGAGCCGTTCCATTACAAAAAAAAATTACGCCGATGGAACGAGGGAAAAAAAATTACATTTGTCCTCGATCTAAATTCACTATAAAAAATCTCCGGACAAATATCGAATCGCTGCTCGTTTTGGCAAATTGTCGACTTTTGCTTCGACAGGACGAAGATATGAATGCATTGATTAATTTGCGGAGCTAATCGATAAGTAACAAGTCGATCGGCCGAGTACCTTTGTCAACCAACCTGTTCGTCGATCAACGATCGGAATTATAATCGCGCCTCGCGTAAGACGACCCGACAATCGCCCCTGTCGTGTGGCGCGCTGTTGTTTCACCTCGTCGCGACACACGACGCTTCGTATCTACAAAAAAACTTGGTACGAAGCCAGAACGCGAAGGCTTCGAATTTCCCTAAAAAAACATGTCAAAGCTTAGCTCAAAATTTATCCAACTAATATCTTTATTGTACACGATTAATCGAATACAAAAACAAAAAATGAAAATTTTTTGCGAGGCTCCACGTGGCATTCTTTCGTTCAGGAAATTAATAAGCCCAACGACGCTCTACCCGGAAACATCAAGATCGAGGAATCGTCGTTAGCAATAAATTCATTCGTAACGATCGAGACGCTGATTTATTATCCCGTTATATTTCATACGAGAAATCCTCCAATTCCACAATTTTGTCACTTCGAAATTTTGTTCCTCGGCTGAAAATTCGATCGTCTCGTTCGTTATTAATCTCTCGCCTTTCCCAAAGGCTTTCAGACGTTCGAAAAATTCATTTCGCACGATCGGGCTAGTCGCGCGAACGTTTTCTCCCTCGTTTCCCGGGACATTAATCTGTCGCTTCGATTAATCGGTCGATCGACGATCGTTATCGCGCGAGTCGTACATCGCAAAAGATGTATAGGCACGATCGAGCCAGCTTTACACCTGCATATATACAATAATAATATATCGGATCGTGATATACGTTCGTTGCACGATGAATCAAAGCAAAATGGAACTTTCGCACCTGACATTTAATTCCCCGGCATTATTCCACGTTGGTCGCGAACGGCGCAATCGAATAAATCGAACGCGAACTCCGCGACGTCCACCTTTTTTTTCTCTGCCATCGATGAGGTACAAACAAACAAAAATACACAAAAAATATTTTTAAAAAACTGTAAATTCCATGAACTTGCTCGTGCGAGAGATCCGAGCAAGATACGTTTTTTATCATCAAAAATCTAACTTGTCGTGGCGTAAATAACCGACTCGTATACCTACCTAGAACGAAACTCGTTTGGGGAATATTTGTATTTAAATGTTAAAAATTAAGTCATCGAGTCCCGAGTCGAGGGACCGGAAGAGAAAGGCCTCGGCCGGCTTCGAGCATAATCGCGCTCGCATTGTGTCTCGTATTCCACTTGTAACTATAATCGTACCCAGAAATCGGGCGACACCCTCGAACGTATCTACGATCTTTGTGCTATATCAAACTCGTGACGACCGGCAGTCACGATTGATTATCCCGGACGCATCGTATATCTTTCTCTCTCTCTCTCTCTCTCTCTCTCTCTCTCTCTCTCTCTCTCTCTTTTTCTTTCATTCTATGTAACGTGAGGCTGGTGTAGGGGGATTAGAATAAGCGTCTTGGTGAAAAAGTCACGATTCTTGGGAACTGAGAGGGACAGAGAGAGCGAAAGTGAGAGAGAAAGAGAGATAAAGCGTGTCACATGCTCGCACACGTGTGGAATCCAACGAGCAAACGTCGTTAAAACCAATTTTTCACATTAAATAAAAAAATTAATCATAACAAGAAAAAAAAATTATCCGCGATCAAACTCAAGATAATTAGTAGACTAGAGTTCGTACATTTTCATGAACTACACGATTTTTTAGATTTTTTACCACAAATCAAAATTATGCGATGGAATTTTAAACTCGACGTAACGAATAAATATGGAAAACAAAAGTTGGGTAATTCTTTCGACAACTCGGACAACGTTCTCGAGCCCGCGTAGATCGAATACTTATCGATCCTCGCCACTGCGTATTTTCCATGAAACCGAAAGAGGACCCACCCGTCGATAAGTCATGCCCTAACGTCACCTACGACCTTCGAAAAAAAAGCTCGATACAAAATTAACGCTCTTGCGTGCGTCATTAACGGCGAAACCTCGATACCCGAGTCGTAAAATCGACTCACGGACGTTCGCGATAAATATCGAAGCTCGATCACGCAACGGTTGCACCGACGCTCTTTCCTAATTGGAACTTTGTAAGTACACGAGTGGAGACGAGCTCGCACGCGTTTCGACACTCACGAAACGAGAATAAGACTCCCCGCTGCCCTAAAGCCGAATCACGGGGGGCTCTCACGCCTCGTCCCTCCTATAAAAACAAAATCCTGCTCAGTTTTGGGAAGGACCGGTAGAGGGGTAAAATCGTGGCGGGGCGTAGTAAAGTGGGTCGGGAAGGGGGGTGAGGTTTAGTACCGAACGCTACCACCCTGGTCGTTACTCTCGTTACCGGGGAGTCAAAACGTACTCCTCACCATAAAATTGTTCGCGGGGTAGTTTCGAACCGAGATTCTCGTAGCTGCGGTACTTCGAAAACTGATAGAGGTTTTATATAGGTATAATGTCTATCAGTTTTTTTTGTCGGATACGAAATTTTTTAATCGATACGAAGCATCGCGTGTCTTCGATTCAGAGGAGTTGAAACGATGGCGCACCGCACGGCAGCCATGCTTGCCGGGTCGTCTTACGCAAGGCGCGATTATAATTTCGATCGGTGGATCCACGGAAAAGGTTTGTTCGCAATGATATTCGTCCGAGTGACTTGTTCCTTAATGTGTCGAAGCATTAAACAAATGTAACAGATCAAGGACTTCCGAAATGTCGATTGTTCGAGGATACTTTTCTACCTTAGCGTCTCGGGGGGGGGGGGGGGGGGGGGGGGTGAAAAATTACAATTTTCCGTCAGACGATTGAAAATAGTCCTGTTCGATCGTAAATTGATCGCTGATGAAGATAATGACATTATTTTACCCGATATCTCAAAAACTCGAGGAGAAAAACGCAAAAATCCTGAAATAACGATTTACCCACTTAAATTCGATAAAGTCTGAAAAA
The DNA here is from genome assembly GCA_964017225.1 of Netelia inedita. NCBI lineage: Eukaryota > Metazoa > Arthropoda > Insecta > Hymenoptera > Ichneumonidae > Netelia > Netelia inedita. The sequence continues at coordinate 11,950,152 of OZ024925.1, read as the reverse complement.
TCGAAAACGAAATCATGATTTTGTTGTTGTCCGGGAAATTTACGATCGACATAGGCTCTTAGAGCTTGAGAAACTATTAATGCAGGCAATTCGACAATTTTTCAAAACATCCCCTTTAGCCTAGCTCTCTCGAAAGTGAGGTAGGCGTGTACATCGATCGAGGGAGCGATAATTATATTTTGTTCGTTCGAAGGGTTATCGACAAGAGCGAGGTGATTAGCGAGAGAGTAAAAGAGAAAGCAAGAGAGAGGCACACAGAGGGTGTGTACTCATAACCTTGGAACCCTGGATCGACCTCCGAAAATTGTTAAATTACGTTATTTGCATATTCGCGTGCTATCGCTAAAAAAACGCCCATCATGTACACGAGATAAATTGACAATTATGAATAAACAAGAAAAAAATTGAATTATGCACCGAATCAAGCATGATATTGTTCGAAGGCGTAAAAATATAAAATCAGAAAAAAACAACAATATAAAAACACGCGATAAAAATTGTATAATATAAAAAAAGAGATATCGACGCGAAGCGTTATCGCACGTGGTACGTCGTTCGCAAAGTGTTTAATGCACGATAGCGCGCGTATGATTGCGTGATTCCCGAAGGCCTCCGGGGTTCGATGCAAGTCGCGCAAGCGACACGATGTATATTTATACACGTCGTTCGGTCGAGGGAACTAAGTACCCGCGGTGGGGAGGGTACGCGAGGTTCTAGTGCCAATGCTCTTTCGCCTTGAGCTAGTTGGCGGTCGCGTCGGACGTTGCCATCGAACGTCGGGTGAGAGTCATACATCTACACGTATCGTCGTCTCTTGTCGTTGCCGTCATCGTCCTACTCGGTGACGGTATGTAGAAGCAGTGGTTCCCTCGCCATCAGCCAATACCGCTAGGCGCATACGCACGATACACTATGTACTCTCTAGCTCACCGTAAATTAGATCGGTGAGTTCGAACGTTATCTCTGCACGCGCGGTACGCAACGTTGCGTGAATGCGTGATGGATAAACGTGTCGGTATTGATGCGACTAAATAACGCAGCTACGATAAGTAAGCGCTTTAAGCCCGCTCGAGTATTGGAGAATCTTGCATAAGTTGCGTGGAAGCAGCGTTGAACGTGCTGCGCTTCCCTCTCTCTCCGAGTAGCGGCATCCCCACCATGGAGCCCGCGCACGCGCGTCACGCATTCGGGCTACGTAAGGGTCCTGCGCATGTGCCGGGCGCATGCGCGGTACACTGTACAGTAGCACACCTCGTTTTCCCTGCATTCATTACGTTCGTACGGAATTGTACGTTAATGATTTATTCTTTTGGCAGTGAACGGGAACGGGATAAGTTTTGATTCAGCATACGAAGGATAATCGTATAAGCGTATAATTGATCTTCGATCATCGATCATCGTATGCGAAATAGAACACTGACTACTTATGGCCTTGCGCAAGAATTCCGATTCGCGATCGTCTCGCGTTTACTTTCACCTCGCAAATCTCTGTCCCTCGTATATCGTTTTTTTTTGGTTGTTTTCCTCCATGATTTAACGGATTTGATTCAAGCGTTATGCTCGGATAAAGTTGATTCCTCGAAAGCTCGTTTCATTGAGGATCGAGGCGAGCGAAATGTGCGAGACGAGAGTATGAAACGACACGACACGACGAGGTCGCGAGAGGACAAAAGATATTGCTAAAGCGCATCACGATGCGACAGCATACAAATACTTTATCCCAGACGGGATGCTCAATGCGTTGAATAATTTACAATAGGAATGGAAAGAGAGAGAGAGAGAGAGAGAGAGAGAGAGAGAGAGAGAGAGAGAGAGAGAGAGAGAGAGAGAGAGAGAGAGAGAGAGGGAGAGGGAGAGAGTAAGAGAGAGAGAGAATAGTTGCACGCTCTCGCGATGTAGCACTTGGAGTTATTCAATACCATTGAAATGTGAATATAGGCACGAGAGTGGCAGTAGCCCGAGGATAATGCCGCACAATCGCCAGTCTCGATGTCACGGAGGCCAATGCTGCTGAAAATGCATTAACGTTTGATCGACGAACGAATCTTTTGTCACAATCGTGCTTCAAAAATCGTTAAAAAAAAATTAGACCTTTTTCGTCGAGTGACAATTTTGTTAAAAAATTAACAAAAAACAATCTATTATCACGTTCCTCGCGTCCTCGATTCTAGAGAAAATTGTTGAAAATGATTTGTCTATCGTTGACGCGGAACAAATTTTTGTACGTTTTAGGATACAAGTGTGCAATGACACGATGCATCGAACAAGCTCGATCCAACGTGACATTTTCACGGACGCTGAAATACCTTTCACCGTGGCAATAAGAGAGACCATAGAGCTATTCTTCGCTACTCGAAAAAGGCACGGAGTGCCATGCATTCGTACGACGCGATACTTTGGCGAACAAACTTGCCATTTAATTTAGCAAGCGCAGCGTTAACCACGCTACTCGAATGGTTTCCTACATATATATATATATATGCGACAGCTGAATCGAGAAAAATCTCTCGCTCCTTTACGATCACCGTGGTACGAGCTCGAGACTCGTAAACGTTTATACCGTCGGGGTACGGTGCCGAAAGATTGTCTATGACGATGGTTAGAGACGACGACGTACCAGACCAGTCGCACTTGCACAATCATTCGCGAATCTTACATGGTTGCAGCTCCCTCTCTCTTTCTCTCTCTCTCTCTCTCTCTCTCTCTCTCGCCATATAACGAGGACGATGGTCAGCAATCCTGAGATTAAAAGTCACATATATAAAACACGACACAGATCAAGCTAACCTCGATATATATTGTTACGTATAAACGACTTAAAATACAAAATGTCCTTTTTCTCGTCGACGAGTTTCGGGTACCGATACAAGAAGAGATATTAAACAAAAACGTAAAAAAATGTGTGCACGATGAAAATTGTGAAAATTTGCAAATCTCTCGGACTCTCGTTCTCGCGAATTTTTATCTAAATTCGTGCTTTATACGTATCGTTATCATGTAAATATTTCCCTCTGGCGTTTATTTTGTAATGTTCGTGACCGAAAGTCCAAGAAACGTGTATTGACACACACACGCTCACACACCCATATATGTACATGGGTATATATATATATATATATAGATATATATATATATATATATATATATATATATATATAAAATTATTTACATAATTATATGAGCAAATAGCGACCCGCTAAAAAAAATTCCGAGTGATAAGTCGATGTCGATCGCGATGTCTCGTAGCGCCCGTTGCTCGACACCGGATAAATAAATTTCCGCAGTTCGTGCGCCACGCGTTGAATCACGGTGAAAAATTGCAATTGCGTCGAGACGGTGATAAATTGAATTTCGAAAGTTAAACGTTGCGTTTTTCTTCATACTTCGAAAAAAAAATCTCCTTTTTTCTATCAATTTCATTCGACGAGATTCTTCGACTCGTGGTATTCTCTACGCGTTGAGTAGTTATATACGCGATTGTACCGACGAGCTGAAAGTTGGCCGCGTCGGTGCACACGACGTGAATTATCCGTTGCCACATCGAATTATCTCCGAGATGTACGAGCGTATAACGCATTCGTCGCCATCGTCCATGACTTCGAACGTGCTTTTTCGTGTATCACGCACACGATACCGTCCGGTTATACGATCCGGGTAGTATCCGCTTTCGTGTCGAAAGCGAAATGAAACGAGCGACGCAGAATAACAAAAAAAAAAGAGAAAACGCCGAAAATCACGATAAGGATTTTTCTTACACGTAAATCGTGTTTAATTTTTATACCCCCCCCCCCCCCCCCCCCCTCCTCACCCTGTTGTTCCAATCTTCTCGTTCAACGGTTGTTTTCCAAAATTACATTTCGTGCGCACTGTCTCACGTGTCTATGCACGAAACTGGCGGACAAGCTGACGAGGGTGGAAACGAAAAAAAACAAAAAAAAATAAATTAATACGTAGGAAGACCCCAATTTGCCAAATATTTCGGCAAGCTGCTCATCCTGGGCCCGGAAACGGCAGCTGTATAGCAGTCTCTCTCTCTCTCTCTCTCTCTCTCTCTCCTTTTCCACCTGAAATACTGCACGGTTGATTGTTACGCAACCGGAGTGCATGACGACGTTACATCGAAATTGCGGTCGTAATTATCGTTGAATCCGGTCGAGGGGCGATAAAAAAAATGTTCAAATTTGTTGAAAGATAAATCTGTTTTAGGGGTTGGACTTTGAAAATTGAACGTACGATCGCGACGAGTTCGTCACTTTGGAGAAAAACAAAGGTTTTCCGTCGTCGAAGCGTGAAACTAAACTTACGAGACTGGTGGATCGAGGGTTCGATCGAAGTGTGCGATTCTCACGGAAATTCGAGTCGAACGTGTCCTGTGCATTGTACGATCGACGTAAAACAAGATCGACGAGGGGAGGGAAGGGAAAACGGGGGAAAGAGAGCGGAAAAATGTAAAAAATTAACACAAAACATCTCCCTCGTGAACGCTCTCACGTATTTTCATTCTCGCACGAGCGTGTTAAACAGCGGGTGATGCTGGGGTACATCACCCCTGGAGAAAGAGACAGAAACCGAGAGAGAGAGAGAGAGAGAGAGAGAGAGAGAGAGAGAGAGAGAGAGAGAGAGAGAGAGAGAGAAAGAGAGACATTTTCACAAATCGTCGCTGGGGATGTACTCATTATGGTGGAAAAGTTGGGATGAAACTGCGCTAGAAGCCTCGATGAACGCGAAACGAAGGGGAAAAAAGCGAGCCGAGAGTGGCAGCTCACGCCGCCCATTTGCGAGAAATCATGAGAGACAGAAGCGTAAAAGAGCGAATACAACCATCGGCAACGTAAAAGTTAAGGCCCGTTTTATTGGAAACGCTGGATCTTACGGTTTTTTCGAACGTTTCGACGATCGGCCAACGACCGTGTCGGCCAAAAACCGTTATCGGTTGTCCAATCGTCGTATCTCTGGCGCGAGAAGCGCGAAGCCCGCGTCGCGTAGAAAGCGCCGCGGGAGGTCTCTCGTCACTCCGCTGCCGGTGCGGATGTTTCCGGGGCGCGCGCACAGGGGAAAAATCATCCCCGTGCGTCCTCGTCGCTCATAGCTGAAACGTTAATGCCGAAGTAATGATTGGGGTTGCAACGTTCGAGGGCCCTCGAACGTATTATATTTCAACCCCACCCGTTTGGACCCGTAGTTGCTGTAGACAGGGAAGCGAGGGAGAGAAACGCGAGGGTCGTCGCGGTTGTTGGGACTCTCGTGGCGACCTCTTCTTCGTCAGTGACGAGTTTCACGTTCGAAAAAGCCCCCAACGTCAATCATGACCGCCCGCGGGGATTATAAGAGCGGCGTACGGTGTATGTGAAACGTCCCGCGAACCCCGCCGGGACGCAACAGGAACGAATGTCAGGGAGGAGGATCGACGGGGTTGGAGAGAGAGAGTGGTGGATGAGGGAAGAAAAAATCACTGCTCCTCCGTACTCGCCCCCGACAACGGGAAACTTGTCACGTTAACCACTCGTCGACGTATCCAGTCCCATTTCTCGCTCCTCGTGCTTTATTCCGCCTCGTTCCACAGATCTCTCGATCCCGTTCCATTTGCATGCAGATTTTTGCCCCCCTTCCTCCACTCGTCCGTTACGCATCGACAGGACGAGGGACAACGAGGTAGAGACTTTGGTTCGGAAAAAAGGTGTTTGCCCATCGAACTTTGCAACAGGGTTGCCATCGATGAGGCTATTCTTTGTGGAATTGTCGATAGCAAAATCGATCAGGGTGCTTCCTTCCATCGATGATGAACCATTTGGATCGGTTCTTCAAGACCAAACTGGTGTCCACTGTTGTGGGTACAGTGGAATCGGGTCTCGTTCTTCCAATTTTACGAAGAGTTCTTGGGACGAGTTGGCAAGAGACGGGTAACGGCCAATGACTGTATCAACTGTATGGTACGCGACTCCCCCTCGTGAAGTTTCCGGCTCAAATCCGTAACGGACGTTGACCGAGTTGGATAGATTCGCGATGCAAATCCGGGACATCGTACAGCGGGCGGATGATCGATGGGAGTCATCACAAAGTGGGTCCTATCACGTCGTTGAACGATACGACGGATTTTGCGGTGGACAATCATACACCAAGCCGTCGAGACAAAGAAAATTCGTCACGATTTCGACCTTGTCGAGCGCGTAATGACCTTGTCCTTGTGCGACCGCGACGCTGCGTAGTTCCCGCATTGTCGCACGTCTGGGTGTTCCCCTCTTTGTTTCGTGACCGGTATATCGCGTGTGAATAATTTCGGGCAGGTGAACCTTATGGCGCTCTTCACCCATCGCCGTTGCCCGGCGCCACGACGAGCGCTTCCTTCTTTGTTCGCGGGGCCGAACTGTGTGACTTCGGTATCGCCGTGTGCAGAAAAAATATATTTTTAAATCTAAAACTTGAATGAAAATATAAATTTTCACTAGTTTTCGCAAAATTTCCATTTTTTTAAATTCTCTCCCACGAATAATTAATACTTTTACAGTTTATGGTACCAAGAATTACACAACGCGAAGACAAAAATCACAATGACGCGATTTTCTGTACGAACGGAATGTGTTCTTTCAAACACAAGATCGTAGAGGTCGAGAGGATGAGACGCGTGAAAACGTGAATAAAGTGATAAACGACTATAAATATTTGGTCTCTACCTCGGCTATGTAGCCAAACGCACCTTGCGGCACATAATTTACATAATCGTATTCCTAAAATGACAGACGCGTAGAGTGTAATTGGCAATTACGTAACACCCCCTCGCCCCCTCAAAAAAAAACAAAAAAAACCTTCGTGACACGAGGCACGAGTTATTATCGTCTGGATGGGTGGAGAAACCATCGCGAACCATTTTATGTTCCCGAACGTGCGAGCGTCGTACGTGTTATAAGGGGGCGGGTGGAAACTTTCGATGCTTTTTACGTTACGCGCTTCTTCTCTCGTTCTCATCGTAGAAGAGTCGAACAAGGGGGTGCGTATGTAAGAAAAGGGCGACGACTAAGAAGTTGTCAAGACCTTCGTCGTGGTTTTCACGAGAAACGCACGCGATTTTATCGCGTGTACTCGAAGGGCGAAAACATCGATGTACACGGGCTAATAGAATTGCTCGCTCTCACCAACCCGCGCACGTACACACGGGCACGTAGTACTTTCTTACGGGGTCTAGGCGAAAGAGGGCCACGAATAAGAAAATTTATGAAGCCGCAACACCGGATGGGACGCGAAGCGAGGAAACCCGCACCGGCTTCCTATCGTGGTATATGCATTAAACGTAGGTATCGTATTATATACGAGCGAGAGGTCTCACAACCGAGCGAGACGAGGAAATCGTCCTCTCCCTTTGGCTTCCACCTGCTCCCTCTAATATCCTTTTGCCACCAGGGTCTAGTATATTAGATATATGGCATATGTAATAGTGTGTTTAGTGTCGTATACCTGCTACCCCCTCGTTTCATCCTTTCTCTCTTTTACCATACCCAAATAATTCTAGGGTTAATCTCGTCCTTTGATCTTTCGGCCCTCCAACCCTTCGACCGGTCTATAGATAATTCCACTAATTTCTCAAAAAACAAAAAAAAAACACACACCAAAAACAGTGTTTTCTTTTTTTTTGAAGGATATGGACGAAAAAACAAACCTTAATTCATTATTTATTAAATAAATTTGTGATATCGTTAAATAATTTACGAATTTTCGTCAATTCCGTACGGATAAATATGCGTCGTAAAAAAATTGTTTCTTAAAAAATCGATCGTTACTTCGATTCATTGATAATTTTGAATAAATTTTCAAATATACGACGTCAACGTTTTCTCCTTGTTCAAGGAAGATACATTGTGCGGGGGCTCTCTTGTGGTTATATTGGCTCTGCTTTCGTGTAAGTATAATTTAGTCGCGAAATATAGGCGAGGGTAAATTAGGCTGACTTACTCACCGTTTCCCGTTACTCAGTCCGCTCCCTCTGTCTACACACATACGCATATGAACGCGCATATATATAGTCGTGTGTCTATATGAACAAGCGTGCTGGCCAGAGCACGTGCCGAGCCCGACAGACTGTTCGAGAGAAAGGGCAAGTAAGTAAGGAAGATTAAAAAAATAAAAAAATAAAAGTGAAAAGAAAAAGTGCCCCGTGTCAATTTGCGCAGGTGGCCAGCACGCGCCTTCGTGCGGTACTACATGGTACCTCGAAGCCCCGAATTAATTGCGAGGGCTTTGTTTTCTTCTCTTCTCGATTATGGACTGGCAGCACTCTGTTGCTTTTATCGGTCAAACAATCGAGTCGAATTCACCGGGAGAATAATGTACCAAATATTATTAGTTTATGTATGTGTGTATGTGTGTGTGGGTGTGTATATAGGCGGATGGGCATTAATCGATTTGGGGTGTATGAGGGACCGTAACAACCGGAAAACGTCTCTGGCCACCCGGTAAACTTGTGACGGGAGAAAATCTAATCATGATTTTCTGTCGACGCACGAGAAGACCTGTAATCACGACCGCTTTCTCCCTCGTAATGCTCCTGTTGCATCCCCATCGAGGGGGTCCTTTCATCCGAGCACAAGGATCATATGCGATGAATCGGAAATTTTTCGCGCGGGGCAGTTTTTGGTAACGTCGAATAAACAAAAACGGTCAAAAATTTGTAATTCTAAATATTGGAATTTGTAAAAAAAATTAATTTCTAAAAGTTCTAATTTCTAAAAACTCTGATTTCTAGAAATTCTAATTTTTCAAAATACAAAATTCTGAAAAATCCGATCACTAAAAATTCAAATTTCAAACAAATAGTTTTTCTATAAAGTCGAATATTTGACAAATTTTCTAAATCACCTCACAATCATCATATACATAGTATGTTTGTGTCTCGTATAAGAATACGAGGTGTGCCCTGGGCCAATAATATCGCGATCGCGCGTTGAATTTACCGCGGCGTAGCGGAACGGGGTGAGTTTTGATCAGCGACAGCACGTCGTTTCAAATTCGGGAATCCCAGTAGTGGTGGCAGCCGAACAATCTGCGTCCCTCGGGGAACCAGCTGGCCCGGAAGTCCGAATATTCGATGTGCTCGACCCATCCAACTCGCTCGCTCGACCAAATGATCATTTTCTCCCTCGCTCCGCCTACTCTCTAATCCACCCCCTCCATCTCTATCGACGAACCCCGATTCCCGTACCATCTCCGAACGTTCCTTTGTTCCAATAGTAAATTCCACCCATAACTCTCGAGAGCGACCGACTCTTTCCATCTATAAACATGGCCAAACGATAATTCCTGTAATCGACAATTTTTCGTACAAAGGATTGAGGTTTTTCAGGAAACGCTTAGACCGTTCGCTATAAAACAATCGAAGGGTCTATACCGAAAATGTATTTTCGTCACGCGCGTACGAACACCCCGTTACTCGTTATACGATACGAATAGAACGTCTATAGAATTTCGAACGTTAATCACGAATCGGTCAATTTAGGGAAATCGAATCTCGTCCCTGGCATCAGAATCTCTTTGATCATCGCTCGAGATTAAAATTGGATAGGTATACGCGTGCTCGCGTGACGCATCGTATATGTCATAAATAACACATATACGCACTTAAAGTATGTACACGCGCGTATAATCAACGCGTTTATCATCGTCTTGTGCCCAGCCAAGATATTAGACGAAGCATCGATCGTGCCGACGCGGTAATAAATAGATCAACGGAGGTCTATAAAGAAGCGAGACCCGCGAATCGTGTCGGTACTTTAGATGTTGAAAAAATATACAGATCGAGAGACGATATCGCCGCGAACGTTGAAATTATTCAAGTTGTGTAACGCCCGGGTATTTGCTCGAGGCAAATATATTCGAGGAAAATAAACGATAATATTTCGAAACGATTAATTTTTTACGCATTAACATTTTTTTTATTATTAAATGAATAACAATAATAATAATAATAATAAAGAGTTTTAAAAAATGACGATTTTTTTATCGCCATTTCTCGATCGTGATTTCGTTTGATGATCGAAAGAAGGAGAAAAATAAAAGAAATGAAACGTACGAAAAAGGTTTTTCGATTCGGTTGGAGCGAGGACCGTCAGAGGCTGAGGTAGCTCGTATCGAGAGCCACAGCTGCTTTCCGCTTTGGTCGCTCGTGCGTACATCAAGGTACACAAGGGAGCCTTTCGAGTCCCATCGTGGTCTCTTAGTCTCGGATATTAGGGATTTACAAGTATCCCATACATTTACCATACTATGTATAAATATATCTGTGTGTTTATGTATAAACCATAGCGGATCGTCTTTTCTCGTGTGTTCCGCACGAGTCCAACACCGACTTACCTCATTTATCGTTGGCGCTACCTTTTGGAACCCGCATGAAACATGCGACTGGCATCATCGACGAGAAGAAGACGAGGAAGATGAAGAAAAAGAGGAAGAAGAAGAGGTCTATGAAGAAGACGATGGAAGAGGGTACAATAAAGAAGCCCGAGGGGGAAAAACTGAATGGTAGGCAATATAAGCGTGCCGTCGAAATCAAAGCCACGTGGATCTTCCGACGACTCCTGGCCCCAGCGAGCCGTCGAACGGCTGGTGCTCGCTAACAAAGAAAAAGAAAATTCTGGATGTAACATCCCGAGAAGCGAATAATACGAATAAACTCAACGACTGTCGAGGCGGGCTCGAGGCTTTACGAACCCTTTTTCTTCTTCTATTCTTTCTTTTCTCGATACGATCGTGCGCTTAAACGCGTAACGTTTTTCTATAGACGAGACTCCTGGCTTATTTGCCTCTATCGAAATTTTAACCCTATTGAAATCAACCCCCTTCGACGGATCGATCACATTTTTTTGAAAGCTCGCAAGCTCGGTTCTATTTTCATAAAGGATTAAATAAACGTACGTTACGTTCGATCGACGTCGATCAAAAATGTGTATTTTTTACGATTTTGTTGATAATCGGGTGGTTTTTTAAATTGGCGGCTAAAAAATCAAATTGATATTTTTTTAAATGTTTTATTTTAGAATATTTTATTTCGAGGTCGTGTTTAATATTAAATATCGACCGAGGAGAGGAAACAACCCCCAACCCCTGGACCGATTTTTCACGAGCTTTTTGCAAAATCAGATTTATTTTTCCGTGAGAAAATTATGCGACTTGAACGATTTTTCGATATTCGTTTTTTATCGTTGGTAAAACTCGATGAAAAAAAACAACGCAATTTAAAATAGAAAATCGATAATTTTTACGGTCCATGTGTCAGCCTGTTATTCCATCGCGTTTGACATTCGTGTCGCAACGATCAAAGAAAAGATTTTTCGTACGGCCCGACGTTCGAGCTCTCCCAAGCACGCGCGTGTGTGCGTGCGTCGTCCACCGATTGCACGATCAAGTCGTCGGCTTCACCCAAGCGTTAATAAAAATAGCGCCCGTCGACGGCGCGGAATCGCGGCCGCACGCGAAACGTATAATTTCGGGCAATAATTCGTGTGCTGTGCGGGGAGCACGGACGATTGGACGGGAACCGACGCGTGCTTCCGGACGGTCGAATATCCCTCGATACACGCCGCTACCGATCTACGCATATAACACAGAGAGAGAGAGAGTGAGAAAGAAATAGAAAAAAAAGTTCGCGAGTAGGTGGGCCTAGCGTTGCGTTTCAGGGTTCTGCCTACGTCTCGATGACGCTGTCTCTCGCTTCGTAACGAAAATCCTCTCTATCAACCCCGCGACCCCGTAGCTTTCACCCTTCGCGTCGTTCTCTCTTTCACTCTTTCTCTCTCTCTCTTTCTCGCCTCACGTCCGCCCTCGAGCTTCCGGAAAAGCCCATAAAAACGGAATTGTGCGGCTAAATCACCGCGGCAAGATTTCCGAAAGTAGACGAGAGAAAATATATCGTTTTCTGTATAGCGCGAAACGAGAATGCGCGGAACGGGGACATCCCCCACTGTACCTCGAATCGTATATAGATGGCGAGAAGCTCTCGCATGAGGAACGACCCAGTAGCCGCTATATCGTATACTCGCCCTTTATATATACATGTATACACACATACATATATACATATATAACATAGATATATATTTATTTTCGGAGAGGATAGAGGGTCGAGGCTTAATGTTCGTGGGAGGTGGCGTTGCCTACTTCGGGACAAAGGGTAATAACGTCGCCGCATCGTCGACCGCCACAGCCGAAACTTCACCCCTTTTTGGGGAGGGAGAGAGGCAGGGGCGGGGGGTGGGAGGGGGTTGGAGGTAGAAGAAGGAGGAGGAGGATGAGAGAGTCTTATTCCGGGAAGTTGTACGGAACATCGCACTCAGGCGCGCACTCATATTTTATTATATACGTATATAGATATAAATACTGTCGTTGTATAGCTATATGTGCTCACTGCGTCGTCTGCGAGGAGAGACGTATGACCCACACTCTTACCCGGTCGGCAGTTTGCTCCGCTCGTGCTTCTGGACCAGACAAAAGTTATTAGGGTCGTCTAAGAGTAGTTAGGGGTCCGCGAAGAAACGAAGGGAAGGAAATTTTCCTGTCTGAGAATTTATTAATTTCCCGGGCAATTACTATAATCCTCGAGAACGAAGTTCTTCGGAGAAATAATTTCGTTTCACGTTTTCGATGTTATAAATGTACGATTGGAATTTAGTTCGTATTATCGTCGAGTATTAATTTTTGTTTTCGAAAGGGAATTGACGAATTTGAAAATTTCTTGGAGAATTTCTCGAAATAAAAAAATATCGAAGTATTTAAGGTGAGAGAAACGATTGTTGCTGGAATATTTATCAAGATGAAGTATTATTTTATAGACGAGTTTTGGATCGAATTTGATATTCATCTTTGTCTCGTGATCGGAATTTTGGTTTTCTTTTTTTTTTTTTTCTTTTTTTTCCCGGTGCGAGAGGAAATATTTTATGTAAAATTGGAAAATCTCGTTGATCCGTGTCTCGAAAGTAGTCGACTTGTCATACGCTGCCACGTGTATTGTGGTATGGCACGTTAGAAAAGAAAAAAAAGAAAAAATTACGTATATATGTATAAAACATATATGTACTTACATATTTGATGATATCCACCGACGAATAAGCCTTTGCGAGATGCCGCGCATACTTTAACCGGGAGGAGCTCGTTCGTGTGGAATAAAGTGTGCGAGAGCCCGGACCTTGATCGATGTACATCTCGCGAAGCAAGGTTCGTTCTTCGAAGAGAAAGAGAGAGAGAGAGAGAGAGAAAAAAAAAAGCTGAGTCGAACCGAGTGGGTAATGTAAAATGTATAACGCTGTAAGTAGGTGAGTATATCATATATATATATATATATATATTTTCTTTTTTTTTCGTTTCATCCCTTTTACCTTTTTCGGTCTCGTAGAGGAACGAACGGAATTTACATCCGGGACTAAGCGACGTCGATGCATCATATCGAGAAAAGAAAAGAAACGACATATATAACGGGCCCCAGCTCACTTATCCGTTGCGAATATGCTTTAAGGGTGGTTTGGGTGACTCGAACGTCGAGGCACGCTTTGCGACGATACGAGAGAAAAGAAAATCAGATCCTGTAAATTAGAAATCGCGAACACGAACGCGAACCCTCGCATTTATCAAGTCCCGGAGTCTATACGTAAGCTATTCGAGAATTGGACCGGTACAGGGGTGGAAGAGGTGGTTGGGTCTTGTACACCGCACCCTGGAGACTCTCGCGTCGCTCCAACATTTTTACCCGGGTCGTGTGAAAGCGCGAGGGTATGAAATAAGAATCGTGTCCTTTGTATCTGCAAGAGCGAAACGAGCGTAACAAACAAAATTCAACCCCCTGACCGAAACACCTTGGGATTGTGCACACTGGTTCCCTTCGTTGTCCACCGGACGTGTGTACCGGAATGTTGATTGCTTTTCTTTCTCTCTCTCACTCTATCTCTTTGTCTCTTGTTATTTCGAACGTCTCGGAAAATCAAGAGAAACGAGCCAAAGATATTCGCGAAGCTTGATCGGATAACGAAGTGGTAGTGTTGTTCGGGATTTGGCGAGGTTGAAGGGACGACGAGGGTCGTACATCTTGCAGTTTCGGGGAGTTCGCGGCTATTCGACGCTAGAGGGTTCACTCTCGGGCACTTGACTAAAGCTAGGAGCCACGAGGAAAATCTGTTAACCCTGGTAGCACACCCTTAAGGGGGGTGGAGGGGGTGGGGGTGAGATGGAAACTGCCCCTGGGGTGTTCTTGGGTAGTCGCGTTAATCCCTTGTAACAAAAACGTATCGACGATAAATAAATTTTCATCGTTCTTATTCCATTAAAGATTTATCGGAGTTTGCAAAAGTCTGTTACAAAATTCATAAATTTATTTATAATAAATTTGTTCTTATTATTATTATGATAATAATAAAGTTGATTCGTTAAATACGAATTCGAGCGTTTAATCGTTTCGTTCCATCGTCGAAAAATCATCGCGTCGTGTTTTTCGAAGAGACGAGTACTTCGCGAACGGTCCATGGCAGACGTTGGATGTGATCATCGAGCGAAAATACAAGAGGTCGAGCACGTGTTGCATACGCCGACGCCGTATCGGCTCGCTCGCGAGCCGTAGTAACAAATTTCTCAACGCTCTCGTTCTCAAGTCAAGTTTTCGTCCGCTCGGTTCCAAAATAAGAAACCGAAACGACGATCTCAACGGGGGAACCGATGACAGGATCTTCGCGTCTGATATAAATATAACGGCGAATATCGCTCGATCACGGTACGCGCGTGGGTTTTTCTCGCATACTTTTGTCCGAGTCGCCGTTCGACCGATTTCCATATACGGCACTCACCTAAAGACTCCCGTAAACATTGTTTCGGTATGAAGACATCATATGGATACCTCTACGGTCGATGATTTTCCAAGGTAGGTACGTGGTTACAACATTTCGATAGCGACGACTCATTGTGCCGAATCCCATCGCGCCGCTGACCCGATGACAAAAAATATGGCAGTAGGGCACACGTGAGCCTCGGCGTAGTTTTTATTATGTGAAAGACCGAGCGTTAGCGCACGTGCTTCTCGTCCGTGTGAGTGTGCGTTCAAAACGGACGAGGGAACGCGTTTAGACGCCCTTCGACTCTACGGTACGAGTCGTTTCCGTGCTATATATATATGTGTGTATATAAGGCCGTAGCACAAACGACGCGGAGGGATTGTCAAGGGGCGTCTCGCTACGACTGCCAGCAACTCGCTCGGGACACTGGATTAAGTCGCGCACATATAGCGGATATGTTAATACGGCTCGTATATGAGAAAAGTGAATACAGTCGCATGTGTACGGGGCACGGACAAAGCCGTACACCGCGAGGGGCCCGACGCGCCTGTGTGAGTTCGGTAGGAGCTCGATACAAGGGCCGTGGAATGAGGACCAAACAAGAAAGACCTTGAGAGTCCCCACCGGACGCCTAAGAACCGCCGCGCGTCGGTTCGGTTTCCCCCTCGTTCTTTCGGGCCTTCTCGTTTACCCGTCCTTTTCTAATGCCGAAACGAAATAGAGGTCTTCCTTGTATGGTCGAGCCGTTTGCACAGTGCCAAAAACAGCTTCGGGCAGTCCCGCAAGGAGAATGTTTGGGCCTCGGTGTAGAGCTGGCTGAGGGGCAGATGGCGTAGGGGGGATGCCGTATCTCTGCCTCGCGCACGCGTAACCTTGAACGTCCGAACGTACCGGCATGTGTATGAGAGTTTTGTTTTGAAGACGAGGGGCCCTGCACGTGATGTGAACGAGAAATGAAGATTGCGAGGGAGAGATATTGGGAAGGCCAAACTCGGGCGATCTGCTAAATGTTATATATATATGTGTGTTTCTGTGTGTAAATATACATATGTATGTAGTCAGAAGTGCTCATAGTTCGTCACTCCAAGTTTAGTTGAGGCATTAAGAATTCTAAGAATCGTGTACGAGATGGTAAACATTGTAACTTCGGACTTTGGCTCGGTCTGATCGTTACGGCATTTTCTACTAACACGTTTCGACACTACCGATTGTCGAGAATCTAAAAATGATCAAAAGTTCAACAAAGTATCAATCGTATCCAATTTTGCGTCAAAATTGAATCAAGTCTGATCATTGGCGACTGAAAAAACAATATACAATTTTGATATTTATTTTTCAAATTCTTATAATTTTTATATTTGTTAGCTCGTCGAACAAAGTCAACTATAGTGTTTTTGACTTTTCGAACGATCGATGATGAAATCATTAAGCGAATCTAAATTCTCGGGATTAATCGGAGATCGTACACTAACGATAAGTGCCGAGTTGTTGGTCGTTGAAAGGTTTCACTGTGCCTTGCTGTGAAAAACCTATAACTGTGTCTGACCACCGACAGCCGTATCTACTGCCGGATTCGCTATGATCGCCAGCTGTCCATCGTCCGACTGACCGGATGCTGTTGTATAAACATTGAAATTATGGGTTTCCTCGATAGCGAGGCACTATATCGTTATGATACGAGATTCATTCGCACAGATGAATGCCGTACGGTGTACATTATGTAGTGAAAAAAAAGGAGAGAGATTAACGAGACTTAGTTCTACGCTGCTAGAGACTTTCATCCCCCCTTCACACATTTTCCATCGTTAAAAGCGCAGCTGTCCTCTGTCACCGTGCGCCCAATTTTCTTTATCCACGGTGCTCAACACTTGATCGCAAAAGGGGGCGCTTACGACAACAGCCAAGGGTAGAAAAGACAACCGATCGAGTATCGCGCACAAAGGTACGGGGAGAGTAAGAAAATAAATATGAAAACAGCAAAAAAAGAACACGCGGAATAACGAAAAGAAGCGAAACAAGAAACGAGGGAAAAAAAGAAACACGTTGATACGCAATTTGTCAAAATGTTTCGTGGGAAACATTGGGGCGAGGTGCAACAGGGGAAGGAAGAAGTCCTCTTGAGAACTAATTCGATACAATTGGACCCCTTCTTTACTGAACTAGGTGTACTACCCATACAACTTTACATATATATATATATAGTCGTGTGTATGTATGAAGGAAGCTGAAACAAGGCTTTGGTTTGAAGTGCTGAGAGGTAGATGGGTACGTAGGTAGGTATGATACCATGCCACTCGGGGTGTGAAGGGCGCGATAGAACGAGATTTGGGGAGGAACGCCTAGGGCGCAAAAACTTCGTCGTGAATCGTCGAGTTACCTCACGGGATTGCCATATATATATATGTAAGATATTTGAAATTCAGATGCCCGGATTGTTTCACCAAATCAAGAAAAATGTGGCCCCAGTGACTTCCTGAAAAACGTATTATATTATAAATATATATATATATACCTATAAGACAATGCCGAAGTCAGGACTGTCGGTGACATCTAACTCCCTTATTCTCTCTCGCTACCCCAAGCGAACCCTGCGCTACGTATGATACATTCCAGCATCTTGGCGGAGGTAGAGCATTCGTCGTTGTCGTCGTCGTCGTCACGAGGGAAGAAGTTGGTCGAGACGGAACAAGGGAGAGCGACGAGTGTTTATGGCTAAATCACTTTTCTTCAAGAACGACTCGTCTCGAGTCGGTGCGTCTCGCTTCTCATATCGTCGAATACCTCTACGATTTTTCTTCCTTTTTATTTTCTCTCCGCATAGCTTCCCCTTTGTCGTACCACGCTTCAATTTCTCTATTTTGTTTTCTTTCTTCGAAGTTCAGTCTCTCCGTCTAGCGCACGTAATTCGACGTACTCTTGGTGTTGACTCGCGTCTCACTCACTCCGTCGTAGCCTTGATTCTATTTCGGAAGGGATTTGCCTCGCGAGAGACTCTTCTCCGTTCTTCCGTTCTTGGAGTAGCGCCGAAAGGCTTTCCTTACCGCTGGCTACACGGCATACCTTCGTTCCCGTCGAGGAGAGTGATTGCTCCCACACGAAATGGCCCGGTGTCCCATCATTGGCATGCGTGCGTCTGCCTCATGCGCACTGGAAGAGCGATCGGCCAATGGCCAGCTGCTGCCTCGCGGCCGATCGCTGTCGTCGTGCCGAAACCGTACGGCCCCGCGTCGTCCGTGAAAGAGCCCTAGACCCATGGCGTTCTCGACGTTGCTACCCGGGGCACGTGTCTCAACCGTACGATACCTATACACACGAGACACGAAAATGGAAACAACATGGCGCCTGCCCTCGCGATCTTCTTCTTTGTCGTAAACGAGACCTCGTCGTTCTCTCGTAGCGAGCACAAAAACGGCTACTCTTCGTCTTTGTGTCCCCGACGACGGAAAGAAACTACAACGACACCGTAAACGCCGATAAACGCATCGTCGCCGTAATCAACCGTAAAGAATTATTGTCAGGCGCGAATGGTGACCGATGCAAAGGTAGTTTTTCTCGCCGTGTCGTGAATAACACGAAGTCGCTGTTACGAGGGTAAAATAAAAAGAAAACAGTAGTATTCTCATGGTGGCACGAGAATCGGCAACGTACAATTCCGGACGGATTATCATTTCGGCCACCGGCGTAATAAGTCAGCGCCTCTTTTAAGGACCGATCACGAATGATTTAGTACTCATTGTACCAACGTTTGCGCGTATTATTTACGGGGCTTGCTCGTGCCCTCCATGCCTCGAGGAAATATCTCGCGTTCTTTATAAGCGCCCGTAAGAGAGCAGACGCGCGGATTGTCCGCACCTCGACCTTCTTGCCACGGCTGTAACGTCCACGTGTACACCGCTTGCGCGTCTGTGACGCCAGGGCTCACGATCTATAACCGGTATACCGTAACGAGTTCCTATCCTCGTTACTCCCATTATGCTATAACTATTTTTACGAGGGAGCCCCATGGTTTTTGCGGCTGCTTGAGGAACGCGAAGGAAGCGAGTGAGTCGAGGGATTTCTCGTAAATGTGTGCGTACGAGAGAGAGAGAGAGAGAGAGAGAGAGAGAGAGAGTGGAAGTGGGGGGATGGAAAGAGCAAAGGGACTACCCTGCAGAGGAATATTTCCTATACCTGAAGAGATCTCGCAAGGCGTATTGTCTGGAAGTGGAGCAGTTCTCGAGTTCTTCCATTTTATTCCTTCCTCGGCTGAATGGAGTACCGCAAAGGTCGTTGTATGGGTTTTTATACTCCGGGAGACGCTGGTTGCGCACCGGTCCAGGACTGCAGGCGACGTCTTCGTCATCATCCTGTCACAAGGATATCTGACGAATCCGACGTTGTACGGCGCATGATTTTTTGCTTCTTTTTATTGCGACGCATAAGTACGCCTTGGTATACGCAGGTACGTACCGTAGGCCTTTTGTCCGTTTAGATGAATTTTTTTCCAGCGTTTCTTTTTTTTGCTCCCTCGTGTCGAAAATACCGTTGGGTTTGTATTTTCCTCTGACAATGAACTCAAGGATCATGCACGAATAGCTTATTTAATGCTCGGTACTTTGTCTTCGTCACTTTATCTTCACTATACTTAGTACTTATAGTTTCGTTCCAAGTCCTTGATACTTATTGTTTCGTCTTAAGTCCTTGGTACTTAGTATTTATTATTTCGCTCTAAGTCGTTAGTACTTGATGCTTATTATTTAGCTCCAAGTTCTTAGTACTTAGATCTCGGTACTTTGAATTTATTACTTACAACTTAAGACTTAGGACTTTGTACTAATTACAATTATATTAAAGTACTTTGCACTTTTCACTCATAGTCCGAAGTCCGTACCTACTCACAATCAGTGTCCCAATACGAGACAGACGCGCGAATTCAGTCATCAGATTACTCAGACATTCTATAAATAGAACGTCTTTGAACCTCGATCGCGTTTAATATCGCGTACTCATCCACTACTCGTACATAAAGCTTTTACTTTGAAATAAAATCTCGAATCATTACACAGTGAAATACGAGTGTCAGGCCGTGGGACCGGTCGAAATGCTGACAAAAAACTGTCTGCGTACCACTTGACCGATTCGCGAGATTGGCCATCCAACGAGCGAGTTTTTGTCGCTTAAAGCGTACCTAGAACGACTCTAGGATATCGTGTAACAGTTGAAGACACCTCCATTGTACTCAAGGGACTTTATGGGCCAGTTGCGTTTCTCTCTTAAAGTCTATTTGCGGTTTGAATCTTCTCTTACGGGCATGTCCCTAATGTGTATAGGCGTACATCGTGTACAGGCAGCAGGTCGGTGGGTCGGTTTCGCGGCCAAGATCCGGACACTGCCGTCCAGATCCGGCATAAAGTGAGTGAGAGAGGGAGAGAGAGAGAGAGAGAGAGAGAGAGAAGCGTCGTTGCGGAAGACGATACTGCGAAGCCTCACCCAAACTTTTCGGTCGCAAATATGCTGGACGCGCGCTACCAAGGGTCGCTTTGTTTGCCCGACGCGAAAGTAGGAAGAGTCTTATACCCCGCGTGAGAATGAGACGGTAAACGAAGAGAGAGAGAGAGAGAGAGAGAGAGAGAGGGAGAGACCGGGACGACGATGCGAACGCCCAACCGGCGTACCCTGGTTAGGAATACGAGGGTTGAAGACAGAGGAGATTGTGAAAAGCGGCGAAGCGATCGACGCGCGCGTGTAACAAGGCGGGAAGCTGCGATTTGAGCCAGACACACACACATGGACCATACTTGTATCGCACCCTCTAACACAGTAACCAAATTTGAGATTCTTTTCGGCGTTACGGCGTGGACTCGTCGCCTAAATAGAAGGAAGCTCGAGGAATCTAATTACCGGAGCGTCTTTTCTCCCGTTGAAAACTTCGACTATTTATGGGCCCGGCCATTGTTCGAACTCGGGAAGATCGTCCGCTCGTTCTCTCTCGCTCTCTCTCTCTCTTACCATCGTTACTTTTCGTTACGAACGTTCTCAAATTAAATACCGTAAGGATATAAAAAAATTTCACCCGTCATACATTATTTGATAATAATAATCATTCGATTGAAATTTAAATAATGGAAAAATAAAGTATATTCGATATTTTGAGAAAATAATTTCCACTCGATGTAACGTGTCAACCCTATATGAATGTTCCACCCTGCAAAGTACTTAGAGACGACATAACAATAGGCGCATAGAAAATTGTATCATTGTCCCTCTGTCTAACCAATCATCGATATTTGCTTATTTACCATCGATGACAATTTCCACTATCCCCCTCCCCCCGCCCCCTTTCCGCCCATGCGTCCGAGTGACGCATAATAGTTGCCGAAAGCTACTTGTCAATGCCGGTAGAACCTTCGTTTCCCTTATATTCTCACCCCATCCCCCTTCCCCTTCCACCGCCCCACTACCCCGATTTCCCCTTTCCGTTACGCAACGGACTCTAGGCGCCTCGGGGCGAGTTTCCGCGGGTAGACCAGCATCCCAGGCTCCGGCGACACAAAGGAGATTCTCGATCCGCGGGCTCTTTCTCTCCAACCCCCTCCCCCCTTTCTCTATCGTTCGCTCTCTCTTTCTCTCTCGCTCGCACGCTCGGCGGGTGGTGCGCGCGCCATGCATCGCATTCGGGATTCCTGAAGCGTTCGGGGCACCCCCGCGTGACGTGATAACGTAACCCACGGGTTAAGGGGATGCAGAGAGAGAGAGAGAGAGAGAGAAAGCGCGCGCGCGAGATAGAGAGAGAATCGGGGGAAAGAAAGAAAGCAGAGAAATGGAAAGGAAAGAAAGCCAGTGTGACGCAGAGTGAGAGAGAACACTCGAGAAAGGGAGAAAAAAAAAAGAAAAAGACTCGGGTGAGAGACACTTGGATGTCGAAGGCCACGACCATTACCAATAATAAATTTCTTCGCTCCGCAGGCGGAAAGAGCCGTGCGCGCTCCCCTCGAGTACGTATTTGATATAGAGATAGAAACGAGGAGAGACGTGCTTTGCGAGGAAGGGGGGGGGGGCTGCGATGGTGGGGGTAGCGCTGTACTTCGCGACGAGCGAGGGCGTGGAGGGGCGGGGGGGGGAGGTAGCGTCGTACGACGGCGGAAACGAACGGTGGAGGGTAGAGGGCGCAGGGGGAGGGGGTGGAGATCGAGAGAAAGAACATGAAAGAGATATATAGAGCGCAGGGAAGCGAGGGCTTCAGTCGGAGCTATACCGTCGTAGCCGACTCTCTTGCTCCGTTGCTCCGAGTCTTCTTCCTATCGTCTCTATATACCTCGTTCTTTCCTTTGCCTCACTTTCATCTCGCTTTCTCTCTCTTTCTCTTACAAGTCGCATTGCTCAGCCACAAAGGAATCGGCGAAATCGTGTAGCGTTTTGTACAGGACGGACAGTGATTGGCCGCACGAAGGGAAATCCCGTAGAGGCACAGTCATTGGCAGGGACTCATCACTCATTGATAACTTTAATCGGCCATTTACTGTCGGTGGCTCATCACTGGTCACCTGCCAACGTTCATTCGAAGAGCCAAGAGACGTACGACGAGTTCGACACCGGAACTCGAGGTCTCTCTCTCTTTCTCTCTCTCTCTCTCTCCCTTTCACTTTCTCCTTTTTCGTAGCTATACGTAATACCAACCCCGTCTTTACTCATCCTCCAACCTATTTCTTCCTACTCTCATTCGAGTCGATCCTACGGTACTGATTTTACCTTTGCCTTTACCCTCTTTCCATTCGCGAATCTGCGAGGCTATATACGTATACTTATACTTCGAGTTTTGGGGCTTCCTTCCAACGACTCTTTCATCCGCCAATCGAAAAATTCTATATAGACATATATAAATACCATCTTGATCTATATATTGCTACGGATATATACGTATATAGGTACGCTAAGTTAGCTCGGTGAGAAAGAGTGAGATAGAGGATAAGAGGAGGGGGAGAATCCACTTATACATAGCACACCATTATTCGCTCCGTAGGCGGACGAGGAACGAAACAAAGGACCGTCGCAGTGCGCATGCGCCCTCGATGCTCGTCCCGTCGTACTGCCATGTTCCATACACACATACACATACACACACACACCCACACGCATATATATATATATATATATATATATATATATATATATATATATATATATATGTATTATACCAATGTTCGCTTCGGCTAATGAAATGCGGCCTTTAAACGAATTTAAATTAGGTTGGGGTGGCCACGTCGAGTGAAGAAACATACACGCGAGCGCACAAACACACACATACAAAGAGATACGAACAACGCCGTAGGTTGTTCCAGAAGAAAAGCTTCCGAGTGGTGTACGTACTTATATTTACTCGCGTTTATACATATAGCTGGAATCGGTTGTGTTGCCGGTACCACGCTGCGTCGGAGACCAAAAACCGAAAGACGCATCTGCGTCTCTGCGAATGTGGGTCAGACCCGTGTGTGCATTCATTGATATATGGCGAAGCTCTATATATAGTTCCGTAGGCTATGTTGTATTATGCGTATGTATATATGTATAGAGAGAAAGAGAGAGAGAGAGAGAGAGAGAGAGAGAGAGAGAGAACAGTGTGTAATGCAACCGACGCAATAATGTAAAACCGAAACGGGTGCGGTGTATACGTGTGTACACGTTTCGAGAGAACGATCAATGACTGCGATTACTCTTTTTCTCTCCCTCTCGTGCCACGCTTCGCCATCGTGGAACAAAAAAAAACGACGAAATTTGCATAGTGGGTTTACTCATGCTTTTCACGATAGATGGCATTTCACCCTCAACCCCTCGCTCCGCCACCCCCCCCCCCCCCCTTTCACGATCTAACCCCGAGCCGAACAGCTTCTCCGTATGAACTGCGAGATTACGAGGGTGCATTTTTGCATCCATAGGGGGATGAATTTTCGGGATTTAGGGGTAGGGACACGTAGTTCGCGGCAAGTGTATCGATAATGATTTTGGAAAATAAAATAATGATAATAATATAAAATTTGAATAAATTTTCGTTTCGATTATTTTTAAAGAAAATTTGTAATTTAGCGTGGATTTAATATTGTAAGGATGTTTTGATTTCCGGTGCAAATGTAAGTGGGAGGTCGAGTGGATGATTCAAGACGCTAAAATGTTTTATTCACAGGCTGATAGGAAAATTCACTTCTTATCACCTATTTTTCACACCCTCGTACCCCTCGAGACGTTTAAGTAACGCGTGTTAAATTATTTATAAAATTATCTCTCGCGCCTCTGTGCGATAACCACGTTACTCGTCGAGTCTCGGGTGCAAGACGCGCGTTTACAACGCGTATTTCTTATCTTTCCTCGTCGAGGAGAGAAAGAGGGGGGACAAAGAGGAGGTGGGGATGATATCAAGATTTCATTATTCGTCGATGCGTATCTGTATGGACGGTGAACGCCGAACGAAGACGGTGATGGATAGCGGCGGTTCGCGTAAAATTGATTCTCATCGACGGTGCGTATAAATAAAGCGTATGCATGGAAAGTTTTTTTCTTTTTTCTTTTTTCCACTTCGAGATTCAAGCTCGATCGCTATTTCACATGGGGGAGGGGATCACTACCCTGTTAACCTTACCTCGCGGACTTTCTCTGCCTCGTACCTACACTATACGTCGTTTCGCGAAAAATGCGTCTCGGAGTTCCTGGGTTAACGGATAACTCATCCCCCTACCCCTAGCTCACGTCAGCCGAAAAGTGATCCGCTATATCTAGTTCGATACTATCGATGCAACACTCCTTACTCTTATCCTGTGGGAAATAACAATTTTTTTTTTGCACCCCGATCGACTCATCCCTCGTAAATTTTTTTACCGACTAATCTATTTTCACTCTTACGGACGTTTTATCTTTTAAACCCTCCATTCCCAGTTCTGAATAAAAAGGGGTTGTTACGCATTTTTTTCGAGCAAATTTCATTCACTCAGATTTTGATTAATCATTCGTCAAATTTATGTTAAATTTTATTTTCGATGATTTTTAATATATTTTAATTTAATACATTCGAGCATTTCGAACGGACGTTTGAGTCACGAATCTTGATGAGAGCGTTTGCGACGAATCAAACGTGCGAGCGTGGAGAAAGATTCGCAATTAAGGGGAGTGGCTGAATTAATTTTCACCCATAGTGCAAACATACATATGTCTTATTCGTCGTTGCAACGTACGTGGTCAGTCGATTTCAGAATTAAAACGGACACCCTGTCCATTAAGAGCGCAGACGCTCTCGAGTGATGTTTACACATGTGTGTTCATTGCGTATTGGCCATGACGAGTTTCGAGGTCAGACGCTTCGTCTCCGCCGCGTTAATTAGTGCAACAGACGTCTGTCCCCCTCTCTTCGTTCCCTTCGTTCAATCGAACGTTGTACTTACATTATATACATATATGTATGTCTCGAGTACCCTCGACTTTCACTTAAATGCGCAGCATTACCCGAGTAAGAGAAAATATATTCTCTTTATTTCATTTTTTTTCTCGCACTTTACGTGATCGTATAAAAACGAGACCTTCGAACAAGAAACATGGATATTTCGTATCGGACACTGGGGAGAAAAATAATTACAGCTCGGATGCAAATCGGCCATCGACCGTATACCGCTTGTTTACAGATCTCACGTGTTTATATTTTATACGGTATGCACGTAAGAGGAGATTTTGCAGAAGTTTTCGATCTATGTTTATCCCCTTTCGATGTTAAAAATATCACGTCGCGTCGGTGACTTTTTGGCTCTGTGTAACGGGTGTCCCAGCTTTTCACTAGATGAGGACGATAATTTGAATAATAATAGTGGGATATGTCAAATTATAGTAGGAAATTTTTTATAATTGTATAATAATTTTTATAATTGTAATATCGTTTAAAATTTTTTTTTTAAATTAATTATTTCTTCCAGAAACTTGAATGAAAATATTTTAGGAGAAAATAATACTTTTTATTTCGTAACTCGGCAATATTTAGAAAAATATACAACATAGAGAACGGATAAGCTCGACAGCTATTACTATTGTTTTATTTGCTGCGGCTGTTTACAATATTTCTATTTTATCTTACGAGCCGAAAAACAACATTATAAGTGATTTAAAAAAATTCATGAAAACAATTTTTTTCAGACCATCGCCACGGACCTGTCCTGTTTTACCATAAAACAAATATACAGGATGTCGAAGGGCTACATTATTTTAAAAAGTGGAATGTACCGGGTGTCCGGTAAGACATTCTAAAAATAAGCTACACAAATGTCATCTCTATATAAACGTATGTAGACATACGGTATTTATAAATTTACAGTACGCGTATCGCGTGTATAGCAAAGTTGGCTAACGGCTGCGCAAAATCGACCCGTGCGCACCCCGTTAACCGAGTTCTCTCGTGCAATATGTACGCGTATGATATACGTTATGCGCGGGCGCCGGGATTCTGCGTCTGTGGCTCTTCGCGTCTCGGCGCCGGGGATGAAGAGAAGAACGAAGCCCGTAGAGAACGGAGGGAACGACAGACAAAGGAACGTCGTCGACGTAGTCGAGCGGTTATACCACTCGAGTTCTCTCTCTCTCTCTCTCTCTCTCTCTCTTTCTATATATATATATATATATATATACTGCTCTATGAGAGGAAGGACTTTTCGGGGGTTGGAAAATTTGCGAACGGGAGAATATACGAAGTACGTCTTTGGTGGCATCACTCTCTCTCCCTCTCGCTCCTCGCGCATCGTTGCCTAATCGCCAGAAGCAATTATTAACCTACTCCAAACCTCGCGGTTCTTCGCCTCGTCCCTCGACCCTCCAAATACGTACAAAATATATCTTCCGTTATAATATTCGTGATAACTCGAATGTACAAAAGTATCGTTAAAAAGCATTATTATTATTAATGGTGGGTAGTATTTAATTATCGATTAAAATATTTTTGTTTTTATTTTTTAACGCTATAAATAATTTTTAACTCGTCCAATTAAATTTGTTCTCGTTTTTTCTTTTCTTTTATGAACGTTCTTACGAGAAGAACCAGCTAACGAGTGCAGGGAGCGTGGCAAAAAGCATCCCGGTGATCAGGATTTATCGTATAACGTGATGTATGCGATGTAGCGCATGTAATAAACGCATATCGTATATCATCGTTGCGGTGATCGTCATCAATCATTAAGCGCGAGAATAATCGCGATTGAATAACAATGTAAATAAATTTATGACTCTTCGATCCCTCGGAGATGTGCTTGTTTTTTTCTCCTTCTTCTTTTCGTTATTGTTATCCCTTTGTGGCCGTTTTGAATTCATCGACTCTGCGAGAATCTAGCGATCCAACTATGCACCCTTAGGGACTCGCACGATTGTACGCACATGCACGTGGCCTAGGATATATACATATTGTATCTACTGAACATCAATATATATATATAAGAATTTTATTCTTACGTATGAGCGAAGTGTAGGGTAGAGTGAAGGTAAAATGACCCAAGTTGTTAAATTCAAGTAATAATAATAATATCGTTATATCGTTACATAGTAATTTAGTAATAACGGTTTATCCACTCAAGGTCTATAAAGTCTGAAAAATCAATATTCAATTTTTCTGACCGTGGTGACACAGCTAAATCGAACAAAATTAAAAAATCGAACAAAATACGGTTCAAAATTTGCAGATCGTATCGTTTTTTTTTTTTCAAAAAAAGGCCACGCCTAGAAAAAAAACCTCGCTCGGACGCCGACCTTAGTTTTTATAGGCCGAAGTATTTCGAGGTTAGCCCATATTTCCCAACTTTGGCCCATATAAATGCGTTCATATCTATTATATTACGACCACGGCGTATTTCATTCCCTTTCCGCTCGTTCGATCGCTTTACGGTGATGCGCAATGAGCCTGTTGCCACCATAAAATGCGTAGGGTTATAGTAAAGCACGCACGTCCCGTTCTCTCTATTACCCAGCAGTTGGGCCAATACGCCAACTTTTACACGTGTACATATATATATGTACACGTGTGCGTGAGCGTTGGTACGTTAGGTGTGCTATACGTTCGCGAGCTTATATATATATATATATATATATATATATATACGTAAGCTCGCTGAATTTCAATGCTTGATGCCTTTATACTTTATACCTTGGCCATTCTTTTCGGTCATAAAAAGCACACATTCGGAACTCGAAACGCGCTCACGCGTTATGCGAAAGTCCCGGGTGTAACGTGGATATTATACTTCGTTATTGTAAATATATATATATATATATATATATATATATATATATATATATATATATATGTGACTATAGAGTGCACATGACACGCGTACACACGCATAAGGCTCATCGTAAATCACCTTCCCTCTTCCGGGCACCGTGAAGCTGACTCTCCCTTTCTCTTTTTTTGTCTCTCCTCTCTCCGCTTTGAATCTTTCCTGTCCTTTTAAGTGACACTGCAGCAGCCAACGGCCACTAGACGCGCGCATGCATTCCTCGTTTAATTAAACTCCGTCTGCGATTTTCTGCATTTGTACTTTTTTTTTATTTTTGTTTTCTTCTTTTTTGTTATTTTCTTGTAACTGTCGTTTATGGAAAAACGGATTTTCACTTCTCTTCTCGTATATAGTATTTCGATCTCTATCGTCGCGAGAAACTAGTTTTATATGGAAAGGGTGGCAATAACAAGAAAATTTTTAGTTTTTAAATAAAAATCAGATTGTTTTTTGGCTCGATCGATCTCGACAAAAATTTCAACTTTTGAAAATAGTATTAATCAAAAAATTGTCGTTGGGTTTGTTCGCTCGCCGTGATATCGATGCTTTAGGCATGAATAAAGTAAAAAAATTAAATAACCGAAGAACGAGCTTTCATGATTAAAAAAAAATTAAAAGATACGAATTTTTTCAGGATTTTGTTGCGATAAGAGGAACCAACTGGGACGCATCGTATCTCGCTACCTACCCAGCGGGCGATCCGAGGCTCTTTGTCCGCTCTGTGGAAGCTGCGATCGCCGGGGATAACGCTTTTTCCCACTCTCGGAGCTTTCGATACGTGGCGCCACCAACCGTCGGATCGAAGAACTTCTCCCCTCCCCTTCCACCCTACGCTTTTAGTACGCATAAAACTACGGACGAGAGTCGATGCGCAAGCTCCTTCTCCGCTCGCACGAGAGCTTTCCCTATCGAGGGAAGAACCGGAGGGGTTGATATACGCGACGTCGAACGCCTCATCTACCTCACGGTCCTCTAGACGAAATTCGCGAAAACGAGTATTTTATCTCACACTCTACGTAAAATTCGTTGATATTTCCGATCGATCGACACAAAAGTACTTTTCGTTTTTCTTTCTCGATTAATTCAAATTTTGATAGCTTTTCCGCAGTCCCATGTATTTTTAAAAATGAATTATCCAGACAATTTTGCGAATGAATTTATTCATTAACGAGATAAAATATCTCGTTTCTAGATTTTTTTCCAATTTCTGAATAAAAGAGTACGAGATTTATTATTACAAGGGCTGAGAGGGATATTCGATCATCGAAAAAGATAATGTCACCCTATTAGTCGTTAAAAACTTTTTGATTCCAACAGCTACCCTCGATTCCGAATTCCTTCCCAAAATTTTCACAAATTCCCCCCACCCCCGTTGAGCCAGGCCACGGGAGAGTTCGAAAAATATCCCTGACGAAAACTGACGTGATGGAGAACAAAGGATAATTAGACGAACAAAGGGATGACGATAGAAAGAAAAATATTTTAAAAATTCGGTCGAAAAACAAACAAAGAAACCCAGATGACGATACCGAAGTCTCGTAAAGAAAGGGGTTGTTGTCTATCGGTTGAGAAAACAGAGGGTAGTCTGAAACGAACAGGACGTATCATTATATCGCATCGTTGCTTTCACTGTTTCACCGTGGCGAGGGAGGGTGGAGGGGTATAGGACAGAGGGATGAAAAGGAAAAGGGGTAGCGGAGCAGCAGTGCGTTACCGGCGCATCGAGCGGAGGGGTTGCATTCCCCGTAGAGTGGGAGGTGTATAACTGTAGATGGGAGAGATGGTTGTTCCTCCGAACTGACGCTGGGGCGCGCGCGCGTCCGTGTCACCGATGACGTCACGTGCAAGGTGCAGCGGGGGTGCAACGCTATGCTTGCAGCGAGGCGAACTCACCGAGTCGCGGAGAGTGCAGTACGGTCGATGGGTGTTACGGGGAGGAGGAGGAGGAGGAGGAGGGGGGGAGGAGGTAGCGAAGGAGGAGGGGGTGGGGCAGGGGGATGGAAGGAAGTCGCGCCGAGTGAGCGAGGCAGCCAGGAACTGGGCCAGTGGGTCTACGGGTGTTAGTCATCTGCGAATCGCCAGCTTCGCTCATACCGAAAGCTTTCTCACGATCGATTCTCGCGATTCGCGAGAGATCGAAAATTTTGAATTTTTCAAAAAAAAAATAAACACAAAAAACATTTTACAAAAAAAAAGAAAATTGAAACGATCGAACGTCTCGTCGAACAAAAATGGGCGCACAGTCTCGCTCGGTTCGAATCTTGGGGACGCGTTACGTCGAATTTCGATCATTTACATCCCTCTTTTCCTTTCTTCTTTATTTTTTGTTCGCAGTTCGCACGATCACGAGTGTCCCGTTTGTTCGTTGCAACGTCGTTTTTTTATCGTCCTCTTGACGTACGTTGGTGCTGCGTCTCGTCGTCGTGCCGAATTTTCCTTACCGTGTGCTATATATATACCTATGGTGCGGGAGTTCACGGTTTGCGAAAGTACGCGGCCGATCGCTCGCGATGCGAGAACGATTTACTTTTTTTTTGTTTTTCTCCAGTAACGGCACGCGACAAGACGGACGGAGCTATATAGTGAATTTTTTTTTCTTCACGCAGAGCAGGTGGAAGGCGTTCGTGTCGACTTGGAAATTTTAATGGCGGACGGCCGTTCAATTTTTGGGGATGAAGAATTTATACCGCGGATGCGCCAACGAGTTCGATTTTATCGAGAAGATAAGTTTCATGTTTTAATTTTTCTTGCTTCCGACGTGCTCAGCTTGTGATGCAACTTTCAGGTGGTTCACCGTTATTTTGTTCTTCTCTTTTTGTTTTGTTTATCGGGAAGGGGGTTGGACGCGATGTACAGCGCGATTGCGTTTAACCGGAACGATTACGAGAACCTCGCGTTTTAATTCGTTTTTTATTTTTTATTTTTATGTTTTTTCATATCGTAAAGCGATTCGCGTAATTATACGGCCGTGCCGTTACGAGACACGCTGTCGCGAAAGTGACCATAGGGACCGGGGACCCGTAACTCGCGGGTTAAACCGAAAATTTCGTGCCTTAGCGTGCCTTTTTTTTCGAACGTTTGTTCGCGACACGCGAATTGCATTGTCTCGTTAATTAACGTCTCGCGTCCGGTATGAGCGAGAATTTTGGAAGATCGACAAAGCGTGCGTTCAATTTATCGTGCGTGTCGCGAATGCGATAAAACAACACTCGGTTGGAAATTAAAAAAAACACCCTTGCGTCGAGTTTTCGGTCAACATCGAATTTCGCACCCGGGATATTTTTTTTTACTAATTTTTTTAATTATCGTTGATGACGAAGGTTTCTTGCTCTCGTTTGGTCTCGAAACGAATAAAAATTAAAAAATGTTTCGTTTTTTTGGTGAAATTGTTGGAAAATAAAATAAAATGGAATCAAAAAAATTTTCTTCGGTGAGAGCGTTTCTTTTTTTTCGTTCGTTCGTTTCGAATTAAGGATATATAGGTGTGTTGGCGAGTATTTTATTGCTCGAAGCGTTACGAGTGTGTGCAAGCATCGGAGGAGAACCGAGCCGTTTGTCGTTCATGCCGACCGGACAATCGCTTATTTTTTAACCGGACACGCCTCCCGCTCGGCTCGCTCTTGCGATATCTCGTCGTATTTATCTTCGAAAATTGCAATAATATTTTATATACGATTATCCTTATACTTTTGCGTATACATAAAATTTTCATAAATTTATCATTATTTATTCTTTCATCAAAAAAATCACAGTTATATATGTAAAAATTGACTAAAATATTCTTAGATGAAATTAGTTTTTGTTCCCTTAATTATTTTGATGGAACAATTCAATCAATTTCATCGAGCAAATATTTTTTGATTTTTTTTTTTCGAAAAAATTGCATTTTTTGGTGGCGCTTTGAAATGGTCTTAAAAATTTCACTCGTACGAATGTTATTTATCCTCGATTCGTAATATAATACGCTTTACGACTGCATGTTCAACCGATCTAGAAATTTTACACTTTTATCGTTCGATGTAAAAAAAAGAAAGAAAAATATACCAATTAATTTTCGTAAAAAAAATTTGCGCACTAATAATGTTTCGCCGTTTGCAACTACTTCGCACTACTTTCCAATAGAAATTGATAGAAATTCTGCATTTTCAAATTTCTCCCGTAGATGAACTTTCTACTTTCGATCGTTGCTTTTTGATGATTTTCGGCCAAAAAAAAACCGCGATGAATTTTGCGATAATGAACGCGTCTTTTGGCGTCGCGTTCACGTGCCAAGATGTAACTTCGTCCGAGTATCAATCGTACCTACACCGTTGATTCTTCACAAAGGAGCGACGCTCGAGAAATGAACATTTCCAAGAAACTCATCGTATATAACTTCGACCGGTATAGAAACGGGCTTTCTCATCGTCGACGAGGCGAGGAGCAACTTCGCGAAGTGTATTTCCGCTTTTGTCTCGTAGACGCCATGTGCGCGAGCGCGTATCGAGCCGATGGCGATTCCCTTTTTGGAAAATTTCCAAGATCGGCTCGTTTCCAAAGTCGAGGGGCATAATTTTTGGCCGACGATCAACGCGATCGATACGACGCGAAAAGACGCAAATTCGCTCGCAGACGCGAGATATTTATAAAAATATATATATATATAGCTTAATGGAACGATTTCTGTGCTCGGCCTCATGTTCTTGGCCCCGAAACTTATTTTCATTGAGTAATAATATACCGCCTCTCTTTTTCTCTCTTTCTCTCCCCTTCTTCTGTCTTTCGTTTAACATCGAAGAGAACCATCTCGATTTTCTTTTATCGCTTCTGCAAGATTTACGACTAGTGCGAGGAGAGTGGTGGTGAACCCGCGTTTGCTCTCGCGCGATCAATTAATACAAACCGGTCGTGCATATAAGCGAGATCTTCGGTTAACGCTCGATTAACTTCGATTTACGGCAGGGCGATCGATTCTACGGATCGCCGTTCATATACAGAGTGATATTTTTCGAAAATCGACGACAGAATAATGTTTTCGAAATAAAGGAGTAAAAAAATTTTTGGAAAAATTTACAAATCGTTATCGATTATGATTATTCGAAAATTATCAATATAGTAAATAATTTTTTTAAATAATTCTTGCTTATCGACATGTCCAAATTTGTCGTCATGTTCGAAACCTGAAATTATTATCAGTCAAAGTCAAAGGTCACCTTGAACCTCCTGCACTATTTCAACCCTTAAACCAGACCCGAGTTTCGAGGGTTGATTTTTGCGAAATGATTTTTCAAGTCGCGTAATTTTTGTACACCGTGTACGTCGACGTTACGACCACGTATAAATCGAATTCCGAAGAGCGATCTGTGCACACCTCGGACTTCGTAATGCGTGGCAGAAATCCGTGTCGATAAGTTTCTTTTATTAAATCTCTCGGTGGCCTGAAATACGCATGCGATTACGCGTGCCGTTACATTCGAGATAATATATTTACCGCGACGCGAAACTCACTCGCGAAGTTTAATGTTAGGTACGTTACGAAACTCTCGAAGGATCCACTTCGAGACTTCGCGATAATCATTGTTGTTTCGAGTGTATGCCGGCAAAGCTCTCCTTCGGCGCTCTGGCAACGAGCAAAATTTAGCTGACAATGAGGCGTCTTCGTCTCGATCGTTTACTTCGCTCGAGGAAACTTCGCCGACTTCGCGAAGCTTCACGCACCGGGCGATGCTTTATCAACGAGCCATTATTAGCGATTTGAACAGACAGGCAGGAGGAGGGGGTAGTAAGTTGTTCGCAACCCTTGATCGACGCGCAAACGTCATTTTCACTCGGTTGAAATTTCGTCGTCGACGAAATGGTCGAACGATTATTCCCTCGAACGATGAATTAATACTGACGTGACGCGTCTAAGGATTTTCAACCCCACGTGACAACGATTCCAGTCTTTCACTTACCAGAAATAAAGAAATTTTATTGTGATGTTTAATTCCGTTCTAAAAATGTGAATTATTTCATTAATTTGGAAAATTTTATTTAATAGTTTAATTGTGAATCGTGGCGATTTTTAATTGTCGAATCGATCGATTAAAATCAGGAAAATATTAATATTTTCGCTAATTTAATTGATAACGCGTATAGCTCCGGTTCGACGCAAAGGCGTGCGTTTAAGGCAGGTCTCAGGTTCGCGTCATTGTCCGAGTGGTTTCTCTCGTTCTTCGTCAATCGTATAAGATATGTTGCTAATGACGCCACTCGCTCGCAACGAAAACATGACATTCTCTCTCCTCCCTCTTGCGATTCGATTCGACGCCTCCTTCTTTACCTCGCTGCACGCATCGACTTTCGACAACGTCACTTGGTGCCAGTCGCGGAAACATTTTTTTTTACAAATCCCTTGAGTAAACGTCGTATTCGTCTCGTTGCTTAGTACGCGAGATTTTAACTGTAAGCGTGTACGTGCATTTTGTATTATGTCCGAGTGTAAAGGATCGCTACTATACGGGGTTGATATCTATAATAAAATATCGCGCTTTCGTCTTTCCTGCTATCGCGTACAACTCATTGTGTACAACGAGTCCACAGCCTCGGGCACACCTCGTCTCATCCACATCATCCAACGTATCGAGGCTTACTCGTTCCCTTATCGATATATACCTCTTGCATTTTCATATGTTTATGTATCAAGTGAGAGGGAAAGAGAGAACGAGAGATCGAGAGAGAGAGAGCGAGGGAGACAAAAAGAAATGTCATGTTTATATACAGGGTGTTAGAAAAATACCGGCAGATAGACAGTAACTACATAGCTGACGTCAGTACGATTAAAACAGTTTTTTCAAAATTGTCCTAGGATGAAAATTGGCCGAGATATACATTTTCAAAGTTTAAAATTTCGAAACATAACCTAACAAATCCGACGGTACGCCCCATCGATAAAAGCCAGGATCGCGGGTTCGAGTCCCGCTCGGAACATTTTTTTTTACAGATTGTTGCCTTTTTCTACAGATAATCGTCAAACGAAAATAATTTTCTTTGATCACTCAACCGCGGACGACTCGATAGCATTGTTTAAACTTTTAACCTTTGCGAATTAATATCTTGACCAATTCTCATCGCAGGACTAATTTAAAAAAATCTACCCTGGTATTTTCTGTGTCCTGACAATTGTCTAACACCCCGTATATATATGACGAATATAGTTTTCGATGTTCGCGTAGTGGCACACTCCTGATTTTATATCTCCAACTGTTGTCTCTGGCTCTATCGAGTTCTCTCTTTGTTCTCCCTGTACGTGCTACGATATACGGGTAGATACACTTCATGGTAGCACGACGAAAGTATTTTTCGTAGCCCCGCGGTCTGCCAACCGAGAATGGGAAGCCGCGGCTTTCTCGAAGTCGACGACGCTAGTCTTGCGTTATTGCGCAATACATAAATTATATCACCGCATTGCGTCTCTCGAGGCAATGCTGCAACTTCACCGCTACGTATATATACCCGGTATATATATTCGAAAAAGGGCACGAGAATCTTTTTTTTCCTCATGCACGAGACAGAGAGAAAGAGAGAAAGGGAGAGGTTGTATTTTTTTTTAATTCGACAAAGTACACGCGCGTATCGTGACGTATCTCTTATTTCGTGCGCGAGAGGCAGCACCGTCTGTATTGCCTTCGCGTACGACCCACGTGACGACCCACTTCTTCGTTCCTTGATCCTTGATCCCTCGATTACCAAAAAGAACAATTTTCGTCTCTCGTTCGTACGATTTTGAACTTTTGCGCTACACGTGACCCAAGAACGAACGAATTGTTTGTCGTCGTGCGTTTTTACGCGAAAAATTAAAAAAAAAAACAAAAATATGTCATATGACCGACATTTACCACGGAACTTCATAAATGACCGTCATTTGACTTTACCACTGCGAAAGTCCGGTAAGCGATCGGTGGACCAACGATCTTACGTTTTTTCGCATTTTTCGTCGTACCGCCGTGCCCATTCGTTCACGATGGTAGTCTCTTTCGCCGGCTCACTCCCGACATTGTCGAAACGACGTTACATAAAAATCGGCCGAACCGTAGATGGCGATACCACCCGTCGCGGTCGACCAGACGTGAACAACCGATTCGCTCTCGTATCTCCTTGGTACGAGACGGGTCTCTTTACATCTCTGCCTTCATCCCCGTCCCTCTCTCCTCCTTCTCCTTCTCCTACCCTCGTCTTTTCTCCATTTCGTTTCTCTCCATCTTTCCCGATCATTCTCGTTATTTATTACCAGGACACGCATGCTACTTTTTTTCTTCCTCCACCAAGGCGATCTTTCTGCTCCATTTCTTTCGACTAGCTTCCACATTCTTAAGCCTTTCATTTTTTTCAACCCTTATTTTTTGCACTATGCGACTCAATGGCGTTATTTCGATTTTAGACGAAAATCGATAGTGAAAATCGATAGACGACGCGAATGACCTCGCACGCGACGTCTGCGAAGTTTTCGTACCAAGCGTCGGGCTTATTGTCTCCGTTGTCATGAATAATCGAGACGGAAATCGCGCTTGGTGTACGATTGTACCGGATAAAAACGAGAGTAACGTTATGAGCGAAGTGCGAGCTGGCGGAAAAGTGGTCGAAGAAACGTCGGAACGAAGATAAAAAGGGAAACGACCAAAAGGCACTTTGGATTGGCACGTTAGGAGGGGGAGGGTGATTTTTCGATCGACTGAACGTACATGGTACTGACGTCATGGACCCCGAAGCGAAACGAGAGATGTGAAGATAATGATATTTAAAAAAAGGGAGTCTCGATGCGGGAAAACGAGACGATCCAGATTCGAGGGAGACGAACGTCATTGCCTCCGCTTCGGTAACGATTTCGATACCAGCACGTTTTTTTCCGACGATTCGATTCTCGCGCACGCTCCAAAAGATCTCTGTCGGTTGATTTCGTCTTTTTTTTTGTCCGATTTCATTGGTCGTCGGTGACGTCAAACGGGAAAGTCGACGGATAATTTTTATCGTCTCTGTTCATCGACGACGTATTTATTCTTTAGTGCCTAATACGAAATCCGTCCATGCTGCGGGATCGACCATCGTCGGGTACGAGGAACTCGACCCGGGGATTAGCCAAAGTTCCCCGTTACGTACAATAACCAGAATCGAGGTTCTCCATCCATGATGGGTTCGGTGTTATTTACATTTTTTGACCCGATGATGTCAGTCCTCGACGTGGAGGCGAAAAGGGATCGAAAAGGAAAAAAAAGAAGAAAAAAAAAGCAATAAAGGATCGCGGCGTTTGGTAGAAAAGTGGGAACGATGGAAAAAAACTACGAGGGACTTTCGTCGTTTTAAGTTACGAACGCTATACCTGCTGGCTGGTTTATCTCTCTCTCTCTCTCTCTCTCTCTTTTTTTTTCTCTGTCTCTCTTATCTTCGGTACTTTTTTCAATTTCTGCTAATAATCAAATTTGTCGAGTTAAAGAGGATGCACATAAATTATAATTTTGAAAAAGCTGTTTCTATCGTTTATTCCACCCTTATCTAACCATAATCAGCAATTTTTTAAATCTTGGGCGTATGTCCGTTTGTCCGTATTTTCCAGTATAACTCAAAAACTAGGTCTTAACTCTAGTTACACACTGGATCATATTTCTTAACGTTGTATCATACGTGGGCTGTGTAATTTAATTTTTTTCAATTTTAATTACAATTTTATGATTTTTGCTCTCAATTGAACTTGATAATTTTTTATATCGTATACGTATCGCTCTATTCTTGCACGAGGCTCGATACTCATGATAATATTCAAACCAAATTGTAGAAAATCCGATGATTAAAAAGCTTATCGATTAAATTATTTAGATTTTTGTTTAAATTAAGAAGGATTAATCAAAATCAAACTCATTTTCGTTTTCGTTAAATTTTTTTTTACATTTTGTACGTTTTGGCCAAGCCTAAGGGCTCGATCTATATATATATACTGACTATATTTAATATATAATCGCAAAGGAAAACTCGAGTACAACGCCTCGCCGCGCTTCACAGTTCACACTAATACGATTATCGCCCTTTTACTTTCGCGGATCCTCGAGAGGTAAGCAGCGATTTTCCACGGGACTCCGTTGATGCGAGATGAAGAACTGAGGGCCGAGAGAGAGAGAGAGTAAAAGACGTAAATTCGGGCAGCGGCAACAGCCGCCCGGGTAGAAATTGTAGTACGGCCCCGCTTCGGGCGCTGTCCGGATGCCTGACTACCATGTTACGGCCCTCGCACGGCAGCCGGACAGCGCCCCGTTAGAATCTGTAACGCCTCATCTGATACGGTCCTGATCAGGCTGCCTGATCAGGGCGCTAATGATTGCCTTACGAGTGCCATAATAGTGCCCTACTAGAATTTCTTTCCGGGGTAACATAACCTAAATCTGTACACAATCTATAAACATTTGTCAAAAGATACATTTTCGTCATCGCGTGATACGGGTGATACGATGCAATGACTTTCCGTAAAAATTAAAATATATAATGGTCTCCATTGATTTTAGTAAAGTGTATGAGTGTGGAACATACGAGTTAAAACGGTGCGAAAAAAACGATTATATCGGAACCGTAAACAATTTCCAATACCTATTAAAAAATAATAATATTGAAAAGTGCTAAAAAAATAAATCGACAAATTACGATTATCATTCATGTTATTATTCATGATGTTTCGTTTTTATGCTTATCAAAAAAAAAATTTCCTCGTCTACTTATCCTTACTCTCGCGCCTTTCCACTTGTGAGAACGGCGTCCATCTGTGTGTCAACGTGTGAACTAATATATGAACAAAATTAATGTGATAGTATGGCTGCCTCAGCAGGCCGCTGTAAGGCAAGCATGAGCACAGCCGTCTTACGGCAGGCCTTTGCAGGGCCGCATCAGGAGCTTCTCAGGCTTGCCATGTTATGGCAAGCCGAGTGCTACCTCATCAGGGCCTAGTAACAAATAAGGCAAACCCTACAAAATTTCTACCCGGGCGGCTTTCCATCAATGCGCTCGAACGCCCTTGATACGAGAACAATATGGACGAGAAGGATGCCCGTCCAATATAGAAGACACACCGTCGTGATTGACGGTTGAGCATTGCCGAATGAAAAATACTCAGCGAACCGTGAATTCACGAGCTTTTCATCAAAGTGCCACGAGCATGTTTTTAAAAAATCGTTTCGCGATGGTCGACGCCCAATGAGAAATAGAACTAAACCCATGATTTTCTTTTGCCAAGCATGGTTTATAACCCCTTTTTGTCATTTTTAAGTCTAACGGAATTTTTATCGACCCATTTTACTCGTTCGAACCGTGTATTTAATTTTTTGATGATTTTTCTGTAATAAAATTGATTCAAACTATTGAATAAAATTACACGAGATAAAAAATTTTAATTCCATTTAATTTTACATAAAAATGATTAAATTTGATAATTTAACTATTATGATAATTGTTACGTAATTAATTATGGAAATTTAGAATTCGAACAAAAATTAATAAATCAAAATTCTCGCCATAGATGTTTGTAATTATATTTGTCGGATTAATTTTTGGATAATTTTATTCGTGTTATTTTTATCTGAGCGTTCGGTGCTTTTCGAGCACGCATGCGCTAATGCGAATGAAAATCGTCGTGCGTGGATGCTGGATACGTGCTGAGAGAAAGGAAAAAAATATATATAAACCTAGTGAGCGAATGCGAGAGAGAGAAAGAGAGAGAGAGAGAGAGCAAGAGAAACCGGTCATTGAACCGGCGGCCTAGTTTCAAAAACCAAAACAAACTCAGGCGCGAGATGTCTCGAATGCTGAGTCTCCGCCGTGTCGCAATAAGCGCGGCTTGCGGTTCGAATTCTCGTGGGCTTCGTATAAGCCTTACATATATTATACGTATGCATTGCTAACGTATCGAAATTATACCACAACTACAAACGAAAACGCGAACCTTGAGATTGACGAAAGTGTTCGAATTGAATTTGGCGCGATCGTACCGTCTCAGCCACGATCAATTATTCCCACGGATCGAACGAGACTTCGCCTCCTTAAATTTATTAATTCGTTCCACTTGCGCAAATATTTTCTTCCATATAAATACAAAAATAAATAAAAAATAAAAAATCTAAAATCAAATAAAATAAAATTTTGTACTTTATCAAATGATAATAATTTGATACGTTGCCGAAATAAATAAATAAATATATATATAAACGAGCATGCTGCAAATGGCAAGGGCGGTAGGGAAGAGGGCTCGAGGATGTATTCAAGATACTCTTCGTGCACCCCACCGCGAAAACGCAACCACCATGTACATATATACATATATATGTATAGGTGCGCAACTTTTACGAGCTCGTAAAACTCGTGTGTATACCCTCCCTTTATCTACGTGTGACCGTGCGGGAGCACACAGACCTCTGCCTAGACATCGCGTGAGTAGCATAATGCGCTATATATATATTTCCTTTTTTCTTTCTCGCGCGATATGTGCAGGCGCAGGCATATCGTTGGAAAAATCCGGTAACAATTTAACGATCGTGTGACAGAAAGGCAACGAAAGAAAAGTGAGAGGAAACAGAGAGAGAGAGAGAGAGAGACGGTTCGAGCCGCGATATGACGGGTGTGGCCCTTTTTTTCGGTTTCGATCGCGTACTCTCTATCCTTTATGTAACTATGTGTGCGCGCCACACGACACGGGGACGCGCCGTTGGAAAATCCGGTAAGGATTTAACGATCGCGCAACACGGACACGGCCCTGACCCCCGCGAGCGATGAGAAAAAAAAATTCGTTACGTATTATATAGGTTTATTCGACGTTGTTGGAAGCGTTGTCGCTTTTTTCTTGTTGCTGTTATTTTTGTCTGTTTTTTTTTGTATGCATCCGGAGTTTTGCAGACTGTGGGTATATAAGGATAATAAAGTGCAGTCGAGATAATAATAGAAGAAAAAAAACGAGAAATGAAAAAATTTACGACGCTAACGCGGTTGTCCGCGCGGGGGGAACAAAAAAATTCTCATCGACGGTTTTTTCGCTCTGTTTTGGAATGAAAATCGCCGGTGGCTTGAAGTTTTTACTTTTTTTTTTAATTCAACGGATTTTTGTACTGGATGAGATAAAATTTCGAGTAGATAAATCATCATTTTTATTTTTCAAGATCGAAATTTGAACTTTTATCGATAGTTTTCTCAATTTTTCATTTTTACAATAATTTTACGTTTTCTCAATATCGAGTGGCGAATATTTCTGTCGCCACGAGCACAAGCTTCGCACCACGGCGTCTCGTTCATTTATTTCTTTTGATCTCGGTCCCTTTTTCGTACTTTTTCTTTATTTACCTCGCAGATTTACGTAACATTTTTTAGTTCCACCGTTGAACCGCGTAGCGCGAAAAACTCGATATTCCGTGGTATGTGAGGCAGAAAAGAGGGTTATTACGTCGCGTTCCGCAAGCGCAAGGGTTGAAACTCTCGTCGGCCCGTATTTCGCGAGAAAGGCTTCTCGTGCGGGTTGTTGTTGTGTTTTTTTCCTTTTTTTTTAGTTTTGTTTTTATCTTTTCTTTTTTCTCGTTTAGCTTACCGTGAATTTTTACGGTTTCGTTCGATCGATGTCTGTTCCACGCGTTGTCGGGCGAAGAACGCACCTTTGCCGTAGACGGGGATGATCGTACGATGAGAATTTTTGATTTTCTACTGCTCACCAGGGCGAATAATTTAACGAAAGACGAGTTGCGTTCGCGCGTGGAAAAATTTAACGTGAAAAGAAAGGTGTATTAAGTCGTTGGACTTTCCGGCTCGCCCACTGCCCATAGTCGGCACACCTGGTGAACTCTCCGACTCCTGTGTCATAAAACCTCCCCCCCCCCTCTTCTATGCGTTCACTACGCAGGTTCCTCGTAATTACCAAGTGCGTTGCGCCGTTTGAATTCTTTCGCGCGACTATAAACTGGGATTTCAGAGATAAGTTGGCCACTAACGCTATACATAGAAGTTTTCTACGTTTCTCGTGACAGGTGGCTATATCTGTGATCGCGCAATCTACCTGTACCCCATTGCGTCTATTTTCGATAAAAAAAACATACAATGAAAAAATAGGGGCAATATGGCCCTCTTTAAAGGAAAAGTAATT
Source organism: Netelia inedita (assembly GCA_964017225.1). Lineage (NCBI taxonomy): Eukaryota > Metazoa > Arthropoda > Insecta > Hymenoptera > Ichneumonidae > Netelia > Netelia inedita. The sequence goes on along the minus strand of OZ024925.1, from coordinate 11,907,976 downwards.
TACTTCGATCGTGGTGATAATGAAATTTGAATAAAAACGTAAAAAAACAATACAATAATTCAGTCTACCCTTGAGGAAAAAACTATACCTTGGGAAAATTCATTTATTTTCACCGATTTAACAATAAATTTCAGTAAAAATGTAAAAAATAATCGTATGAAAATTTTTGATAAAATTTGTAAATTATCAACAAAATTGAAAATTATAATTTTGAATGGGGTGTATATAAAATCACACCCTGGAAAAGAGTGAGGCGGAATAATTCGTTAACTGTGATCGAGTCGATAATAAATACGAATATAAAAAGTATAAATTAATGATAAGCAAAATTTTTGATAAAATTTGTAAATTATCATTTTCAACGACGAAATCGAGCTAAAACCCCACCCGTTATATTTATGGTTCTAGACCGAAAGAATCACGTCTACGTGTGAAACAATAAAATACAATGTCTACATATAAGTCATATATATATATATATATACACGATATCAATATCCCGCATGTAATGCAAGTAAGTTACGAACATTTCTATGAAACTTGTAATTTTATCTTTCACCCAGGGTTCAACAATCTCTCGTATCAAATACTTGACTTATTATATCGGAATTTTTCTCCCTCTGACGAAATCTTTCCGCGGTAGTACCGGTATCGCGCAATTTCCTAGATCGGCAAACACCGAACGTTAATCCGGAACGCAGCCGGTACTCGAAACGAGATTTTGGTCGCTGCGCGATATTTTCCGATAACAATTTTTGTTTTTTCTCTCTTTCTTATTTACGAACGATTATTATTATGCTTATTATTATCACGATGATTATTATTGTTAATATTAATCGCGATGTGTTAACTTTGCATGAATTTCGTGCTCGCGTATCTCCGACAGTAATGCAAACTCGAGAACGTTCGAGCCTGTGTCGCTCGTTGGTTTTTCGCCCTCCCATATTCCCACCCGTGGGTCATTGTTCCGCGAGTCTAATCGAGGTCATATCTAATCGCGAGCTCGGTACTCTGGTGGCAAAGCCCCGTTTTCGATATCTAATCTCTAATGCCGACGTGGTCAATGCACTGCGGGCGGTTGACACGAGCAGAATGCTATGGTATTGTGACTGAAAGTCACACCCATACGTGCACGATACCTCGTTGATGCAACGCTATTCGTATAAATTGCACTTTGAACAAATATAGCACGCGCCTGCATATTTTTACCGTCGGTGAAATGCCAGATTGAGAAATAAATCGTACGGCGTGGCAATTAACTATGATCGATTGATTTATCAATAACGTACCACGTATCGATCGATTCGTCAATCGTCCAAAACTTATTTATTGCTTCGATTATTATTATTATTATTATTATTATTATTAATATTGTTGTTATTATGAATTTTATTCGTAAAAAAATTTAATAGTCGATAATTCATTGATTAGTCACTTAATTAATCTTGCACTTTGTTATTTCGCACACTATAATTTTATTAGTCAATTAGACACTTGTCGTTTTATTTTTCAATATTGTCCTTACAACTGTTACTAATTAATTTAATCTTTAACTTTAATTCGACGAAATTAAATAATATACATATTTTAAATCAATTTTACTATTTTAATCCAACGATATTGAGGCATGAAATTTTTAATAAAATTTATTTAAATCCTCGTCGTCGTTTCGACGATTTTATTCTAATTACAATTTAATAACGTAATATTTTTTAATAACGATCGATAAATCGTTCTAAATTTATAGTTAAAACTGTTTTTCCTTCGTTCGAAATCCAACGCGTACGAAGCTTGTGTATACGTTTTATATTCCACATTATCGCATGCCTTTGTATTTAATAATATTTAATAACATACACGCTTGATAGACGTATGCGCACGTCGTTAATCCGAAACAAAATAACAATCTTCGAAGATGCTGTTGATCCATGGACACGTTTACATCTCGAATATTTCATATATAAATATGAATATTCATAGATGGGAGCAATAATAATAAGAGCCAATATACGAGAAGAAACACGATGCATATAAACATATATATAGAGGTAAAAGAGCCTCGGGCGATATTATCTGTCCAAAGCCGGTCAGGCGGAACGTACGAGGCGATCGTACGGCGCTCGAATCCCTTTGAGAATCTCGCATCATCGACGTCTCCTCATCGCCAGAAGCAGCATCGTCTCCGGTCGTAGCATCGGCGTTGCCGCAATCTCGCGCGCCTGCGCGCTCATTCGCGAGCGGAGCTTTTAATCTCCTCCGGGAATTTCATCCGATCGGCCTGTCCGATCGCGATGTGATGTGCATAAGCCGGCCAAGATCGCAAACATACGCGTATCTCTGCTATCTGGTGTCCCGTGACTTTCTCCCCCTCAATCCCTTTCTCACCCTCTCTCTCTCACTCGCTCTTCCTATCTTCGCCATAGTTGCGAGAGCAACTTGCAATAATAATAGCTATTCGCAGGCCTTGCGTGCTCGTAAATAAATACGAGGTGCGAAGGCGTATTATTTTTCAACGTGTTGGAAGAGAAAACAAAATAAGCGAGGGGGTGAAAAAAAAATTGTTGTAAACAGTAAGGAATAAAGATCGACGATGATCGATAAGAGGTTTATGATCGTTTGGATTAATGACTCGAATAATCGGGGGATTTTATCATTTTTTCTAAAAATAGATCTATATTTAATTTCAACCCCTACGAACGGGGGTTGGAACAATCTCGGAAATCTGAATGGACGAGAACGTTCGTACACGAGCAATGTCTGGAGAGTCCTTTGTGTCCCGAGGTCCCAACAGATCCATGAACATACAAAATCTAGCACACTCGCGGTGGCCCCGAACGCTTAGATAAGAAGTCCGAGACGGTGTTACGGTGTACGAGCTTCCAACACGGTCGAGAGCTTTTCCGGACCTTACGAAATCCGGCTGCGATACCGCAGCTGCCCCTCGCTATTCCTTCGGATAACACATCGTCGCTTTGGGACGGAGGAACGATCGTCCATGGAACTCTAAACTCGACTACCCGCGGAGACACTCGTCGTTTCAAAGACGATTTTCTACTCTCGCGCGGCCACGACTGTCGAGAGACGCGATTCATAATGGAATCCTGAGATTGGACGCGGTCCTCGAGACGGTGTATGTGTTCGGACTTGGAGCTAGACACTCGAATATTTATTTCTACGAATTTTTCGTTGCACATTTATTAATTAAATAATTAATTTTATTTATAAATATGGACGTAGATATAATATTTTTTATGAATTATATAAATATTTATATAATATTATAATATGAAAAATTGACACGTTTATTTAAACATTAGCAACAACATGAGACAATAATAATCCAAAATAAAATAAACGAATATAACGAAAAATTTAATCCACGAGGGGTTGTTTCGGAGTTTTTGAGATTTTACTTTTTTCGTAGCGAGGGAAATGTTACGTATGCGCCTTTTGCGCAAGAAAAAAAATAAGTCACGCGGACAAAGTCAGTGGAGCGAGAGGAGAAGTTGTCGCGATACGAGAGAACTCGGTATACGAGGAGCAAAAAAAAACGAGAAGAAACGTCGCATCTTTTATATCGCGGGCGTGCTTTGCGACGCGGAACGAACGAAACCCCGTAGAGTACACGTTATACTTGTATACGTATCGCCGGAAGGATACGTGCCACATACGTTTCCTCGTACTTTTGCGCGCTTCGTACGAGCGCATGTAGGTCCTTTTTTCCATCTATCGAAGCACGCATTGCTCTCTGCGCCCCCCGATGCGAGATAACGTTTTGCCGCAAACGGGCTCTCGCTCGCCCACTCGTTCGCTTCGGACAGATACGCACCCCTTTTTCCATCGTTTGCCAAAGTCGCCAAATCGACTTGGCATATGTATTATTTTTTACTCGAAATAATTTAAATATCAAAATTTTTTTCAAATAATAAAAAATTGATAATAAAATTATTATCAATCGTTCGAAATAAATTAAATATAAATAACATTGCTCGTTTAATATACGTCGATTTTATTCGCCCTCGATTTTCATTAGCCCGAGATGAGAGGGTAATTAATTAAAATTTGTACAGATACGAATCGTTCTTAAACGTGCGAACGTCCATCGACTCGATTTTATTTTCCGGTTCGTTTCGCGACTATATTATTTCACGCATCGGATATTCGATTAAATCACCGTGGGATCATTTATTACGAACCGGATCGTTAAAGTGAAATATCTGTATCGATCGAGAGATCCTTCCAACTGGATATTGTTTTTTTTTTTATTTCCTATTTTTTTGTTTTGTTTTTCATGCGATGAATTTTACAAACGATCGTTACCTCGGGCTTTATTCGCGAGGTTCGAAGATCGATAGCGAAAGTGCGAATTCTATATTTAGTTCGTCTGAAAGAAACGATATGTCGTCCACGTATCGTTCAATCAATAGTGCAAAAAGCTTACCGGTACCTTTGCTGCACACACACCCACACATTCAAACACTTTTATACATATATATATATATATAAGTGTGTGTGTACTCGCGCTAGTTGCGCAACTCTCTGCTCGTGGGTCAACGTACCCCGGCCAGGTTTACGCAATTGCGTTGCGATACGCTATGAATAGCGATAGATGGTTGGGTAGCGACTGACGCGAGTTGCTCGCGGTGCAGAGATAGACGATATGTACACTGTACTGCGTGTGATACGCGTTATACATATATAGTTGATACAGCGCTTGGTCTCTCGCGCGCTACAGTCGACTCTCGTCGTATCGATTCAAAAAATACAAAAACAAAAATTCTTAATAAAATTTTCATAAAATGATTGACTAATTAAAACACGCGTTAATTCGTAATTACTGCATTGACGAAAAATTCAATCGAAGGATCGTGATAAAAATATTTAAAAATCGACGACTATCGAACGTTATCTGGCGAACGATCGAACGAATTCCGCATTTTCCTCGAACGTTTCCAAGGACGACGGTTGACTAAAAAAACTCGTTTTAGCGTTATTCAATCGAATTTTATCGGTAATTAAAGACGTTTTTCGGCGCGTGACCTTATCACAACGCGAATAAAAAAAATACGCGCTAATACACACGTACACGCGTATCTGTGTATATATATCTGGGTAAATACAGAAAGTGACTTCCACGAAGGCGATACTACTGACCTCGCACACGCCATTTCGAGTTCTTCTCGATGATTACAGGCCGCGTCGTTTCGTATATCTGCCTAACTATATAGCACGTCGAGAATCATATTGTGTATGTACAATGAACAAAAAAATGTATATACTTATATATATATATATATAGACAGGTCGCGATCTCAGCAAAGAAAACGACTGGAAAAAAACAATGTTTCTATCGTCGGTTGTCTCTCGTTCAGATAACGATAATGCCTGCCACAAAACGTACGTGCTTGAACGAAAGAACTATAGAAACATTGTATCCACATATACGATTTTTTTTATATCAAGGAACGTGCAAACGCGACGCTCCTACAACGTTCGAAAATAGATTCGTCGCCACTTTATTTTCTTCTTTATTGCGAATATCGCGTGGTCGAGGTCGTCCCAATATTAAATAGAACAGAGTGAGAAAACGAATGGGAAAGGAGAGAAAGACGCAGAGCGAGAGAGAGTGAGAGAGAAAGAGGGGTAGAAGGAGAGGGTGGTTTTTCTGGCACGCGTTCCTGGAACGTACGATTTCCAAGAAACTCGACTGATTCTTTATCAAGAGACCAAGAATTATCGACTCACTTTTTTTCTCTCCCAATATTCGACGTAACTTTAGCCTCGATCCCAACGATTCTACGTGGCGTTATTTAACTTTTTTTTCATATCTGTTGGATATATATTCAACGTCCGTGATATCGAATATTTAATAAACGATACGAGCGTCTCGTCTCGCGGGTCGATTCGCCCTCGACGGAGTTTCCTCGCGAGAATCCTTTTACTTTTTTTGTTTATTTGCCTTTTCATGGAAACGAAGTTGGAGCGGGAGGAGATTGATACGAGGAAACAAAAAAAAAGCCTCGCGGGATAACAACGCGTGGCGCCGGTTAACGAGTCGTCCCGGGCTGATCACGTAACGCACTTGTCCACTTCCACGTGGGTCGCGTTCCATTGATCGAGCGGAGAGATAAAACAAATATATATATATCGCAAGCAATCGCGTATCGGTAGCTGGATCAAGTGTGATCACTCGCGCGTCGAGACAACGTCTCGCGGATAGTTTCGATCGATTTTACCACCGGAAGGAAATTTGGAACGATTGAAAAATATCAATTTTATTCGTTCGTATGATCGAAAGTTATTGATTTTCTTTCGATAATTATCAAACAAAATTTACCTTCTTTTCATCATTCGCGCATATCTTAGAAACGATGCGAAGAAAATTTGAAATTCGATGATTAATTCGATTTTAAGATCGAGAGGCTCGTCGTCCATTTTTCTCAAAGTAAAATCTCGACTTTCGGTGATTAAATTTGATGCGCGAATGATAAGCTCTCGGCTGAGATTCGGTGAGAATATAAGTACTTATAAGGAAATGATATATAGCAAGTGTCCACGATGGTCGAGAAGTTTTCTCGTCCTGGCACATCCCTTCATCCTCATCCCCTCATTGCGCGACCACACGCCACGAACGGGCCATTATTGTCAGCCGCGGCTCTCTCGCCACCGCTTCTATATATCGTCTCGCGGCCCTTTTCTTCGTATATCGAATGAATTACGTTATGTTTACGACGGGATAACGGAGATCCGCGTCGGTGTTGCGTCGCGGGGGCTCGCTATACGGCGTTACACCCGGCTCCATTGCCGGTGTGGGCGTCGTAACGCCGCGTATTAAATAATAATTCATTCGACGTACCGCTCGCTGGCCGGGAACGAACTAAGCGCGAGCCGAAAGAAAGAAGTGTCGGGAACACAGGGAGGAACGTTTTAGGGTTGGAAATCCAAAATTGGCTGGTTGGACAAACAGGGAGTACCGTTCTCGTACTCGACGCCAACCCTTAAAAAATATTATTTTTATACGGAAAATTTATTCTACAATCGCAAAGAATCGTCAATATAAGATTTTGGAAAATTTGATCGAACTAAAAATAAAAGGAATTAAGAAATTGAAGAAAAAAATTATTTATTGTTTTGAATAATATCAAAGTCAACTTCGTCGATCATAAATTTTTGATTTTTTTTCAATATCCGTAAAAAATTAACTTTTTTTTCGCTCGTCGAATATTTTCTCTTTTACTTTCCTCTTCGTCGAGATCTGTTAAAAATTCTACGTTCGCTCTCATCGGAGTCTCGAAATTTCGTAACGTCCCTTTTAAAGGCCCTCTTGGCAAAAATACTCGCAACGCGCATTACATAAGAAAATCGCGTACGTTTCACGTCCTCGAAAAAAGCGTCCGAGCGGAGGACGCGCATGCGCGAAACGCCTCGTTAATTCCCGTATGCGCTTACAGAGTGTTCGATTATGATAAGCGTTTCGTCGTAAGAGCCAAAAGTGGATTACGACTCGCGATATTTCCCATCGAAACGGGGAACCTGCCATAACCGTTCGACGATCGTGACACTCGCGTATATCTCTATACGTACACATTTTTTTTTCTTTATACCCTCTACCGTGTTTTTGTGCAATTTTCTTTTTTTTCCCTCTTCCGCCCGAGGAGACAGTTAGTCGACCGATACGTCAAAGTGCGCTACATCCTTCGGTCAATTTTTCGTTAAAGAGAAAACCGATCCTACGTTATCGACCGAGCGTTACCGGGTCTATAATTTTCTCTCGTCAACTCGTCTTGCCATGTCGAGAGAAACTTCTAAACGTCTGTCGATTCCTCGTCACCTTTCTTCCCTCTCTCACTCTGCTCCCTCTCTCTTTGATTCGCACGAACGTTCGTCAAATCCTAAAGGGGCACTGCACATGTCGATCGCAGCGCCGATTCGAAACTTTGTAACGGTTATGCATTACGTATGCGATATATACGTAAGTGTATACAATTTGCGTGACATATACCCTTATATACGGAGTCAACCCCGCCCAAAGGCACGAGAGAAACGTTTATAATGAAAATGCGTAGGTATTACCATCCGTTAGATCCAATATACGCATGCGTATACCCATTCTCGAGTCGCGTTCGACGGATGCGATGGGGTGTAATACCTCTCTGACGGTACCAACCCCCGCGCGATGAGAGTGCACGAGGCTTTCGAGGAATTCGTGCGTAAAGCGAGCGCACGTGAAATATATATCGATTCGTTCTGGAGCTAGAGAGACGCCATTTTTTGGGTAAAATGCGATGTTGACGCTAGTCACCCTTGAATTGCAGCCTGTTGGGGGTAGCGTTTAAACACGTGTGCGGAAAGCTTTCATTTTGACATTGTCTCTGGTTGAGAAGCATGGGGACACCCGGTATACGAAACGAGACGATAATTGGACGAACGAAGAAGACGCGAAAGCCTCCGATTGGTCGAGGGGTTGTTTCTTTTGTTCGGGATGGTTTTACTTGGACTGGTCGCGTTATTTGGAACGATTTAATGAAGGATTGGACAGTTTGACCTACTGAGACGTGAATTTCTGACACGGTGATTGATTTTTGAATAGTCTTACGTGTACGCGGGGGTTGGAACTGTCGAAGGGCGAAAATTAGGGAATAGGGTGATTTCTGTTTAGGAAGGGAAAATGAAAAAAATTGACACCTCGAGGAAACGAACTGTCGAAGATCGTGGTAAAAAAACGATCATTGGGAGTGGGTTCGGGGTAAATTACGCGGAGGGAAAAAAATAGGGGGCGAAGGCTCGTAGAGAAATCTTCGTGCTCGACGCGGTGACCTCCTTCGGCCTCTGAATGGAGGCTTGCGGCCATTTTCACTCGGTCTAGTTCAAGAAGAAGTCCGGGAGAGCGTCGTCGCGATCGATCATCCCTTAAATCAAACCAGCGTAGGAAGGGTTCCGGGGGGTAGGAGGCACCAAATTTTTGCTCTGGTTACAGTGGAGGGTTGCCAATGGCAGTTTCACCCTGCCCACTGGAAGTTTCGTGAAAGCTCGCACACGTAGCGTGGTCCATGCGCCTATGTTACGCACGTAAGTGTTATAAGAGCGTAAAATGTACACATGCGCGTACGTCTGCAGTGCGCGTCGGTGTGCAGGGGTAGTAAGAGTGGGGGTTGGAGTCGAAACGGAACTCCGTAGTTTCACGAGGGCGATGCGTGTTGGAGCTCGGTGCATTGAGCATGCGCGGGTTGAAATCGAAAGTGCACGCCCACCCGGCAACCAACCGCCCCTGAACCTAGACCTACACCCCCTACCCTCTTCGGCATGACCCGTCATTCCCTCGGATACTCGCGAGGGTCGTTGCTGTGCTGCATCCCTCGCGCGCTCCAGGGCGCACCACCGAACGATCCAACAACTACACAAACCTCCCCTCCCGCTAGCCACCCCCACTCATCATCCCCCACGGGACTCGGCGGCGTTCAGGGTTGCACATACGAGGCCTTCGCATTTTTTCCCTCGCGTACCACCACCCCACGGTCAACCCGCTGTCCCCAACCTTCAAACCCCGTTCCAGCCAAACCACCCCACCGACTACCCCCAGAAGCCTCGAGGCTTCGGGGGAGGGTGGTCGGGACCATCCGCTGTTCGGTGCACGTCACGTATAATACGGACTCGATTGCGTGTAGAGCCGAGCTTGTTCCTCGGGCGCTCAGCCAAACCCCGCTCGATTCTGGCCTCGAACCAACCTCTTGGCGCCACGTACGACTTCAGGGGGTTGAAGTTGAGAACAACGGATTATTCACAATGTAGTTTTAGCTCTTGAATTTTATCATTCGTTCTGTAATTTCAAGAGTGCGTGGTCGTGTATATTTTTTTGTCTTATTACAGGAATTTTCATCCCTTATCGTCATCTCATACGATTTCTTTTATGCAAAAGTCAACTCGGACAAATTTGCAAATTATTGCGGGTCTCGTTATTCCTAATGTCCATTCTACCATTATTAACTACAGAAAATATTTTCTACGCCTATTTGTATTTTTTATTTTTCATTGTAAACAATTAAAAAAGTGAGTTAAAAAACAAATTTGCAAATTTTCGATCGAATTTTTTTACTATAGAGAATAACAAGACAAAAATTATTTTCTACAATCATTTCCATCGGCATTTAAGTTTGATCAAAAACGATAGGAGTTGTTCGATGAACCGATAAATAAGGACCGATACCCTCGCTCTTCCAAATATTTTTCCGCTCTGAATTAATTCCCACGCACCTGAACCTCTCGCCGGTCCTTTCGCTGCTGCTTGTCTCATAAATATCTGTGTACATATATACACACACACATATATATATAGAGGCCTGTAATTTTTTTTCTCGTTCCAGGTATATCGGTATCCCTCGTTCTTTCATGCCGCTGGAAACTCGGGCAATATCTCCGGATCTTATAATTCTCTTCACCATTCTCTCTCTCTCTCTCTCTCTCTCTCTCTCTCTCTCTCTCTCTCTCTCTCTCTCTCTCTCTCTCTCCCCCCCTTTCGTCCTTCTCGCTCTATTTAATCCCTCGATGTCGTTTTACGACTTCCTCCACCCCTTCGCTTTCGTTTTCCACAATCGTGAGTTACGTAATTTTCATGATTTACGATCATTGATTAGCTTATATACGCGCGATCGCTATTCGCTTTTTATTTTCTTTCGGGGGTATCGATCGATTGTACTCTCGCGTAGTTCGCATGGGGCATGAGAAAATTTATTGCCATTACCAAACTTTTTTTTTTGCTGCATCCGATCGTAACGGAGTAAAGGGAGATCGTCGTAAAAATATTTGAATAGAAGGTTTGGATATTAAAATACGACTATACATATACATACATACATACATATGTACAAATACATACGTACGAAAACCGTATCAGATTACTATTCTCGCGAGACATAGAAGAGGTCTGTGCGATACCTGACTCATTGTTAGGGAGTCTCCAGGGTGTTCATATGTACACGCTTGGTTACATATATATATATATATATAAATCCGATATATCTATATATATAGTCTGCCCTCGTCAACTAAATTGTAGCATGCGAACGTTTGGTAATACTGGTAAAAACGTGGGACACGACCCCGTAAAAATGCAACCGAAATCTCTATATTCATACCGTTCGATGACCCAATTCTTTATATTTCTATCCTTCAACCATTCACCTAGTTCACCCTTTCCTCGTACTTGCCTAGGAGCAATTTTACCAGGTATTCAATTCCCCAAAATTCCTGTAGAAAATGACAAAGAGATCTTTTTATCGTCATGTAATTATATATTTTTTTTGTTTTGATTGCATATATAATTATATAATAGCACGAGAATTATATACGCATACGTATAATGGGGGTGTTTAGGGGGTCACCGCAACGCGTAACACGGACGTTTTGCGCCAAACGCGACAGTGACAGCGCTTCGAACCGCCATTGCCCTCGCTCTTCATTCATGGCCACCGTCCTAGAAACCCAAAACGATCAAAACAACTTTTTCATCTCTCTCATATATACGCATAACGTATATACTGACACACATATATATATAACGATGAGCATTTATACGGGGTTCCTCCTCATGGCCGTGGTGCACGATGCCTCTCGAGAACCGAGGGATTATCCTCCACCCGGCGCCTGGGGTGTACACAACGCCCGTTTATATATATATATATGTATACACACGTATAGAGCGAAGAAAGTTGTGCCTGCGGACTGCCGGAACCCCCTTACCCCAATTTCGGTCGTTCTCTCTTCACCCCTCGACCGTCGCGCACAAACCCCTCTTGCCTTTCCGCCCCTCTTTTTCTCGTTCCAATGCGACGAGCCCGAGAGCATCAAGGTCTCCTTTCGTTAGATTTTTCGAACGACTGACCCGGTTACCTTGCACCCCTCTCTATTTTCTCACCATAAACTCTCGCACTTTCTCCGCAACAACCCTGCTCCAACCCCCCTCTACACTACCATTCGTTTTCAGTTTCTCTCTCTCTCTCTCTCTCTGTCGCTCTCACGACCTCGAGGCGCATTCACATTTCGTTTTTGCTCTTCCAGGCCTCATTGAACTTTCGCCGATCTCTATATTTACGCGCTTTTGTAAAGAATTCTACCCCCCCCCCCCCCCCCCCCCCCCCACCATCATTTCGGTAGCGAAACGACACAATGGCTCAACGACATGTACACAATGTTTGTACATCTTTAGTCCGGCTTTAGATATATATATGTATATGTATAGATTGTTCGGTATTGTGCCATTATGGTTTATAGACAGTGCAGTAGATTTATTCATTGATATATATATATATATATATATATATATATATATATATATATATATATAATTTTTTTTTCGCGAACGCGTGGATATTTATTGGCCACTTGGTGAGATAGTTGCCCTTTTCCACACGATGCAACCCTGAATTATAGTCCCCCCTGTCGCATTGTTAAATGCAGTCTGTGATATACAGTGCTTTTAGAAATATTTCTGTTTTTTTTAATATCTCTGAACTTCACCCATCGGACGTTAATACTCCATTGGAAGGTCGTAATTCAAAAGCGTGCGAAACGAAGGGAATCGAGAAACATTTTTGTCTCGGAGATATGGACGTCGCAGGGATGTTACGATGGTCCGTCATCGATGGAAAAATTATCGACAATTAAAAGTATATTCGAAAAAATTGAAATACTCGCGTTACGATGCACTTTAGCATGGAAAATGCATTTTGTTTGTTTCATTGTTTTTTTATGACTTTGTTTTTATCTCGATCGTTTGCGATGCAGGAGTCGATACGAGACGTCGATTTGAAAAACCATGCAATCGACAATTGAAATGCAAACAAAAAATCGAAACAACGTTTTTTTCTTTTTTTCAACTCGGCTTAATCACAAACATTTTTTTTCGATCATTTTTCTCCCCAAGGTACATAGCGAATTTCTAATTTCTCGTTTTATTTTCTCTTCGCAATTCGAAATAGCGAATATCGATATTTCGATCAATCACGATTATTGACATTTTTCGAATAACTTTTTTTTAAAAATTTTTCTTCTAATCAATTTTATATACGAGATTCCGTAGTACATTTTTCGACGCTTTAATTGAACGAACGCTACGTGCACGATACATTTGCGGTGTTCGCGCGTATGAATTTTTTTCTCGCTCACATACCCATACACACAGACACACAGACACACACACACACAGACACACACGCATAACCCATTGCTCACTCTCACATAGATATACGATCCCATCGCTCTCCCCTACGCTCGACGTATAATTCTCTTCGACTATTCAACGAGAGCGGCTCCGAATTCATTTCGCCGTTTGGTATTCGGTTTCATCTTTCAAAGACTTTACGATTGGTAATAAAAATTATGCAATGTAATCTGACAAGTATCGTGTTACACACAATCATACACATACACACACACACACACACATACAAAACATATTTATATGTGCATTCACACGTATGAAACTAACTCTGATTCATTTCGTGTCCTCAGAGGAAGTTCTTCAACCACGCACGCGGCTTTTGTAACGCGAGAAGAAATCAGGAAAGAATCCAATACGTACGATGACTGCGACGAACATGCGGAACACTGTAGGACCTCAAACGACTCATGAGGTGAGCGAAATCAACGGCTATTTTGTTTACGACGAACATTCTATGGTCCATTTTAGACTTCTTGTACGAGAAAAAATAAAATAAAATAAACTGAACATTCGAGGGGAAAAAATTGTACTATACTCGTGGGAATTACCGCCAGAGTCAGCTGTTACCGGTGCAAGTGTTTCGTATGCAATGGTTCCCTCTCTACTCACCAACACGGACCCAATTTGGTTCGTACGTACGTAAAATTGGATTCCCGTTTCAATCTTCGTCGTCTATGTATTTTTTGTACATGTATATATATGTAAATGACTATATTTATTTATACATATATAGTTATTTATCTGGCTACTGTGGTGATCTGCAATGCGTGTATCGTCGCGATCCCGCCAGGGCCAAGGGTCGAGCGTGAAACTGGGTCGTTCGAAATTTGATATCGATACACATCGCTAGTAATCGAGAGGAGAGGCGTGCATCGATTCTCGATACGATATATACGTATAAAATTTATGTACAAATTTTGTGGCTCGACTTTGCACGTTTTTTCGTACGAAACGATTGAGAATCTTACGATATGAAAATATTTACAATATTTTCACGATATTTTCTTATCTCGAGAATACTTCTTCCCACTAGGACTGTTTGAAACAAATGTTTTTTGTTCTTTTTTTAGAAACGAGAAAATACTTTGGGTGCAGCCTAACGTGATAAATACCGCGACAATTTTTAATTACACAAAAATTTCGAGATAAGTGATAAAAATATATCGATTAAAAAAAAATATCAATAATCGAAGAAAAGATAACGACGAGCGATGAAGAGTTGTTCTCACTAGAGACACTTGACATGCCGATAAGCCAACGCGCGACACGTCGATAAGAGACTTGACGTAACGTTATTTGCACACATAGTCTCGGTGTGATCGTTTCATTATTATGCATATACCCGGAGAATATCTCTACGATATACGACCAATGTTTCGAGTAATGCCGAGAGTTGACACACCTATGTAAGACGATCAGATGGAGTATCGAAGTGTAGATAAGAAAATACAGGCGCTTTCGCGATGCATGATAAGAATGATAATAGAGGTCATAGCATACGCAGCATCAGAATGCGCGATATTTCTTCAATAACAACAACGAGCATAAGAAAGAATAAACAAAAAAATTCGAAAGGAAAAAAAAATTGATAACGATAATACACCGGGTTTCGCCTAATCGTTAATTTTTCTTTTTTTTTCATCTATTATCTTTCGAGCTACTCGATTTCTCTCTCGTTTTGATATTTTTTTTTCCCCGCAGAAAATCTTTCGCATTTGCATAACGAGCGAGTGTCTCGAAGAATTTCTCTCGATAAAGGGTAGTTTCTCGAGCATGGCGGTGCGTGGGCCACGGATACACCGTCAAGGGATACGTGAAATTTACGTGTTTACACGAGAGGCGAAACCCTCTCGTAGACTCCCGATGTCCCGAGCTCGTTTCACGATGCCCGCGGGATCGAAAACTCGCGAGTACGGGCCAAAGAGCAAAGGTGATAGGGTCTACGCGTATATATAAATGTATATTGTCGATAAATAAATAAATTGGCGAAGAGGTTGCTTTCGAAAGAGATAGAGAGAAAAAAGCTCGCGGTCGGTCGCGGTGTACGAGTCTCAAAAACGTTGGCGAGATCCGCTGTCGCTCGACGACGAATAACGCAACATATAAATACGAGGTTGTGTAGATCAGGAGAGAGAGAGAGAGAGAGAAAGAGAGAGAAAGAAAGCAAGAAAGTGAAAAAGAAAAGTAAGAAAAGACTAGTCGTACGATACGATTTAAAAAATAAAAGAGACACTTTGCGTCGCGCGAAAGCTCGACCTTGCGCTAAATTTAAAAAGGGTTTCGCGCGAGCAATTCAGCACCGAGGAGCATGGCTACCGTGCTCTTCTCCCACTCTCGCGCGGGATCGAGCGCTGCGCGCGCAGCCGCGACCGCCAGCGGGTCGCGTATGCGCGGACCGCCCGGCGTCGTGGAGCATGCTCGGGCGCTGGTTCATAAAAAGTTTAAAAAATAACGGTCCAAAATAGGCTTCGCGTGAAAAAGTCTATCCTTATTACGCGGATCGACGAATTAACGGCACGGTGCGAAGCTTTTTTCTGTTTCTTTTTTCTTCTTTCTATCTAGCTAAGAATTGCGAGCGTTCGTCGACTTAACGGTTGCTACATTGTCATAAACATATGCGAATAAGCACGCGCGCGTAGCGACGAGAGTGTAATATAACTCGTGAAAGTAGCGAGGCACGCGAGAGTCGCAAATTATATTCGATGGTACGA
Source organism: Netelia inedita (assembly GCA_964017225.1). Classification (NCBI taxonomy): domain Eukaryota; kingdom Metazoa; phylum Arthropoda; class Insecta; order Hymenoptera; family Ichneumonidae; genus Netelia; species Netelia inedita. Next base: position 11,892,049 of record OZ024925.1, on the reverse strand, counting down.
TCGTTAGGCTACAATACCTGCAGCGGCTCGACACGCCGTAAATTAACTCTCGGCTAGCGACAGCTGCGAGTACCGATCGAACTGAGTAAATACCATGATAAAAATTCGACTCTTCTGCCATTTTTATCACTCTTCTTCACGTATATTTCATTTTTATCATCCTTGCTTTAAGCCGCTTACAGTCGAGCTTAGCGAAAATCTCGTTCATTTTTAAATTCTCAATTTTATCCTCGCTCGAGTCGCCGATAAGTGCTAACGAATATACATTTATATAAGCGTGCGTGTGTCGTTCATGACGTTACGTATATAAGCAATTATTTCCGCCATATTATATCCGGTTACTTCTGCTTTTTCGCCTTTTTTTTGTTTCATTTCACGTAACAAAGGGAGGATAAGAATGCGAGTAAACACACTGGGTCTGTCTAAATATTTGTACTGCGGCGATAGAGAGAAAGAGAGAATGTCGAGCTTTTCTCTTCCTTCGAGCGACGTGGAATATGTACGTACACACGCACCCAGTTTATAAAGCGTACGAATGTGATATTCTTGCGGGGGTGAGTTACGGGTAAAAAAAAGAAAAGCAAATGGAAAAGGAAATCGAGAACTCGAACGTGTCGAGAGCACGTATCGATGAGATGATGCGGTTCTTTCCTCGCTTCTCTATTTTATCTCTCACCCTCTCTTCGTGTCTACACCGAGATCCAATTACCCGCTGGTAATAATGTGTTCCCGGTGCGACATGTTCACCTGTCGCGTGCTATCGCGCTACGACCACCCTCGCGATAAATTCCTCGCATGCCTACCTCCCTCTCGCTCTCTCTCTCTCTCTCTCTCTCTCTCTCCATCCTTCTTCCTTTGCCGCTGTTTATTTCTTCGTCGGGTCCACGGTTTTTAGCAATTTACCGGTTGAAATAATGGAAAAGCGTAATAAATTTATGTTTTTTCAACTTTTTACTGGGAAATTGCTAAGATAGTGGGAAAATAATATCATATTCGTGTTATACGGGAAATTTTCGATTTCCACACCTCCAGAGGAACAAGACATATTTTTGTTCATAAACGCTTTATAAGGAAAAATCGGAAATTTCCCGTACAACACGTATATTACATTTTTCTCCTCGGATCGTTACAATTAACTTGTCAAAAATCAGAACAAAATGATAATTTAAAAATTTTCAAACTTTCGATCGGCACTGATATTGTTTCTACCGTCGTTCCCAGTTGTCTTATCGACATCATATGTTTAAACTCATTCTCCTTTGTACCCAAAATATGATCTTTAGCGCTTGGACCAGGCTCTCATACTGAGAAATTTGCGAATCTTATGATATTCTCAGCACCCAAAATTCACAAAGTAGGTACAGTCGTGTTGTAGTGCGAAAACGTGACTATAGCGTACGGCTGTGCGGTACCGTACGTTACTACTTACTACCACTACACCCACCGGCGTTTCTTACAGCACACTAGTTTACTCTAAAGCGCCGGCGCGGTTTGCTCGCGTATTATGGGTACGGGAGCACTCGACGCCGGTTAGGCCAGCAGATAAGACGCATCGCACGCATACTTCGTCGTGAGACCAGTATTTTTTTGGGTGTAGGTGTACCCTCTTCCACAGTGACCCATTACACCAGTGGAGTGACTTTCACACATTTACCATTGGCCCGTGGACTTTACGAGGATTTAAATACGACTCGCAAGCTGAGAATCTTACTATGTTGCAATCGGGTCTCGTGCTGCATGATAAAATTGTGTATAAGCCACTGTATATATTTATATCGAATGAGTAAGGGAGAACGAATAATCGCAAACTGTATTAAAACGAGAGACGAAGCGACGGAAGGAGAGGCAGGCTGTGTGTGTGTGTGTGTGTGTGTGTGTGTGTGAGAGAGAGAGAGAGAGAGAGAGAGAGAGAGAGAGAGAGAGAGAGAGAGAGAGAGAGAGAGAGAGAGAGAGAGAGAGAGAGAGGAGTAGATCTGAATACCGAGTGCACGGACACTGCTTTACCGTATGCAACTGAGAGGGAGAACTCGAATCCGGAGCGAGAGGGAGAGGGAGACAAAAGATCGCATAGCTACATTGGAACAAGCGTGCCTTGTTACATTGTAGAGAGGTCGGTAGCAAGCGAGAGAGGATGCAGCATAGCAGTCGGCAGCGGATACACGACCGGGTGTGTATGCGAGTGTGTGCGCGAGACTGAGACGAAAAGCGTAGACAAAGACAGATATATAGAAATAATAAACAAGCGAGAGCGAGAAGGAGGTGAAGAGAAGCGAGGATAGCACAAGCCGGCTCGACGGCACGCACTGTACACAAAAGCCGGTGAGTCTACCAGGAGGGACGAGAACGGCGCGCATCGATTGGCGGGCTAGCCGTGACCCCCACCATGAGCTTTCCCTTTCACCCAATCGGGCTTCACTTTCGCGCTCGCCCGCGACGAGCCTCGAACGCCGGCACGCTGTCGATGCGACTTCTCTCAGTGACTGGTGTGCCCTTAACGAAGAGCGAAGCAACGAGTTTTACGTTCCCGCGTGCCGGGCTTGTCTATTATTGTCATTGTGTTATTGTCCGCTGAGCCTACTGGACAGCTAGAGCCAAACGGTTCTTCAAGGCCTCGAAGCCGGTTCAGTTTTATACACACACATACACACATACACACAGAAATATATATATATATATATATATATATATATATGTATATACATATATTTATATTTATGTGTATATATATGCACCGATATAAACACAGATATACACAGTTACACAAAGCCACGTACATGCATATAAATGTGTATGCCCACTATTTGGATAGACACACAAATATATTCATCGAGGGAAGCAAGAAGTGGGGGGTGTACCGAGAAAAGATTGTGAAGAGAGAAAAAAAGCCTGCAACTGAAAGAGTCTGTGCAGCGTAAACACCACGAAAGATAGAAACAAGGAGAGCTGAGGACGAGAGTGTGTTTTTTAAATCGGGAGTGCGTCTTCGATCGAGATATATACAGATATATGTATATATAGATATATATAGATATATAGATATATAGATATATATTTATATATGTATATATACAAACATATATATACATAACGATATTACCGAACCCAACCGTGCCGAGCGCTGGTGCGCTCGCCGGGTGACCCTGACATTCGGCTGCGCCGTATCCGCTGCTCGAAAGATTCTCGGAACTATTTTTTCTTCATCATCGGTTTTGAATTACATGCCATTTATCGCGGTGGCAACGGAGCATAGACCCTTGCAACACGCCCGCAGACAATCGTGTTTTACAACAGGCTGAAAGTGGATCTCCCGCGGGCGCTTGTCGCGAGGCGACCTTGACTTTGGTACTGCGTCACTGCGTGACCACCTGACACCAACGTTCGAGACACAACCGCGCTCTCGGTCGTAGTATCGCGGTCTCTTCTATGACTCATGCCATTACGTTACGTTTCGCACCGGTGAATTATTGCTACCTTATCGGTGCGATTTTATTGTTGACGACAATTGGTTCGAGATTATCGATGGAGATCGTTGATTGAAGAATCATATTTTGGACGGAAATAAATCGCATCATAGTCATTGAACTATTTTTTCATTGATTATAGTTTCTTTTTTCCACTTTATATCGATTGTAAACGTCGCGAGAGTGATTGACGACGAAAACGTCCGGGAAGACCCGGTGCGTCGAATAGTCCTTGAAAAGTAAAACATCGATATCGCGAACGTTGAATGGACGCGGATGGGACGGAGTTGCACGATCGATCATTGGTTTTTCTTACGGAAAAATGCAAATATTGAAGTCGTCCTGGTGACGAGGAAACGTCGTAATTTAGTGAGAGATCGTCGTCACGCTGACGGAAATCAGCGAGTTCCACCTGGCGTCCGAGGTATTCTCGTACCTCGCTCGACTCGTCCTCGAGGAAGAGTCGAAGCCGCACGTCGTGAGCACGGAGCCGAAGAGGAGAATCCTAACCCGGGACTTGACTCAAACGGCTGTCGTACTTCGCGAAGTCGGGACTGCCAAAGAGCCGGAAAACGAGACGAGAACAACAATGGCACCGAGACGTCACGCTGCCAACGGTCACGTGGGTGGACTATTGGAAGTCGGGGCTGGTAACAACGATACTTTGGAGAATTTCGGTTTGAACGGTGTGCAGACGAGTACGATGCACTGTTGCACACCAACCGGTGAATGCCTTCGTGGCGATCTGCCGATCCGCGTAAACGCCCTTCAGGACGCAATCAAGGTCATGTGCAACAACGAAAGTTGCCCGGTCGGTCAGTTCATGCACCGCGAGTGCTTCGACGCTTGGGAACAGACCGTACTGACTTATCTCAAGAATTGTGGACGCGCAAGAAGCTGGTCCGAGCGCCAACGACATCAGAACTTGTGGACGAAAAAGGGTTACGATCTGGCGTTCAAGGCTTGCGGCTGTCGCTGCGGCAGAGGCCATTTGAAAAAGGATCTCGATTGGATGCCACCGGGTGTCGGCAATGCATTGGGTGGAAATCGCGGCGCTGACGAGAACGAGTCGAAGAAGAAGAAACGCCGAAATCGTCAAAATACGAGACCAAGCCTCGCCGTGTCTGCCGGGCCACCGAGCCATACCGGGAATCACGCCGTTGGATGTAACGGCAATGGTGGTAGCAACGGAATCACTGGTAGAGGCGGAAGCGACGCTCAGATAATCGACTCTGGACGCGGACGCGCGGGCTCTTTGTCCTCGGGTACGGGCTCGTGCTCGCCACCGGCTACTAGCGAACCCAGCGTCAGCCCTCTTCATCAGCCCCAGGCGATCGTCAAGAAGAAGAGCAAGGTCGATTTCTTTGGCGATCATCGTGCTCGGTGAGTCTCGCGTTTTTATTCGCTCGATGGCTGTCGAACAGAAATTAACACTGGCAAAGCGAATCAAAATATCGATGGGACTAGGTTTTTCTAATGGAGTAAGATAAAAGCAATTTTGGTAACGACATGTATGTCATACGATACTGATGACCGGCGATCTGGAGACGCTCGATAGGGTAAACAATTCGTCGCTTGTAATTAGCCAATCCATCGCTACATTATCGCAGAGACTAAATATCCAGCGGATCATGCCAATAACTCGTCCCCATTCGCAAACGTTAGTCCCCGAGTAACGAAAGGAAAATTGAGACGGATCGACGAAATTTGAGGCGGTGCTATGTCGCCAATTCTCCAGCGGGCAATAAGCCCATTTGGAAGAGTCTCGCGCGAATCTCCCAACGACGGAGAGAGAGACGAAGGATATAACTACCAGTTAATTTAGTTAAGCACACTCCCGTTCTAATTGTAAGTTACTCGTTCTTAACGGGGGCCCATACTCCACCGCCCCTTGCCCCGCGGTGTGAGGAATTCGCAGAAAAGCTGCCACAAATCATTCGAAATAGCGACGGAGAAGCACGAGGCCGGCGTACGATCCGAGATAAAACTCCGAAGTTCATTTTAACTGAGCCTCACGGGCTTACTAGGCACATATACCTCCTGCCTACCATCTCGGCGCATCGCTCGGCCCGCGAGATCTCGTAAATCTTGGCGAATTTAGACGAAAAACGATGAGCTTCAAAATTCCGGAGCGTCTTGCTTACGCCCGTATCTTTGCTTTTTTCTTCCTCCTGATTGTACCATCGGACTTCTCCCTCTCTATGTAGTCTTCTCGTCCTCGCAATGGAATTTTAGCGGCGATATAACACGTCGAACGACATCGTGGTGTAAGAGCAAAGCCTTAGACGATGATACGGATATAAAGGGAAATACAAATCTCGCTGATGGGAATAAGCTCGAGTGATGAATGCGAAACTAACGACGGGTGGAACGAGACGTTCTGTAATATCTCGAACCGAGAATCTTCAGAATCTTCGTAGCAAACTTCATGTATCGAAGTCCAATTTCACGTTCGACGCTCGATCGTATCGATCTAGAAAACCGGTAGTGAGCCGAGAGCCATTTACTGTAGAGACGGTTCTGAGAAAGACGGGGGAATCGCCGATGCGACAGGCCTCTCTTCGACGCGACGACCACGGAGGGACATCTCGTCCTCTCTCGTTGTCCCAGTTGGTACTCGTTACGAGAGGTCCGACCGGGAGAGACGACGAAGAAAGAACCGGTCCTACCGGACCGGGTCTTTGCCGTCCTGCGATCTCCGAGAGCTGATGGAGTTCATCGATGGCAGAAGCCATCGAGAGAGACTCCCTCGTGAACGGAGACAGGGGAGAAAATAAATTAGCGGGGAGTCGTTCGTTAATTTATTGAGAGGCTCGAACGGAATCCCCGTAAGAGTTGTAATAAGAGGTCGGTTAGTCCTTCGAGGAAACCGTTTCATGCAATATATCGTTCGAACTACTTTGGAAAGGTTCTCGATGGTTCGATGGACTTTGCTGGAAAATAAGAGACCTGGCGTGCGTATGAATGAAATCGCACCTTCCACTGTCTTTCATTGTTATTTATCGAGTGCAGCGACGATCCGGTAACGTTGGACGAAAGGTTCGACCGACCGCGTCGCTGTTCGCTCGGCCACTAACAACTGGTGACCAACCGTCATTACGGGTCAACCTGACCAGAATTTCTTCCACTCTGCCACCGCGACTTCTACTACTTTTACTACCAGCTCTGTGGGAAGCCAAAGACGCGACGAGATGCCTCTGGCGTCGAATTCCCTCCGGTAATAATTCCCCACCCCTGACCACCGTCACGTTGGACTCTCCTACAACTATATTTAGATCTCGTCTTGGAAACCTGTCCTATTTCTGTTTATCGGAGACAGAGTCCGTTCGATCCCCGTGCCCAGCTATCCTCGCTGGAAACTTAGTTTCGGTTCTGCAGTTTTTATCTCGCGTTTCGATTTTCCTCGTTCGTGGCACGAAATGAACGCTATCGCCTTCGTCATTCTTATGCAAGAGGCTATTATTGACTTGATGGAATATTACAGTGGATGTTATGGTAATCGGAGAATTCTGGGCTCTCTTGTCAATATCTCCGACTCATCAGGCACGTTCGTAATTCCAACCACCCAGGGCGAAGTCAAATATCTCACGGGCAAAAAATGCAACCACGAGTTCCAAGATTTCGTTTTGAATAATACATATGTCTCTTTTTTTGTATACCGCTATGATGACGTCGCTTCCTTGCGTTTTTGTATTCTCGATATTCCTTTAAAAAAGTGCCTACACACTTGTCGGGGTCTCCTCTAAGCCGCGGCTGTGCAATTTTATCACCCACCACTCCCCTCCCATTTTTTTAGCTTCCTTCCGTCTATCGCGTCCAACGTAACGTAGCAAAATCTCAAGTTTAGGGTCTCCTCTTCAAGGAGAACGACGAGAAGATCGTGGAGAGGATGCGCCAGAGTGCTTCGTGTTGCGGTCGCGGCAGTCGCGGCAACTGCAGGGCAACGGTGTGCATCGAAGACGAAGCCCGCTCAGGGAGGGGTGGCTCGTAGCCTTGACCGTGGCCACCTTCTCAGGGCCACCGAGTGAGCGAAGAGGAGCTCGGGGCGGCAAGCGCGGGAGAGGGGCGGGCAGAGGAGGAGGAGGAGGACTTCAGATGCAACAGCACCCAGCAGCCTCCAAGGCCAACCGCATCGAACCGCACGCCACGCTAGGATGCGTTTAAAAAGCCGAGAGTTGCGATGCATTTTTTCTCTTCTTCCTGCGCATTATGGCGAATTGAAGACCGAAAGGTTAATTGAAAAGTTTTCATTGAGCTTCGGTCCGCGAAGATACGGACCGAAAAAATGTATTTCTTTCACTTGCAGCCGAGAGGTAACGACTGCGTTCGATATAATCACTTTTTTAATCTTCCAAACAAATTTCATTTCGTATGAATTTTTCTGCCATTGGTTTTTTCGATCGAGTCTGTAGAAAGCTCACTCACAAGTTCACGGGGATGACACTCGCCTAGACAACGTCGACTCTCGTCATAGCGACCGACTCTCCGGGCCGACTTTAAGTTTTCTCGATTACAGAAATACTTGGCATTTTTTACTTGATTATTCTTCCGCTGCCTTTGAGGGTGGCCAGGTCCATATTCTTTCTTTTCTTATTTTCTCGGCGACCATTTTAGTGCGTCGATGAGTGAGACCGCCAGTGCCAGAGAGAAAGGGAAAGTGAGTACCTACGGTTCTCGTAAAAAGGACTTGCGAAGCTGCTACCGAGGGTTAGAGACCGAGGAGGAAAAAATGGCATGGGAGTTGCGAAAATACAGTGCGGGAATGAGGTAGGAGTGACGCTGGATAACAGCTAGGAGGCTTGATCGTAAAGTTTCCACGACGTCTGTACGTTTGCTTTAGGTATATAACAAACGTACACCGCTGGATCTTTAGTTTTCTTGCTTACTTCATACTTCTTCGTCTTTCTTCTTCGCAATTGGTTTTTATTCCTTTTTTCGCTCTCTCTCTCACTCTGAGAAAAAACTCTCGACAGCTTTTCATATACTTTTTGGCCACTAGGAACCGAGCAATTTTCTGGCTTCGTTAAGCGCTTCAATTAACGCAGTGCTTCCTTTAAATATGAATGCTAAATTTTTGCGTTTGCTTGTTGACGCATGACAAAAGATTCAAAATTAGGAGTTACGAAATCTTAAATTAATTGGTTCCGTATTAATGGGTTTTTACTCGGATGGAAGTGTGGAAAACTTGAAAATGTTTTTTTACGTTTCTCAGTAAATCTTCAGGATGAGCTTAAATTAAAGTTCAAGGTCAATTTAAAAATTTTCGATTAAACTTGTACCCGGTATCGTTTTTAGCTTCTAATTAGTGCAAAAATCGAGTCTAGTTTTATTCATCCAACAAGTTTTAATTTAGGTCGATTTTTTTAAATTCAAATTTGAATCGGTTGGCGAATATGAGCTTAACTTTGTGTTTGCGAACACAAATTTGAATACGACATAGAGGGAAAAAACTGTATATTACCCACTAGCAGTCACGAAAATCACTAAGACAAACCGACTACGAAACTCCTCTCTCTCTCTCTCTCTCTCTCTCTCTCTCTCTCTCTCTCTCTCTCTCTCTCTCTTATATAACAACCAGCCTTTAGAGCATCTCACGAGATCGTTTCAAACCGAAAAAGCGAGCTTTATCGTACGCTTCATTATACAAACTACCGTTTCTCGAAGCTGCCCGTTTGTTTTTTTTGCCTCTCGTCAGCTAACGTGATAATAAGATATCCGCGACCCTGTTTTCGTTCGGCAATACAATCTTGGCTGTGCGATAAATTATATCACGAAAATTCGTACAACACGAGTATGGCGCAGAGGCAAACAGAAGGGGCCCGGCCTCTGAGAAAACAAGATTTTACCGTCATGTGCCTCTCGTTTTGGGATTTGTAATGGAAATTCGATGAGACACGGCGAGTTCCCTAGAGCTATATATCCCTTTCGTAAGATAAAAAAAAGACAATATGTATATACATATATTCGCTCTAGTGAATCGCGAATGAAGCGCTTCCTGATAAATCTTCGCAAAAAAATATATCACTAAAATATATATACAGGCTTGTTTTTATCACACGGGACAGTTATCTCGTATGGTTTATTTCGAGACTGGAGTTATTGTCTCGATTTAACGAATCTCGCTAGAGAGCGAGAGAGCGAGAGATGAGAAATATCGAGTGGGCGATGACATTCTTGTCGAGGATACGCGAACGATGTTTTTTTCCGAACAGTATCTTTCATCTCGTCTTCTTATTTTTTTATCCATCTCGTTGTGGGTTGATTACTTTTAAATACAGTGGGTCATGGCGATCGATGTCCGAATGATGAATCGCTCAAACACAATATTCATTCACGATATCGCTTTTACGCGATATACATTATTATTATTATCGGTATTATTATTAATATTATTTTTCGCGTACGTTGAAAACGCGTGCGCGGCAATATTGCGCACCGCGTTCGCTCTCGGGAACGCGAAGGATAAGCTATCTCGTCGGTCAAGGCCACCGTGGCCAACCACGACTGAATAAATATTTTTCGAATCTCGACCATACGGGCTTCGAGCGTTCGCTTTGTAATAACTTTGAAACATTTTTTACTTTTCTTTTCCTGTATTTTCGGTTTTTTCAGCCTTCTGGCGCGAATCGAGGAAAAACTGGTCTCGGAACGAAATCTCAACGTTTTCGTGTTTATTGCGTCAATCTTAACACGCTAATTTCTTAATAATTTGAATTTATAAAATTAAAATTTGAAACGCGGAAATGAGTTTTATTTTACATTTTTATTGAAGTACAATAATTTTTCAAGGTTATATTATTTAATTAGATTTTACAAATTAATTATTCGTCCTGTCATCGATATTAGATCAATATCAAATAAAATGTTTTTATCAATTAATTTATATTAATAACGATATTACTTATTACTTAATTCAATCACAATTATTTTTGCGAAAAGTAAAATATGATTTTTTTACCAACATTAAATATAATGCTTATGCATTCCATAGAATAATAGAATTCCTTCTATTATCAAAATTTTTATTTATTATTAATTCCGTAAGAATTAATTCCGCTTGAAAATCGCGCTGGATAAGCCCGAAATTAAGATCACCGTGGTGGGCTTAGCGAGTATTTCGCACGCAGACATCCCCGTATGTACGCACGTGTATAAGCATGTACGTGTATGCATAACGCTCAGTAACTTTGTATCGCGGCGATAAGAGAGCAAACAAGACGGGGCGAGCGAGCTCGAGAAAATAAACATCCCTCTCTCTCTCTCTCTCTCTCTCGCTCTCTCGACAAACGTAACGCGAAGGTTCTCTTGTCACGTTGAAAACAGATAAGGAGAAGCGCGACCGAAGACGAACTCGCGCCTCTTGCGAGTCAACAGAGACCGAGAAGTTTTCACGAGGTGTTTCTCTTCAAGCCAGTCGCTAAACGTCCATTCTACCCCTTCTCGAATTATGGGCGTCTAGGAGAGCCTACAGATAGTGAACGAAACGACGTGATCGCGATGGTGTTGAATAAGATCGTGGAGCTAGTAAGAGACAGAGAGAGGGGCGAGGGTGAGAGGATGAGCCAGAGAGCGCGACTGGAGGTTGGACGAGTGACCCTGAACTCTCCCACCCCTCTGGGCGCAGTGTAGTCCAAGGCTCGCAGGGTCTTAAAGACGAACTAACGAGACGTTCGACCCTTCTTAAAAAAATCCCCGTACTAAAAAACGGGACCGTTGCGCGTCTCATTTAGATATCGACGTATCTTTCTTTTTATCTCTTTTTTCGACGAAAATTTTATCCGACCTTACCTGACCTTATCGGTTCACCACGAATCTCTCACGAACCTAAAATTGTCAGAACGCGCGAGGAAAAAACGAACTCAATAATTTTTCCTATCTAATCGAAAAATATCTCCAGAGGGTCAAAATCAGGACCGCATGGAAAATTGAGTCGGAAGAGTAACCGACTAATTTTTACAACGATAACATTATCTAATCACGATCTTATCTTGGTCATATTTATACATGCGTAGAACAACATCGGTCTCGTATGTCCGTACTTAATTGTATCTAACCATACCTAACCTCACCCAACTTTACCCATAGACCAAAAGACTTATTTTATATATATATATATATATATGTATATATATCATCGTCTCAATTTATATTTATATGTAGATAAATGCTGTGGCATAGATATATACACATATAGGTCCGGTGATGCTTACGAGCTCTCGCATCGTTGAATCGAGTAACGAGCTGATTGCTAAATTTATGCAAATGCCCGATCTCGGCTACATAGGTCCTATAAAGAGACCTCCTTGCAGAGGAAATTCGCCTCGTATATACATATATATATATATAAGTGTATAGTACAGCTCGCGCGATAGTCCCATTAACATTCATGAGCCTGGAGTGAGTCGTCTTTTTGTTTCTCTCTTTTCTATCCCTCCTTCCTCTCTCTCTCTCTCTCTCTCTCTCGTTGTCTTCGTTTTCTTGCTTCGCCAAAGAGCTCATGCTGTACCTACCTGTGTGTAAGTATAGGCCACCTCGTACACTCCACGGTGAGATAAGTTTCGCTCGCCATTACGAAGCTCCTTTTTGGACGGAGACGTAGGGAGACTGAAGTGAGAGGAAACTCGCACGGGTGAGGGAAAATTCTTACAAATTGATCTATTCTTGTGAACCAAGAGACGTAGACGATCGTCGTTGTCAAATTTTCAAATTTTTTCAATATTATCGAAAAATTCTTGCTACCTACCCTCAACCTCGATATATATTTATGACCAATTTTCACAACTGACCTCAATATTTAAGGGTTTATCGACCTTCATCCCTTTCCAATAATAATAATAATAATAAAAAACGTACCTTCGATTCTCGTTCGAAAGCTTCAAATTGGGTTTTCTCGCGAGACTTCGGCGCGTCGCCTCAACCGCACACGAAGATATATATCTATACCTAGATATCTACAAAGGGTAGGAAGAGTGCAAGACGAGCAGCTTCTCGCCATGCCCACGAACATACACGAAAAAGATGGGAACGAGACTCAAATATGTGGAAATGTGGGGGTAGAAGGGTGGAAACACCATGTATATTCGAGCGGCAGTCGTGCGAAAGCACGTGAGGAGCTTCGAGTTTCGCGTTCGGGATTACCTCTTGGGGGCCTTGGTGGGTCCGTACCCGACGCTGTGCCGGCACCCCATGTGAAGTGGCGCTTATTGTTCCACGCGATAGGCGCGTACTGTCTGCGAAGAGAAAAGGGGTTGGTAGAGAACGTAGTTGCGGGAAGGGGTGGGGGGTGAGAGTGTAGGGAGGAAGTTGGGGGTTGGGGGTTGGAGTACAGACCAGAATACGTAATTCGATACCCCGGGTAGTGTGTGGCTGCCGAGGGAAGTACATAGGCCCCCTGCACCATCCGCGAAAACCAGGATGGTCTTATAATTTGATAAGGAACCTGCGAGGCATACATCGTTTCCTACTGGATGGGGAGGGGTTGGTGGGGTCTAGAGGAAGCTAGAGGGGCGTCGGAGTAAGAGCTAGATTTTCGACAGGGCTGAGCTTGAAGTCTGCTACACGTCGCGAGACCCTCCAATCCTTTTTCAACCCCCTTCCTTCGCCTTTCGCTTACTTCCGTTGAGTCGACAATGCACGGGAGTTGGAGAATTAAAAAAACAAGCCGCTGTTTTTGTGGTTTTTGCTCGACGTTTTCGTATCTGAGACGTAAAAAAAGAAAAAACAAATATTTCGTACGATTTGGAGCTTATTTTTTGTTTCTTTTTCTCGTCGTTTTGTTTCCACGACGTCGAGTCGACGAGAGGTTTTCTCATTTTTCGTCTTTAAACCTGAGGGAATTCGTAGAATCGCGTATGGTTTTTGGTTTTTGTGTAACGAGAGTCTCTCTCTCTCTCTCTCTCTCTCTCTCTCTCGTTGTATATAACTATGTGCGTATGTGTGCGCGACGGTGGAAGCTCAGGAGGTGGCAGTAACGAAAGCTCTACTGGAATTCATGACAGAAGCAGCAGACCAGACAACCCCCGGTGTCTGTCTCCCTGACCTCGGGAACAATGCGCCGAGGTCGATCTGAATTATACAGACTTGATTCTCTTCTCTCTCTGCTTCTCTCTCTCTCTCTCTCGCTTGCTCTCGCAATATATAGATATATGCGTTTCTGCTTCTCGCGAGACGCGGAGGAGTCAAGAATCGAACGTCATGCTCTCTAAGCGAGAGACAAGCGCTGTCGGCTTTCAGACTTTCTCTCTCTCTCTCTCTTGTACGTCTGGCTCACTTGGATATTAATGGACACTTGCAATGAATCTTGAAGCACTCTTCCGAACATTTTGGTTATATTTTAAACAATCTCGTGGTTTCTCATGACGAAGAGACTTTTGAAATATTCAAGGGTAGTAATTTCCACCATATAGACATAAAGATCACCAGAAGACCCTCCGTCTCGAGAAAAAGTTTAACTTCCGTTTTAAGCTCGAACTTATTAGCTTGGTAAAAAAAGAAATTGGATTTTTTTGTTTGTAAATAAAGAAAAATATTTATTCATCCCTTAAAAAAGCAATTCCGGTTCGGTTAATTTAATAAATAAAAATTCGTGTCAATTTAAGAGTAGAACCCAGCAAAAATGGAAATTCGAAAACCAAACTCAAAATTCGAATCTCCGGCAGTCGCAAAAACTCGAAAAATTCCCATGACCTTGACACTGTTTTTATTTGCCTTTCAAATTGTTCTAACAGACTTTCAATTTATCGAAAGATTTCTCTTAACCCTTATCGTGATTCACGGAGAAGGGTTGAAAATAAATAAAGTACGACGATATCGTTTCGGAAGCAAGAAACTACCCTTGGAATAATTGCCTCTCGGAGGGTTGGAAACGAACGGGAGTGAGAATTCGTCGTAGGTTAATAGACACAGGGTGTGTATATATAAGGTCGAAGACTATCGTTTTTGTTTACCCTCTGTTCGAACCTTCGGCTCGGCCTCAACTAACAGAAATTTTGTGTATGTGTGTTGTGCGCGAGAGAGACCGAGGGCTATTGCCTCGTGACGACCATCGAGCAGCCCTTGTCGTCCTGCGGTTCGGCAACGACGTCGTGAGTTAACGAGGTTCTCAGTAGTTCCGCACACCTCCTTCGCGCCGTTGCTCCTTTCCCTTTCCACCATCGTCCAACGGCACAATCTCGTACGAACAAACATATTCGAGCAGGCTCGAAGGGTTTCAGGGTGCAACCGGCTCGTTAAATCACGGCCTAAGCACTACCAGGGTGGGCGAAAAAGAGAGGGAGAGATTTGTGTGCCAGGCCTAACCTTGCATCCTGGGCTCTCCTTGAGCCCAGAATACCTACGGGCTCGACACACAAAATCCTTATTTACGTCTGATCCCGTTATCTTTAACTCCCGTGTTGCCATATCGCCCGTTCGGCTTCGGCCCGAAAACGAACGTATCAAACTAACAAAAATGTGGCCGAGCCTACGAAATTATTCCGCAAATATAAATAACTCGTTGATATATTTGACCAAGAAATCATTTATTTCAACGATTTCGTAAAAACATTATTTATTCCAAAAACGTGATAAAAACAAATTCACCGACCAAAATGCAATTTATTTTATTTTTTAAATTTATATTTATTAAAATTCTATTTAATTTTCGAAATTTATTCACTCGAATGAAAAGAAAACGCTAGTTTTTCGCAAAAATTTCATCCGACAAGGTGGCGATTTAATTTTTCAATGTATTTTTTTTCAACCCCCTAGAGCGCTAAAATTTAAGTTCCGCACGAAACAAAGATCGCTCGCGGATGATTTAGAAATTTTCTCCCAGGGACGAAAGGCAGTCGCGATTCTTACGAGGGGTGAAAAAGGGCGAAGGGTGGTTAACAGGCTGGGCTCGATGTAAGGAAACGTTAAAAGGAACTTTTCGCGAACGACGAAGAGATAGGACGTAACGGAGAGACGACTCTCTCTCACTCTTCGCGACTGTTTGGTCTCGCTCTTTTCCTTCGCGAGAGTTAAAGGCGAAGGCTCTCCCTGCAACAACGCAGCTACGGGGTTATCGTGTGTACGAGAGTGTAAATTATAGCCGAGGGTGCTTTACTGCTAATTGGTTTGTTAACGTTCGTGTTTACCTCCCTTGTCTGGGGTCGCGGGAGGGGTGAGAGGACTATAACACGCACACGTACCTAGTACATTCTTTCGAATAGTAATCCATTCCGGACTATAATAGTTCTCTCATCGAATAGCCAAAAAAAAGAAGAAAAAAAACAGCAAAAAAAGCAACGAAAAAACTCGATCGTTCGTGAAATCCAATAAATCTCAAATAATCAAGAATTATCGCCAATTCCAAAAACGAATCTCTCCCAATTTCGATTAATATACCAAAGTTTGTTCTTCTCATTAGTTTCGAATAAAAATGAAAGTCTCGGAATTAAGAAAAAAGAAAGAAACAAGATGTAACAAAAAAACTGAAAAAAAATCCGAGTCAACTATTTGAATATTTTCGTCGTAAATACACGTTCGTAGGTACGGTCGAGTCGTTAACGATACGCGTCAATTCGCGAATCGTTGCTATTTTTAAATCGAGGAAAAGAGAAAGGTCGCTCGTGCGAATTCACGCTCGTAATACCAAATTTTTCATAACTGCGCACGAGACCGGAGTGCGAAAGAGAAAAAAAAATTACGAACGAACGAGAAATGCAGGCGAGTCGGAGGCTGGGAAGAAGAAACAAACGAAAAAAAAGAACTCGTCTCGCTTCTATTAATAAACGTATTTTCGCCGCGTGACTGAGACGAGATTTTTTTTTCTCTCTCTCTCTCTCGCTTCGTATTTTTTATTCGAGACACACTGTGAGCACAAACCGCAAGCTATATAACGCCGATTGGGTGTTTTGATCGTGCGCCGGCGTATATGCTAATTTTATTACGACCAGTCGACATAACTGGACTGGCAAAGTCCGTTCTCGTTGCGCACCGTATAAGAGAGACTTTCGATATATTGACTACCAATACGTAAATATGGATAGATATATATAGCAAATTGGACCGAGTGGAATATCGGGAATGCCGGAAATTACGATTGCTCGTCGACCATTCGAAGTTTCGATTTAAAAACTCGCTGAATATTCAAGATGGAAAACAATTTTTTTTTGAAAAATTTGACGTATCAAAAATATAATTTTTCGAAAAATGTTATCCCTCAAAAATTGCCGCCAAATATCAAAAATATTAATATTTTTGTTATTTTTAATATAATTAAAATAAGTATATTTAATTATTATTTTATTTAATAATAATTATAATCACGAAATTATCTCACCACCGCGAGGCAAAAAACAATGAGAATATGTACGTGTAGAGTGGAAAGGAGGCTCTCGAAAAAAAAATATTCGCGAAACTTTCGTTCATTTCTCGCATAGACGAGACGAGAGCAACATGCTCTCCAAAACAAGAAAAAGAGAGAGAGAGAGGGCGAGTCAAGGAAGAGAAGGGGGTGCGATTTATTCTCATTAATTTTTCACCGAGACGAAAGCCCTCTCGGAGTGCCCACTGTAGAACGTTGACCAAGAGGGAAACGTGGTCGAGGGTCTCGGCGAACTGGTGCAAGGGTTGCCTTTTTTTCGTATCATCGTTGGAAAACGTTCTCTCGTCCGTAGGGTCGTATATACGTCGATGAATGCCCCGAGTACTTTTCACCCTGTGCACTCTTGCTTCTACGGAACTACCGCGGTTCTAGAAAAAATACGAGTAAAAATAATGGAACATTCGCTGGGTATATAAAAGGCTTTACAGTGTAGCGATGGAGAGACCGTAGTCCCTCGTCCACTTTTCTTCATCCCTCGTTCCCTTCTGGAAAAAATGTACCGAGGGCTCTACGTTTAAACGTGCCCAGAGACGAGATCGCAAAGCGGGAAGGGGAATGTCGTATAGCCACGTCGTCCATTCGACGCCACGGTACGTCGAGGGTTGTTATATTCCGGCCGAGAATTTAATAATGTTTAGGATGTGCGACACGCTGCGAAATATTCGCAAGGTTGGACGTACGTTGGCGGAGACACGTCGGCGGATTTAATGACGGATGTGTCGGTTGGCCACGTTGGTGAACACAAACCCGTTGCTATAAGGTACGCGATGGACGTTGATGGATAGATGGATGTGGGGCTAACTTCTTCCATAGACCGTTGGCACGCTCGTGGACGGGACTCGAAGAGTACATTAATGTAAGGTAAAAGGTATTTCGTCAGGGTGGAAAATAGAGACCCTATCGCAGGTTAACCATGTTTCGTTGCGATACGAGGAACGTTATTGTCATCGCGAAATTGGAAAGTTTATTACGACCGTATTAGTATGAGATAGGTATTTATATTCTTGTTCTTGGATTTATATAATTGCTTGAAAGAATTATAAGTCGGGTTGAGCGATATCAATTAATTGGCAGAACTATACTGGCTTAGTGAACCCAATTAGTCGGGTTATCTAATTAAATTAAATGAATTTGTTGGGTCGATGAATTAATTTACTAGCTTACCTAATTAAATAGTTGAGTCAACGAATTAATTACCGAGTCACCTAATTAAATAGTTGATTTAATTCACTGGATCGTCGAACGAAGTAGTTGGATCACTCGATTAATACGTCGGATAATTAATAATTGGGACGAATTAATAATTACGTTAATTAATAATTAGATTACTCGATTAATTTTTGTCTAATAAAGTAATAGCTGCCTCGATCGATCAATTCGAATGATAAAATTGCGTGACAGTGACGATTTTGACAACAGTCCAGAAAGAAAAGGTAAAGGGTTCGACCAAAACATCGAACGGTTCGTAATTTCGTCCACCTCTTTTATTTTATTTCTTTTTTTTTTTTTGATACGTCCTTCGCTCACGTTATATATCTTCTCGATACGTCAAATCGCGACATGCAATCCGTCGTGTCGGCCGTTGGGAAAGAAGCATTCCATTGTACGTCAATCATTCATCATTTCTCCGGAGAGCGTTGTATACATTACACGTATACGCCTATACGTATATTTATAATCCCTCGTTGTAAATCTTATGCAGCGATGATCTCTCACGGCCTCTCCCAGCTGCATACTCTCGTCATTCAACGTAACAAGATCTAGATTCTTCCTTCTTTTTTTTCTCCATCTTCTCGTTTCGCCGGTCGAACCGTTGCAGCGAAATGATTTTGCTTCTATTCACCGCTCGTCGGATAATAACGTTTCATCGATATATATATATATATATGTATATATAACGATGTAATATTACTTCGCGAGCCACGTATCTAATGGAAACTCGTGCTCGTTTTTCCGTTCTTTATTTTCGTTTTTTTCTTTACACCATGTAGAAACACGCGTAACGAGACGTCGACCATCTTATTTTACATCGGGAGAATAATTATCCGTTTGAATTCTTGCGAGACGAGACGCGAGTTTGATTTATAGACTCGAGTGTTGATTGGTTCGATTTTATCTCCCTATCTTCCTCGTGGCTCGCTGGTCGAAGAAACGAAAGCACGAACGGACGATAAAGTGATGGAATGAATTTTGTCATTTTTTTGTTGTTCTCTTTTAAATTTTGTAAATAGACAAAAATTAACGACGAACTTTTTTTATAATTACAAATATAATAAAAAAATTATAATTTTATCGTCAAAATGAGAATATTTTGTTGATAAGAAAATCATCATTTTTTATATTTTCGTCGAGAGAGCGTCGTTTTTTTTTATTTAAGTACACGCTCTCGTCGGAAAATCCACGACTCCTCGATTTCTACGTATACGTGTTATCCACTCGTATCTTTTCATCGCTGAAAGTTTCTCGTCACTGCTGGTGACACTGTCGAATTGTGACAACGACAGGGCACTGGTACGTCGAAGACTTTCACGGCCCTCGGGCATTGCTGTTCCCATCTATATATCTCTCTATACGTACACACACACACACACACACACATACACACATATATACATATATGTGTGTATTATACGTGCTAAGAACTCAAAGAATTTCTCGCATCTTCTTTCACGTAAAGAAGTGTCAATATTAAAGGCACACAAGACTCGGAGGCACGCATCGCTTTCACGCGTCCAAATTGCTGGGACACTCGATGCTTCTGAGGTGTCGAATTATATTTCCAGATATATATATATATGAATAGGCGTGACTGTATCTACAAGCACCACAAGGGAGTTCGAAGGGAACCCCAAAAATGAGATGGAGTGACAAAAGACCTTATATATATATATATATATATATTCATATATACATCGTCGCACTAGGTGGAGTAATAGAGTACACATGACATACCGCGCCACCCCCAAAGTTTAGGGGTGGATTTCGTCAATCGTATCGGTAAATATCGGGTACGAGTGCGACGACAGTTCTGTTTCGGACACGTCTGAAAGATACATACGTATAGGCGGATATATATATAGATTTTTTTTTGTGTCGTTGGATCTGAACGAGCACCCCTGAAAAGCGATTCGAGGGGGTTGAAAATCGTTTCTGCTATCCGACACACCTCTTATACCTATATATATATATATATTTCTGTGGACTATGTATATGTATATATTTGAATATTGACACCCAGTCCTGTTTCGGTTTCGAACGGAGAATCGGATGTTCGGTATTACGATCACGTATCGTTGGAAACGATGGTTAGGAGTTGGAGTTCTTTCAAACCTCCCCCGAATCCCTCTCCGAGTGAGAATAATTTTTGCATTCGATATGTAATCTACATTTCGTATTATTCGGAGTTTCACGTAGGACTGAAAAAAAATAAAGGAGACTCGCGCGATTCGAAACGATCGATATTTCGAAAATCGACAGAATCGATGAAAAATCGATAATCGAAGGAATCTTCGAAAATGTCGTAAAAGTTAGACGGTTCGTGCGACCTTTAGTCTGACCTTCGTTTTATCGTACGAAGAGGGTAGGTTAGGGAAAAATGTCTCTTCACGATCGAGTCTCGAGGAACTTTTTCTTTTTTTTTTCTTTTTTTTATATGCGAAAGATCTCTGAATGAAACGATAATCGTGAGAATAATCTGCGCATGGCAAAGAGCTTCGAGGAACGTGCGAAAAAAAGAAATAAGGGGGAGAGAGAGGGTGGAGTGCGGGAGGCGAAGGGATGGAAATAACGAGGGAGACGTGAGCATGAGCGACTTCGCGTTGAGGGGTGGATGATGCGAGAGCCTTATACGTGTTGGTATATAGAAAAAGCCTCGGGTGTCCACTAGACCGAGAATAGACTCGTTGATGGGAACGCCGTTCTACGAAGCCGTCTCGTTTTGTACTAATGCTTTCGCTCCTGTTTCCGTTCCCTGAGTCTTTTTATTGAAGAGTGGATGCGAGCTATATATATAAATATATAAATGTAGTCGTTTTTATACGCGAGTCGAAGGGAGATAATATCGGTTCGAAAAACAAAACGAAAAGCAGGAGAAAAATGTAAATTTTTATAAAAAATGTATTTTTTAAATTTTATTTGTTATTAAGATTATTTTTATTAAGTGCTGAAAATTTGTAGGAAATCGAGGAGTTTCGAAAATCTGAATTTTTGTCGAAATAGTTTTTTGGATTTTTATCCACGAATATTTCTCCTGCGAGTTCTCGATCATTGCACGTTTTTTTTCGTTTTTTTAAGATAAATCGTGATCTTTATTGGAATTCCATAAGTTTGTAGCTTTGCTTGCTAACAACCTTGTTTCTGTTGAATCATCGTGACCGCCGTAAAAAATACGTAGACGATGGAGACAGCGGAGGTAATAAAATTTCATAAAGGTCCGCTTTCTTCTCGTTGTCTCAGGTTTTTGTCCCTTAAATTGCGCTGACAATTGTTGCCACGATTACGCGAGATAAACGGTTCGTGAGAGAGGAGAGTTCTCGATTAATGGCCATTATTGCAAGGTCTCGGGTTGCCCATCGTATTTCTCTTCCGTTTCTTTTTCTTGTACGGTGTCTAGTCGCGGTTTTTCTTTTATCCTCACTCTCGTTCCCTCCCTTTGGCTATTTTTAATCAGCTAAAAAAATCGCGCGAAAGCAACAATTATTAAAAAATAAATTAATTAATTAAAAAATAATACTTCAATAAATAAATAAATCGATAAATATATGAATTTTTATACGGTCCAAAATGAGATCGATACGAAATTTGCTTGAAAAATTTCGCGCCGTAACGAGTCCTACCGTCGATCAAGATTCGCAGAAAGACCGGTAACACCGTTTTCTCTCTCTCAGGGCTGTACTACCGGATCGCGGATATTAATCTCAACGCGGTGTTCGAGTCGTCCTAGACACACACGTGATCGTAAATCACGTACGCCTCGATATTTACCGCGATTGCCAGCGCCGTATGCGCCGAGTCTATTTATCCCGACTAGGGGTATCGGTTTACCACGACGGTGCTGCCCTCTCGCGGCATCGAATTGCGAACGCCGCTAGTACCGGGCCGTTACCGCGCGCAGGTACGACGTCAATTATTCTTCGAGACGAACAAAAAAGAAAACGGCCGGAACATTACGTACCAACGATATGAAACTATGCTGTTGTATAGATATAAATATAGATATATATATATAGCTTTGTACGAAGTTTAGACCGGCGTTTAAGAAGAAGCCGGTATACAACCGATAATGTAGCTTAACACGCGGTTGCGATTAACGAACCGCCGCGAGTTTGCACGCACACGCGCTCTACGAGAGTTCGCCGTGCGCATATCTATCGAAAAGTTATTAACGTACAATTAGGGGGAGTTGCCACGACGCGGCCGTTAGAGGGAGCGCGTCGGAATATTTATATCGCTCGCCAATTTCTCACTGCGGTAATGTAATAATGATTTAATAATAGCAGCGTGTTAATGAAATAAAATAAAATCAGAGTTTCTAAATTATTTCTTACAAAAACAAAGTTTTCACCTCGAAGAACTTTATTTTATGTTCTACAGAAATGAAACAAAGTAATTTGAATAATTTTAATTCTTATAAATACATGTGAATTTTTTGAATTTTATAATTATTTAAAAATTCATAAATTTTATCGATTCCTCGAAGATATGGAAAAATTGCAAATTTTATTGAACGTCGTTGTTTATCGGCCAATTTATAACGAAATTAAAATAATTTAAAAAAAAAAGAAACTCACGATGTCGTCGAAATTTATTTTCGGATCGCGTCGTAAAATTTGCCCGTGGTTCGGTTAAGGTCGTGACATTTTTGTTATTCAGCGCAATTTGTTGGTCGATGCACAATACGAGAATACAGCGGAGGTGATAACGTTCTCGGTCGGTGGCGAACGTCGACGAAGCTTAATTTGCGTTCGTCTCGCGTTCACCACTCCTTGATATCCTTCACCTTGCGCATACATTTGCACTCGCCGCTTTTCGTTGCGGTCTCATCCAGCGAGTCGCGCCGTCGTTTAACGTCCTTCGACGACTATGGAACGACGACGACGACGACGACGACGACGACGACGACGACGACGACGTCGCACCGGACGTCCTGGTCTATTGTCTCTCGGTTCTCTTCGCTCTTTTTATTTTTCCTTCGTTTATTGTTTTTGCTTTTTCTGTTTCTTCCTTTTTTCCTTCCTCAACTAACATCGCCTTCGCGCAGTTCTCATCATTGTTACGGTCCGACGCTTCCATTATCATTGTTTTAACTCATTATCGCATACTCGCGAGAGACTTTTTGTTTCGACGTATTCATCGAATATATTGTGAATATTAATCTTTCTTCTATTTTTTCTACTAAAAAATACTCATTTAGTTCTCATAAGAAAGTTAATAAATTAAAAATTAAAAAATACTCGTCTTCAAAATTTTCAACATTTCCTATTATTTCTTCCATTCGATTATTTTCGTGAATTACTTCAAACAATTTGATAATTGTCGTTATTGAAAACATAAATATACGAATAAATATACGAATTTGCTAAATTATTGTTCGAGCGATTGACGAAAATCGGGAAAATTTGAACACGTTGAATTATTGGCAATATATATATATGTATATATATTTATATATACAAGACGTACATGTACAAACAAAATACGGTGGGTAAGGCAGCCGCAGCTGCGTTCATTTCTACACACACACACACACACACACATATATATACGTACGCAATCGTTTTTGCAGGTACCTCACGTACTTCGTAAGTAATTCGTGAAGCGAATCTAGAATTTCATTCGCCCCCCCCCCTCCCTCCCGCCCTCCACCGCCACCTTGCCGTTTCGTCCACCGCGTTTACTCTCGAGGTCGTATCTCGTTTCACTTTCTCGCATTCCCTCCACCATTCTTCGCGCTCTTTTTCACTTCGAGATTCTCTCGCCTCGAGATTCTATACGTCCTAGCTATATATATATATGTGTGTGTGTGTGTGTGTGTGTACAGTCGTGTCTTTGTAACGTAGGCCATCGAATTCTTGGCAATTTTCCCAGACTTTGCCGAATCGTGAATTATGGACCCCGACGACTTATAACACACGTACAGAAGCTCCTACCGTAGAACAGGGGATGAAACGAAAGAGAGCAAAGAAATCAGACAGCTGTACTTGAACTCGACAAATTACAGGGTGAAAAAAAAACTTTCGACGGAACAAAAAATTTATTTCCCATCGAACTTTATATCGATATATGTTTTTATTACACACCTCGTTCGGCGGTCGGAAAACGAGCGAAACGTAACGAGAATATCGAGTATAAAGGCTGCGATCAAGTTTTACCCTGCCCCCTGGCTCTTTCGAGCGCGTGACGAGATCAGCAAAATCTACACTGAAAAATCGTATTAATTTTTCGTCGAACTTTCTCACATCGACGAAGAACGTGCTCTAGGTTTTCAAATATCAAAAATAAAGAATTAAAAAGAAAGCGACCTAGCGTATGTTTTTTCCCTTTTTTCTTTGGGGTTGTAAATTTATTTTTGTTTTTTTTTCCTTGAAAGTTTCACGGATCAATTTTTCATTTCGCGGGCAATAGTTTGTTCTTTCTTTACTTCGTTCTATATTCATGCATCGTAGAAGCTTTAAATAATAAAAAAGAAAGCAAATTTCGTATCGACTCCACGGGCCAAAGAACCCTGCGAATTTGCAAGACGACGGAGTCGAAGAGGATAAAGGGTGAAGGAGAACAAAAAAAAAGTGAGAGAAAGCCTCGACCGGCACTTCACTCGTGGTACCCAGCGAAGGAAAAATGGGAATCTTGCAAATTCGGCACGATGAATTATGAATCTGCTGACCTTGGGAGCATCGCTCTTTCTCTATACGCCATGCTCGTCCGATCGAGTGAAAAAAAGAGAAATAGCGAGTAGAAAGAGTGTAAAAAAGAAATGGGAGAGGGACGAACGAGGGATAGAGTGGCGAGATACGAAATCGAAAAGGCTCGACCGCAAACCTTTGCCCGCAGGCGCTATAGAAAAATTTCGGCGAAAAAATGAAAAAATCTTGGCGAAAATAAATTCTTCGTTTTGTTTTTTTCATTGGGTACGGGATTTTTATAAAATTTTAAGAATTATGATTTCTTGCTAGAAGTTGTATCTTGGAGTTAAAGCGTCCGGAAGTGATCCAGAATTGTTGGAATATCCGGTGGTTAAGTATCCGGCAAATTCGATTAGAAGCTTTGCTTCGTAAGTAGTTCCTCGTTGAGCTAACCGATGAGCGTACGTGCATACGGCACGCGGGTTCGGAGCACATGCACATGCAGAACGGCACGATAATCCTGCGAGAGCGAATTATCGACGACCGCAGTGACCGCGGATCTTCGATCCGATCCCTCGTATTTCAAAGCACATACACACGGCTATTATCGGCTCGAGAGTGAAATTCACGCCGAGTCGCTAATGCGATTGGACGGGATTGCCGAATTTCCTCTCACGAGTGTTGCATAACCGTCCGAGAAAGTGTATTATCGAAACCACTTTAGATCCCGAGCGGCGAGTCTGACCTCGAATATGTTTTTAGAAAATTTATTTTGATTTATCTAAATTCGAATTCGTTTGATTATAATTGTCGTTGTTTTTTTAAATTTAAATGCAATTATATCAAATTTAATTAATCATGTTTGTACTTAATGAAAAATTGTATTTTTGCTTGTTGAAATAATTGTCATTTGTCTTTCGCTTCTGGACGATTTTATTCATAATGGTCGTGATTTGTGGTCCGTGAGAGAAAGGGTTTGTCGAGGGCGGGCACTCCTTCGTCGTAAACAGAGTTAAGTATGACGAACTGCTGAGTCTCGTCTTCGCTAGAAACAGCGATCTTTTTAGCAGGTATATAAGAAGGGCGACCCTTTTGTTAGTTCGTTAAATATCGAGGGGCTCGAGGGATCGCCCTTGTTCGTTTACGACGTGCGATGCGTCATCTCGTAATCGTACCTCTTTAGTACACTTTCTCGCCGCTCGCTCGAGAGACCACGTGACCACGTGACTCGAGACAGTACTTGGAAGATAGCTGGCTAGCTGTAGAGTAACGAGACCTCGGTGGTTAGTACAATCGTCCGCCGTTCGTAGGAGCGCCAGGCGACCAAATGACTCGAGACACCATTCGAGGTTAGGTCGCTGGAACGAGACGGTATAATTCGTCGTATGGTTTAAACGCTCTATTGTCAACTCGTGTTTTAAAGTACCCCAAGCACGTCTCGTTGCAGACAGTGACGTACGTTCGGCTTGACCTTGACCCTAGGAAAATTTCGTAATTAACACGATTCTTCTTAAGGCGATACGACCGTTATCAATTTACGTGGTTCCTCGCGATAGTTTCACGTATCCTCAACAATGCATACCTCGGTTCATACCCGAGTAAACAACGATGACACATAACAAGCGTGTTGCTCTAAAACCCCTTTTTTCCTCTCTTTCTCTCGCGACTCTTCGACGACGATTATCAAAGTGTAAACAGCATATGTTCCATGCGTCGGCTTGTTGCTCATCGAAGCGACTTTCGTGTGAGTCAGCCGCGCCCATTCTCCGTCGTACGACCAATTGTCGTTCGTAAACTGCGCAAAAAAAACTTTTGATAGACTGAAGCTCCTAATATTCGAATTGTACCGTTTATATCGACGAAAACTTATTTATAGTGGTCGTTGATAGGAAACAAAACAAAAACTATATTTATCGCGATCGACGAATCGCGGAAACGAGAAAACGAGTATAGTCCCGAGTTCGAAAATATAAACCCGAATGTCGTGGCTCTCCGGTTGCGAGAACGGAGCGTCGCACGAGAGACATAACCCCCTCGGCGATACGCGCGTAAACACGCCGCTTATTATCTATAAATACACCCACGTTGGCCGTTGGCAACGAGGAGAGAGTGTACGATGGCGGGGGCCACGCGGTCGTAAATACCAAAACGACGTAGACGCGCGGTGTGTCGGGGGGCGGGGGTTGGGGGCTGAGAGAGAGAGAGAGAGAGGATAAGCTTAGGACCGAGTATCATGGCAACACGGGGAATGAGTGAAAGACGAGCTATGTCGTTCGTGCGTTTCGAGACGAAGACGGAACGAACGGGAACGAAAGAGAAAAGGCGATGATGAAAAAAGAGAAAAAAAACGAGAGGAAGGTCGAGGCGTTGCTCGCGTCCTCTGATTTGTGATTGTCTGAGTTTTCCTCGTTCCTCGTCGTACATGCGTGAATACATCGAGAGCACACTGTGCCTATAACCCGGCGGGTGTTGTTGACAACTATACCGATGCCTACGTGCAAAACCGGGCGTGTGTTCGTTCATCCTTGCGCATCGAGCCTCGTGTGAGACAAGAATGTCTGACGATGGACAACAACAACGCCGAGTACGCGCACACTCTGGTGGCGAGATTGACGAACTGGTAGTACCAGGTGACGCGAGCTAGAGGTCGCCTTGAAAATATTGTCCGTGATGTCGTAGAGGACGCCCTCTAGCGAGTGGGACAGGAACTTTCCACGGTCCGTATCTAACGTTATTTATCGCGTTGTACACGCATCGGTCATGTTTTGTCGGATGTCATAATTCATCCGTATTACTCGGTGGAGCTATATTAATACCGTGTATAGTGGACAGCTCGTCTGGCCATACTCGTAATTAACTCCACCATATGCCAGCACCGATACTCCATGAACAGTTAACGAACAGTTACTACGTTTAGCCGAGTAGCTTGATACGAAACAAAAATACAAGAACGATAGGGAGAGGGAAGGGACATGTCGTTTATTCGGCTGTCTTTTAGTCATCGTTGCTCACTTGCCCCTTGAATAAACAAGGTTAGTATTCCATGAGCGGCTAAAAATAGTTCGTGAAATCATCAAAACAAAGATATAAAAAAAACCACGAGTCGTATTTTATCGTTTGAGCTGTCATGACGCACCTCAAAGTTTACGAGCCTACTTTTACCAGCTGTCGATAATTCCGGAATATTATTTAAAACAAAAATGCAATTAAAAATATCTTGGGACGAGAATAAAGATATTTCAACTTCGCACTGACGTTGAATGATTTTCAACGTAGAATAATATGTATAGAGGTCAACGATGCGACGTATCCCGACTACGAGGGGTCTGACTCATCGTCGACTCACGGCTGTTGATCGATTTCCTTGAAAATGAAATCAGTAACGTGCTGTAACGAGCCACGATCGTCAAACCGTGAGTTTCCTCGCGACACGGAGCGTATAATAAATTCCGAAATCCACTCACCGGATGTGCGGATAAGAGGAGAGCGTGCGCCGAGTTTATCTAATTGTAAGTAAACTGGCTCTAACCTCTAAGTATACGATGTACGTTGCGCGCATGCGCGCCGTCTCGCGTGTAAGCGTTTCGGCGGCGCGAGAGGGAGAGAGTGGGGGTAGCCAATAAGCTCGCGAGTATTCACACGACACGCGTGCGCGCGCCTCTCGTAACTACTTATGAGCGAAACGAAGAGAGCCACGGCGCATAAGCGGGTCGAGAGAATTCGCTCGTTCGAACTCTGTTATTCCCTCATATTTAGTTTCCTTTTAAATAGTTCGTTGTGTTTTTTTCTCTCACGAATTTTGCTCGGTCATTGGCATGGGGCTTTGGATCAAAAAGTTGGCGCCGATTGAACGTTTCACGGCACATCGACCGATCGGCTCGTTTTCTCTCCCCAATCTTCGCCCCCCCCCCTGCTAGCTTCTATTTATTTACTCCTCGCCGTCTTATCCTTCCTGATATTTTATTTTCGTCCGCCCACCCCCCTTCTCCTTGTCTCTCTCGGCCAGTTTTACGCGTTTGCCCCTCCATCCCTTCTTTTTTTTAATCCGACGATCTTTCGTTTTTTACACACCTACTGCTTCTTTTTCTCTCTCCTTGTTCCTCTCGTCTTCTCTTCTCTCTGTCATTTTCTTTTTTTCTCGTCTTCTCTTCCTCTCCTTCGGTGTTTCGAGAAGCCCTTACCTACCTCGTGCAAGAGCTCGCGCACTCTCTCACGCGATCGAAGAATGAAAAATAAAATAAAAATAAAATAAAAAATAAATTTAAAAAAAGGAACCAGAAGACTGCCAAACGAGTTTTGGGACCGGTCTCAGGACCCTCGGGCCGATTCGCTCGTAACTCCCGCCCCTCCCATGGTACACGTAATCTCGCGCCAAAGAGAGCGCCTGTGTGTTTGTGGGACGCAAAAACGAATTCTTTTCGCGAGTCTTCGAACGAATCCTCGGATGGTCGTGAATTCTTAAATAAAATGCCCGCTACGATTATTTTTGATTTTTAGAAAATTTTTTAATCGACAAGACGAACGATGGGTACGATTTGCTTTATTTCTTGTTTTTTTCTCGTTTGTCTTGTTTTTTGTTTGTTTCGTTTTCTTTGTTGAAATATGCAAATGTGAAATTTTTACGAGGTCGGGAGAGACTGTATTAAATTTTATCACCCCGCGAGCCTTTTCTACGTCGACGATACTCGGTCACCTGCTCGAAAACCACCCCACCCCTTTTTCTACCCCATTTTATACACATAATCAACAACGCGCACCTTCGCTCCCGTAATAATAGCGCAGGGTCGCTTTTTTCTTCGAAGCACGAAACCGGTCGCGAATTCTCATCCCTCTCCCCTCTCCACGTTCCTGTTTCGTTTTTTTTCTTCTTTCTTTCGCTTCCCACCACCTTTTCGCCGCGGTATAAATTTGACTGCAAAATATTTTTAACACCGCGATATCGCTCTCTCCCTCTCTCTTTCTATCGTACGACTTGGCAGCAGCCGAGGGCTTTATTGCCGCGTATTTATTTTATTTTATTTTTTTATTCTCTCTGTTCCTCGCTCGAGCTCGTTCCTTCATCGCGAGATTTTTTGCTCCCATTTTTTTCTCTCTCACTTTTTATATCTCATTTTTCGTTCAACTTTTAATCGCGCGATTCGCGAATCGAGACGATTTATAATCCAACGGCGCACGTGTTTTGCATCGATCAAGCTATTTCGTCGTCGTATTTTCGATTAAAATGTTATCTTCGGAGAGGGAGGGGGGACACAGTCGTTACGCTTATTATCGATGGAAAAATCCCGATTCCATTCGGATTATTTAAATGAGGTTTGTCATATAATAATTCACGCGTCGATGGTAAACGAACAAACAAACAAAAAGTAGCTCTTCATTAGTTATACGAGATTTTTTACAAACGACGAACGATAAATCGCACCAAGCAAAATAAATCTATTCGTGGTAAATAAATCAAGCGTTATGAATAAATGTATATCTTTAAATCTACGTTGAACGTGTCGACAAAGGATGACAAAGAAAACAAAAAACTTTTCTCCCCAGTAAAATTATTTTTAAGCCACGAAGACAAAAGTATTTTTAAGTTCCTATTATCGCATAATTCCGAACGTTATATTGAGTCTCCCCTTTAAACATTGTGTAACCGTCATTGCGTTTTGATGTTTTTCTCTTTTTGCACGAACGTCGATAGACGCGAGGAGAATCGCGAATGTTTTTCGACGCCATCGCGTACACACACACACGTGCACACAATTATCGTATTTTCACTTCTCGTTTCGTCACAAAGTGTGCAACGCAATATTTACGCGACCCTGGTTTGACATTACCAAAAATAACTGATAAGGTTGGGTAGAGGTGGAGTGGAGTGGAGTGGAGTGGGGGTATCGTCAACGTACACAAAGGAGGGAGATACGATGGTGGAGAGTGGAGCGTCAGCCGCCCCGCACGGTTGAGAGTCGAGGCCAAGGTGAAGGCCAAACCCGGACGCCATTGCGCAGTTCTATTTCCATTAATCTTTATCCTGCTCTCGTTCTCTCCCCTCCCCGTGCTGCAACTTGCCGGGCCAATCGCGATTCTTAATCTTTTTGTTTTTCCTTCTGTTTTTTTTCTGCGCCGATGCATCCGTACCAAACGAGCCGGGGGCACCCAGGACGAGGCGTCCCCTCGTACGTAAACAAAGGACTAGCCCTCGACCAGCAGCAGGAAGTTACGTGTCGCTCGTAAAAAAAAAAGAAAAAAAGACACTCGCGCTTCGAAACGCACACTCGACCATTTGGCTCCAGATGGTCGGGGCAAGGTTAAACCTTCTTAAGCCTTTTGAAGGTTGTTCCCTGCCATTTTTGAATCGATAATGCTTGCCCTGTGCGCGAGAACAACAGGTTCGCTCTGGGAAACAACGATTTCTAGATTTGAGGGATTAATTGTCGTGGACAAAGTTTTCCATTGTTTTTCGTCGATTGGACGAAATAATTTGGTACTTCGAGGAACTAAGAATGGATGAAATAAGAAAGTAATATTTGATTTTTCTAATGAATTATTTTGTTCGTTTTTTTTACAGACAAAGTTGCGGAGCGAATGGCATCTTCTCGCGTCGTCTTGACTTCAGCGCGTTCAACAGCCTGCCGAGGACTAAACTCAATTCCTATCATATTAAGGTAAGATTCATCGAGTATATCAAATTATTGATTGAATTTCGAAAAAATAATTTGGTCTCGCTATCGTTAATTTTTTAATCTTTAAATAAACTGTGTTGAACAAATTTATTTGGGACTAATACACTTAATTCGTCGAATAAAACTTTTTTTTTTGGGAAGCAATTATTTTCTGATTCGACTCGATATTAATTAATTAAGGTAATCGCCTTTTTTTGGATTAACTCGTTTAATTAGTTGGGTTAAATTATTTTTTGGGTTTAACCTGATTCATTCTCTAGTTTAAGTAATTATTAAACATACCACTTAACGAATTTATTAATAATTAGTTAATGCCCTAACATCGTCTTTCTAATGATAATCGGAAGGAAGAATTGACCTTCGCAAATGGCATTTCTCGCTCAACGAACAAGTGGCGAACGATTACGTAGCTCGATAATTCAGGTGCTTACACTGTTTTTTTTCTCTTTTTTTCCTACCCCTCGTTCATCCCGCTTCGGGGTCTATTCGTGCGCGTTCCCCAACCGTGCGATAAATCTTGACGACGAGACGTTGAACGACCACCGCGACCTCTCACGAACCCCGAACGAGCCCTAGGGCAAGTTCTTTTCGCGTAACGCTTTCCTGCGTGCCGCTACGAAAACGACGAACCGTGGACTTCCTCACTGCCGTGATATCGTCCCGTGCGTGAGTGTAGATATAAACTGCGTATGACGTAGGCCCTACCCCCAAAATAAAAGAGAACAAAGAAAAATCGATACTCGAGGGTCGAGACAAAGAATACACGCGTCGAAACTGGGATTGGCTCTTATATTTTTATTCGTTTCCATTAACGTCGCTCATTGGCATCGAGGTGGTGATGGGAGTTTAGGGGTAGTTTAGAGGGGGTTGATTCTCGCCCCGTTCGAATAGTTAGAGGACGAGTGCAGTATCGAGGGGTTGTTACATCAGTGTAGGGTAACGGGAGGATGGACAGTTCGTGAATGTAAAACGTATCGACGTAGAAGGGTGAAACTGCGTATATCCGAGCGATGACGACGCAGAGGGTGGAAATTTCGCCGTACTTGCACGAGGGGATGACTCTACGACGAATTCACCCTCGTATACTTTCATCGTGTCCGATATTTTAGAAAAGTATTACCTATGACTCGAAAAGTGCAAATCTATTTTTTTTAAATTGTTTATTTTTAGTTTATTCTTTGACTTTTTTTTGAAAAAATAAAAATAAAATTATATTTGTTTCCTCGATAAGCCATTCGAGAGAATGGCTGGGAAACATTAATAGGGTATTGGCACGCATCGGGCTCGACTATGCACGAGAAAAATCATTCCACCCTTACGAAAAGACCCACCCTTAACAGTATACTCTGAAAAGCATCACGTACTCGCCCGGCTTATTTCGGTATACGCCGAGTCTCCCTTCCCGCGTACGCGCGAATGACGAGTATAGAGGGTGTGTTCGAGGCTTTGCGAAGGGGTTGGTGCACGAATTTTCAAATGCAAAGGTTGCTTTTTGCGTTCTGAATACCGATGCAAAAGTTTCTCCCTCTCTCATATACTCGATCGGCTTTCAGGCAGCAGCACGTGTGCGTGGGCAAGCGATATACATGTATAGACGATGGGAGCAAAATAGGGGATGCGTTCCTTCCTTTATCGCGGTTATCGTGGCGAATATATTTTTTTATATATATTTTTTTATTTATTCGACCGAACTCCGAGAACAGCGAGACCGGCTTTTTCACCGCATCCGCAAACAAAATCTCAACCCTTCCGAAAAAAATGCACTCTTTATTTCATCCCCCACGAATGTCGAAGACCCGTTATATATTTTTCCGTTCTCTCTTCTTTATTCGTGGTTTGATGATAAAAAATCATCACAAAGGCACCGTCACGCTTCGACGACGATGAAAAATAGTATTTGTGTTGTTGGTTTTTTATATTTCCATTTCCGTTTCGAAACCAACGAAAAAAAGTAACAACCGACGGTGCAAGCGAACGCTAGCTTTGCGATAAAGAAAATGAAAAACAAAAAAAAGAATAAAAAAAGAATATAAAAAACGTTGGTCTAGACTTTTCGTTGCGCCACGGGGTTGTTTTCTATCTACCGCGCGCTTGTTCGAGTGATGCACGATGTTTGCTCCGACCGTGCCCGATGTCTCTCCGGAGAGTCAAACGTTGCCGCTCCCGTAGTTGTTGCTTTTGCCGGTGGCGATAGCGACGCGCCCTATATAAACCAGGGTGAGACAAGTTCCTTCTGCTCCGCGCTCTTACCACGAAACCATTGCGGAGGAATGATTTACGAGGTTGATCCGCGCGATTTCCTTGGTAAAAAATCCGACCGCTAGACACAGACACCGTTGAACCCGAACTACGAACTCGTCGCTGCAAAGCTCTTTTCCGAGAGGGACGCGACGATCCTTTTCGCGACATCCCCAGGGGGAGGAAGACGCGGTACTTTTCCATCTTTTTTTCTTTCATTCTTTCTTTCTTTCGTCGCCTCTCACATATTCACGAGAAATATTCGAAGAGAAATCTCTCTTTTCTCGACTTCGTCCAAGGTCAAGCCAAGGCCGAAAAAATGAAACAAAAAATCCAAATTGTAAGGGTTGTCGAAATTTCATAAATTTCATGATTCTCCTGCGTTCCTCACGAGCTTTTCAAACTTCGGAACTTTCTCTCGTCGTATGAAAAAAAAAATAACGGAACGATGATACTTCGTACCTCGGTGACCGAAGAGCGAACATTCTTGGAAAATTTTGTCGGCTTAACGGCGTCGCTCGAGGGGGTGGGGGGTTGGTTTGGAAAAAATATTCAAACTTATAATTAATCGGGATGAAAATTGAACGAGTAAGTTTGTACGGACGTTTTCTCACCCCTCATCCCCTCCCTCCCCATTCCACGCGATCCTAATTTCTCGAGCCTTTGGTTTCACGGAATTTTTAAAACCACCCCTAGCCCCCTACTCGCATCCCTCATTCTCTTTCTCGTCATATTCTTTTCGTCGCCCCTTGTGACAACCCCCGTTCGTGCTCTCTTCCCCCTCTCATATCGCGTGTAGGACTTCGTTAGCCAACTTCGTTAAATCCCGGGGCTTCGTTGCTGGACTTGTTACGTGTCGAGTTCTCGTTATATTACCACTGCGAGAAACACCACGGTTCTTCGTCCACGATGCGATAAAATCTCTCGTCGCGCAGAACGAATTTGTCGAAGAATTTGGGAATTTAGAAATGGGGATGATGATGATTCGAGAGGGGTGGGGGTGAGAAATCGTTCGTGGTAACGGGGGTGTACCGGACGGGGGTTGATCGCGTCGTTTCTTTCGCGGACGGTGAACGCTCGTTTATTTTTCTTCGTCGAACCCCTTTTTCTCGGGCACGAGGCGATGGGACACTAGAGGGGGAGGCTTCAATCCCGAAACCGAGAATTCGCACCCTCGGGCCGTTCTTCAAGGACCGCGATCACGGTCAGGAGAGTAAGGTGACGAGATCTTCGGGGCGTACGAATATTTGACGGATTATTAATTAAAACGCGAGATCGCGCCTCGAACGAACTCTTTTTGTTTTTAGTTTGTTTTCGAGGCAAGAAACGTCGCTTCGCGCAAACCCCACTCGATTTTCCGCCTAGGTAATTTTGAATGGTTCGCGGTGACACCTCGGATCGTCTATCTTAGTACGAAGTATCGAGGTCAAAACTCGTATACGTCGACGACGTTCGTCCGCGATGAGTCGACGACGATGACGATGATTCACTTCGATTCTGAAAATTGCTTCGTGAAACTGTCATCATACGTGATAATAAAATATCACACGATTTTTATTTTTAATTCATTTATCGTATTTTTTGTTTTGTGTTTTAAGTTACAGCGAAACTTTGTTGTACTTATGGGTCGAGGATCGATGGTGTTTTCCGGATGGAAAGCAATTAACCGAAGGGAAAACCAGTAAGTTAAGGGAAGCGATTAATTCGGAGGAAACAATTAACTCAAGGGTAGCCGCGAATTCGAGGAAAGGGATGAACTTGAGAGGAGAGTCAACTTAATGGAAATTTAACTGTTCCATTAGTCACGATTAATACGCATGACATCACCGAAAACTTTTCAAACTATTTCACATTATCGCAGATATTCGTATAATTTTTGAATATCGTTTATTATTAAAAGTCACTTAAAATGTGTACCTCATTTTAATTTATACTCTCCCTAATTGATCGAAACTAAAACAATGTTTCAAATACATTTATCTTGCAATTTTTGCCACTGGATTAAACAAAAAAAATGTTGAATTTCCCCGTCGCAGTTTTTTCACTCGAGAATCTCTCGAACATTTTTTCATATTTTTCGCAATATAACTTTCCCATCGGAAAATTTGATCGGAAATATCGGAGTGCTTGTTAACTTTTGTTTCTCACCATCTCGTGCCTCAAGTTCGTGTCCCAAAGGGTCGTTCCAAATTCGAGGATTTATAATATTTGGGCCGAGGTGAAACACGTAGTAACAGAGAGTAAGAGAGAGAAAGTGAGAGAGAGAGAAGCCACAGTGGTTTTCGGTGTGCGGCGTCCCACGGTCCTATTCCCGGGATAGTTTCCAAGTAATATAATCCGCAAGAGCGCGCGAGTTGAGGGCTGGTTGCTGGGTGCCGAAGGCGTTGATTAAATTTAGAGCGAGAGCTAGCGCGAGCGAGAAGGGCGGTAAGAGAGAGAGAGAGAGAGAGAGAGAGAGAGAGAGAGAGAGAGAGAGAGAGAGAGAGAGAGATCGAGTACCGGGTTCTTGGAAGAGACGTATTATACGAGCTATACCGTACAGGTTGGACGGAAGTTCGCAGTTTGCAGGTTGCCCTGTGCACGTTATATGCTTTCTTAACCCCCTTTCCCCCCTCTCCTTACTATCTCTACGTCGCCGCAAGTACGAGACCCTCTCGGACGAAGGGCGTCCTTCCTGTTATACGCAATGCGCGCGTGCCACCCTCACCAGGACTTTCTCCCTCGTACGAGAACTATTACCTCGAGACTCGATGGAACTCTCTTATATGTTCGAAAACAGATGTTTTCAATGCTCGCCGGAAAAGCTACGATCTCGATCACAGCTAAACTTTGATTGGAATTCGACGAGTCGCTGCGAAACGTTACACATTTTTGCGATAAACGAGACGGTGAAGGGAGTCTGGACTGGTTTGTTTTTAGGAAAATACACGCGATATAGTAAATTTATAGTTTTGAGAATTTTTCAAATTTTATTTGTTTTTGAAAAAGTAAGTTATTAGTTTAAAAATAGAAAATGATACTTTTAATTCTTGCTGAAAATTTAGATCGTTTCGTTGACTTTTTAGAAATTGTGTGTAAACGCTTGATTTTTTAAATATAAAATTCTAATCAACGATGATGATCGAGCGATAAGAAAAAATTCATCGTTGTAGCTTCTCGATCGTTTCGTACACTTTCAGACGGTCGAGATCGACGTTCACGTCGCTCGGTCGAGACTAAAAATAAGCCCGGAGACCACGTGATATCGCATTTTTCATTAAGCCTCATTACGTTAAACGCTCTTATCTTCCTGTTGCGCAACTCGAGTAAAATATCGCGTTACGGTTCAACGCACCGAAGACCGCGCACACTTGCCGAGCTGCGAGACCGAAGACTCGCACGCCTCGATTATACTCGAGAAACTTTCTTTTTTCTTCTAGTAACGATAAAAATAAAATTAATCACGCGCCTCTCTTCAATTCCCGTTGTAAATTTTTTTATTCAATTCGTGTTCGTGCGACAAATTGGAGAAGCGTATCTCGCGATTCGAATCTCTGACTATTATTTTTCACGGTCTCGCGTTACTTTCTTCTTTTTTTTTTAAATTTATTTTCGTCCCTATTCGAATTTTCACCGGGTCCTTTTTGCCACCCCTTCAGTTTATATCTTCCCACGCGGCGTGTATCAGAGGAGGCCGCGAGGATGGACTGCCGAAACGTGCGTGGCTGGACGGGTCGCCCTTGAAATTCATCCTTGAACTGGGATAAGAGTTTCGCCGCGGTCGTTCGAGGGAAGGTGGCAGGGCGTTTGGTCGGGGTTTTCACCCTCTCTCGTCTCGTGATAACCTCGACGACGACGACGACCTACCTCAACTGTTTGGCGGGTCGATATACGCAAGGTATATAGGAGCCACCGCGACGAGTCTCACAGCCGCCCTAGCCAAGCTTTTCCTCGACGACCTCCGCTCCGTTTTGCCTTTCACCCCTCGAACTTTTCTCTCGCGCGATATCATCCCCTTTTTGCTTTTTCCTTATCCCTCGTCACGAACTTTCTTTGTCTCGTTTACGAGCGTCAAAACAACCCGAAAATTGCTGATCAACGCGAAATGCAAAAAAGCTCGTCTGAAAATAATAAAATTGTTTTTTCGTCAAATTAACTTTTACAAAGTTGCGATTTTATTTTATTCGGGACTGATAAATTTGATATTAATTCAAATTTTATTACTCGTGAGCTTTTTTTTCTCGGTGTTTCAGATGTCCTTAGTAATGACGAAAACAACATTGATCGATTTTATCGTCTTGTTCGTTCCATAAAAAACAAATAAAAAAAACAAGTAGAAACTATTAATACGAAGATGGGAAGCAGAATTTATTCCCGTCGTATTTCGAAGACGTAACCTTAATTAAATCGCGGGGTAGGCCGCCCTTGGAATCTAAGGAACAATCATTCATAATATTCATTATAACTTTGGCCGCGTCGCACCGTGGGTACACGTGCCATGACACTTTCAATTTTATCATTCACCGTCTCGTCACAATTAATAATTCTCTCGAGAGTCTACAGACGCATTTGGTACCAGGGACAACATAGGGGGTGTAATAATGCCGAGCTCGAATCTATTTCTCATACGTCTAGCGTCGTTTCATAGAGAGAGAGAAAGAGAGAGAGAGAGAGAGAGAGAGAGAAAGAAAAAGAGAGAGAGAGCGAAGGGGTGGGACGAGAAGGATAGAACGTCGCGCTGGCAGTGATCAAGGGTGTCGAGTGGGGATGCCATGACCTTTTGCCTGGAGTGATGAGGCCAACGTAGCCTTACGCCCCGCGCGCAGCTTTATTGATGAAGCGTCGGTGAGACGGCGAACGACGCTTTTACCCTCGAAAGCTCATCAATCCGTGCGCGCGCGAGAGTGGTCCATACACCCCGTGTCCCCCGGACACGTCCTCTACGCGCGCATGTTCTTCATCCTCCGGACGGATGGGTGGTGGTTCATAGTCAAGGGCGAAGAACCTGGAGCGAAAGGGGGTGGTATAGGGGTAGGACGATGGTGGTGGTGACGAATGAGCAGAATTCCGAGGAAATTAACGGGAATCTCGTCCTGGCCGGATGGGCTCTTTTCCCTTACGGCGATTAGCGACGCCCCGGTTGACATTCTCGTCTTTTATTGCTTCTGTCTCTTTCCTCGGTTCTCTCTCTGTCTCTTGTATGCTCGGGAGATGAAAAAGGTAGTCGGAGGGATGTGAGAGGGATGAAGTCCGTTGCCACGAGTAAAACTAATATAAAAAGCTTTTTTTGCTCATGGGGGTCGGAGGTGGTTTCTGTCCGTACTGAGGGTTGAACAGGGGTGGGTAGAGGAGGAAGGGTGGAAAAAATGTCACGTCTCTCGTACAGTGTCCGGGATTTTGCGACGAGTCAAACGAGTATAAGGAAGACCAGAAGTCCTGGTTTCCCTCGTTAGATGTCCTTCGTCCCTCTGTTTCCATCCCCTTTCCTTTCTAGCCTCTCTTTCGCGATTTCACGAACGAGATTACGAAACGCGTAATTGATTGCGCTCCCGACGCTCTTTTGCGCTATCCACGGATCTTCTCTGGTCCTCCTACACTATTCCGGGGGTGTCTACGGGCTCTTTTACTCGAGATTTTGCCGACATACCCTGACAAATCGTTCTTACGGTGGTAACAATCCACGAACGTTTTGCTCGCGGTGCTATCAGTACCTCCCTCGCTCCTTGCCTCTTCTTTTCCCTCTGGGTCTTTCACCGTCTCGTCACGATGTAGGGAACGAGCGGTTGGAGCGACAGAGGCCATCGGGGGAAACAGAAAGGAATAGGGGATGATAGCGATAATGGGCCTCTGCTCTCTAAGCGAGTGCCATAATCACGGGAATGTGGGAACCGCACGCCTTCTCATTTTCCTCGATCGACGACCATTTACGTTGACACAAAAATACATAATGGGGAATGTGCTGCTGGTCATTGGCGGGGGTGGTTCGGGAGATAAACGTTTTTTTTTTCGAGGGGTTGGAAAAAAATGAGGCAATTTGTTTTTTTGACATATGCCCGGGGTGCAATATGAAAGAAAATGCGTGGGCGAGGACGCGACACGCGCGAATGCATTATTAGAAATAAGAAGAGGTAGGATTTCTGAGGCTGAGCGGCTTTGAATAAATTATGGGGGTGGGTATGAGATTTTTTGTTCCCCGCCAGGGGGAGAACGGGGTAAACGGAGGATTGCACGCAGCTGTCGCTCTTAGACCTCGCGTGTATTAACTCGATACAGTATGAAGCGGATCGACATTCGGCCAGAAAGAATTTAGGGGATGAAAAAAGAAATCTACGAAAAATAAAAGA
The DNA here is from genome assembly GCA_964017225.1 of Netelia inedita. Lineage (NCBI taxonomy): Eukaryota > Metazoa > Arthropoda > Insecta > Hymenoptera > Ichneumonidae > Netelia > Netelia inedita. The sequence goes on along the minus strand of OZ024925.1, from coordinate 11,852,164 downwards.
ATGCGGCTACAAAATTCGACGTCGAAGAATATTGCTAAAATACAATATTATAAATTCCTCGATAAAAATCGTAAATTCTGTTTCAAACCGAACCCTCGGGCAGCCTCGATGCGACGGACCACGATGCACCATGCAAGGGTTGTTTCGAAATTTAAAACGTTTTGTTTGTTTCTTCCACCAATATTCTTTAAAATTTGCAGACACTTTGTGGATAAACGAGGCGCGAAGAATGTTCGAGCTTAGCGGAAAATACCTTACGAGAGTGAAAAGTTCAAAAGTCACTAAACCCTCCCCTTATCGACGCTCGAACTAGAGTTCCTCCCAACGATTTCCGTGTCTACCCTGCAAATTAGACGAAGCGAAACATTGGACTACGGCGATGAAAAATTATCATTCGAGAGTGACGGGAACAAATTTCATCCCTTACCACGAAGCATTTCCGTTTTCTTTTTTTTCTCACCGAACTCACTCCGCTCGAGGGACAAAGACATCGACGCTGACCAGACGCCCCCCCCCCCCCAACTTACCATCCCGCGTCTCGACCTCTCTCCCTCCGCGAAGTCGTCTGGTTCGCGCACCTTGGAGGGTTTCTACCCTCCCCCACCCCTTCGCTCTCGCTTCCACCCTTCTGTCGCCTCGCAGCGATCGTTCTCGACCCCTTATACTTTCCTAACCTCGCGCACAACCCGAGCCCATCGAGGTTCGAAATGTACGCGTGGCGGACTCTCTCTCTCTTTGTCCCAGACGGTAGGAGCTTTCCAGAACAGTGGCTGTCTGGGATCCCGGGTTTTCCTCCTTCGCTTTTCCCACTCGGTCGAACAAAATCTCTCGGCGACAAGGTCACGCGGTTATTTCCTTCGTTATACAGGCTCCATAATATTCTCAAACGCTCATGCAAATGTTCTCTAAAATACAATTTTGAAATTAAATATCCTTTTTTTTGGCATTTTCACAAAAATTTGATTTTCACATTGAAAAATAACAAAATAATCAAATTTCGACTAGTTCCATCCCCATTAATCAACCCTAACCGCAAAAATTCATGTTTACACGAATAACAGCGATACTATTTTTTTTATTTCTGAAGCAATGGCGTCAATTCTCCATCCCGACATAAATAAATAAAATAAAAATAAAATCCTAACTTTTGTCATATTTTACAACTTCGACCATCAAGAGTACGTCGTTGAACGTAATTTCCATACGAGACCCTTATCCTTTATACAGTTGATAGGACGATGTGGAAAAAGAGACAGGGAGAGCGAGAGTGGGAGGAGATGGTTCGGGGGTAAAATTTTCTTTAGCTCTCCCGCGAGCCGGTCGAGTTTATAGACGCAAGAGGAGTTATATTCCCAATACCTCTTCGTTGAACCCTCTCTCGAAAGCTCGTTCCGATTCGGCGACTTTTCAAGTAAGGGGACATCGTAGACACACACACATATATATATATATATGTGTGTGTGTGCTCTTTCGTGGCGTTGGCGCGGTTTTATAGTGTCATATACATACCTACATACACAAATACATATATACATATATATATTTGATCGGAAGGAGGTATCGGGTCATTCGACGGTGCGGTGTCCTCGCCACCCAGCGGATTCGTCGATCGGTGACTCCGAATGTTCCACCAGCTCTTCCAAACCTCTCCTCGCTTATATATCGTTCGATTTTTCCTATTCCACTGGCGCTTTTTCTCTTCCTCGAGCTGAAATTTTACCCTGGCTATCTCCTTTCTGCATCGGTCTTCTATCGACGCAGGCGCGCGCGCGCGCGCGAAACGACGACACATAAATCCCGAATTTTTTTCTTCTTCTCTTTCTTACTCTCGGGCTTGGTTTCAGTTTTTTTCCTTTCTTTCTTTTATCCACTTCGACACACCCTCGCGATCTATCGCTGATCTAAGAGGGTTCACACGTACCTGTATATACGTACTTACCTATATATACGTAAGGATAAAGATAGAGAAAGAACAGCGGGACACCGCAAGAACTCGACTGGTTTTTCTTTTCTCTCTCTTTTTATTTTTATCCAAGGTTCACCACAGAGCATCGCACGCCTGACTCGCGAGTGGAAAATGGAAATAAAATTCCGTTATGGAAATGGAACGTGTATGTGCAGTATATAATGCAATATATTATATATATATACCATCTACGTATAATGTTCGCAGTCGTACACCTTTCTCGTAATGCCTATATCGAATCACTTCAGCCATCGTCGCAACGATGTTTCGAGAGCCTCGTAAAGCTCGCCTCTCTCTCTCTCTCTATATGTATATATATATATATATAAATATATATATCATGTCGGACGTCGAACCGTCTTGGAGAAGACGGGATTTATCGTCCGTCGCTCCGATCTAACTGAAATAACTCTCGTCGTTTAACTACTTCTTTATACGCTTCTTGCCAAAAAAAAAATGTTGCGTCATTATCATAATTTTTTATTATCATGCCGGCTATCATAGTCGTTGTTTTTATTAATACGACAGTTTTATTGTAATACTTTTGAAAATTATTGTGCTGTAGCTTATTTGATAGTTTATGTTTTTTTGTTTGTTTTGTTTTTCTTGGTTCTTTTTACTGTTCTCGAAGCAGGATATTAAATAAATTTTTACTGCCGAAACTATAACCTGTTTCGCAGATAGAACGATGTTTTCGAGCAGAAATTTGATCAGGCTGAGATTTGGCCTGGATCAAAGAGCGTGTGTTTTTTAAAATACGATCTTGATTCGGTACCTAACATGATTCACATCTCAGCCGAATCGGGGCACTCTTTTTATTACCAAAAACAAACAAAAAACCTGAAAAATTGAAAAATCATGTAACAAAAATTTTGAATCTACGATTCTTACCCACTCGACGTGTATAAATTTGTCTCACCGTCGAATAAACTTTCTCTCTCTTCTCTCTCCATTTTCCCTTCTTTATCTCGCTTCTTCTTCGAGAAATATCAGTCGTAGTTATAGGGGAACGAGTTTTCTTTGAAAGAAAGAAAAAAAAGGAAAGGAGAAGAAAAGTAACGTACTCGAAGATTCTCGACACTGTGTAGTCGTGTAGAGGGCAGTACCTAAGCATCGTCGAGAGTGAGAGTGAAAAAAACCACCCCCACACCCATTTCCCCTGTCATTCGTGAGATAGGAGCTCGCTTTGGTTCGTAAGATAGAAGGAAGGATAGTTTGAATACGAGCATGGGCGTTACGCCTGGTGATTCGGTCCTCTCTCTTTCTCACACACACCCACCCTCCCTCTCGCTCTATCTCTTTTTCTCTCTCTCACTCTTTCTGTTACGGCCGATGAATCGATTTATCCGCTTCGGTCCAAGTACCAAGGGTTGCCCTTCGCGAACGATCGTTTGCGAGCAGACATTCACCCCCCCCCCTCCTCCGCCCTCTCTCCTTCGACCCCTGCTGCGAGGAGGATGATGCCATTGTGGACGCTATAGAACGAGAAGAAAGGTAGATCGGCGAATCTACAGTTGTCTATACGTAGACGTAGACATGTATCTCTACGTAAGGAAGGTGGAGGGTGCCAGGTCGAACCTTCCCAGATTTATTAGGCTATTATCGGAACGTTGTTCAGCGATGCTCGCGCGCCTCGTGTAGGTACACGAGCTTTGTACATCGAACTTTCGTTAACGCGTACGACACGGATTACGGAGAAAATTTTCGTCGCGGGTGGTCCGTGTCTCGTGTGCCTCGGTAAAATCGTATATCATCCGCGATGTCTCGCGATACCTATAAATCTTGTTGACGATGTTTTCACCGCCAGGGGGCAACGATCATCATCATCCTTCGTTCTCTTTGTCCCAAAAATCACGTTACCGGAAAATAAATCATTCGACGCTTCGACGTGGCTCGATACTTCGTTCGTTCAACCCCAACCTCGTTTCAACCCTTAAAATCAACGAGACGAGAAAAATTCTCGAATCGTCAATTTTTCGTCGTCGTTTTATTTCCGATAAAAGGGAGTGTTTCGAGGGTCGGAAAAAATTCGCGCTGATTTAGCCACACGTCTGAACTTTCGGGATTTTATCGAGCAAAATTCAAAAAAAAAAAAAAAAAGCTTTCGTCGCGCGACGATAAAATTTCGAGGAGCGAATTCTCTTGTCTAGCCGAAATTTTCGGGCGTTGATATAGGCGGAGTGCGTCGTGTGTGCTCGAGTGCTCTCCCGCGTCTGTTTCCCTTCATCCTTACCAAGATCCATTGTCTCGCACGAGAATGGCGTGTGTTATATTAAACTGGCGCGCGAGAGAGTAACCCGAGCGCGATGCGAGATTTTGCTTGCTCTCGTGTCAGCACGTAGGTACGTAGGACAACGCGTTGCACCTCTATCCCCGCAGGGTCGAGACGCGAGAAAGGGGGTGGGAGGGTTGAAACGTGAATTTCCGCCGACTCTCGCTGTTCTATTCATCGCATCGTCATAACGGCAACGCCAGAGACAACAGCAACCCCTAAAATGAGAACGCTAAGATTTTCATCCCTCTAGCCGTTACGATCCCATCGACGTTTTTTACAGCCCTTTATTTTTCTGTTTTTCCTTTTTTTCTTCTTTCCGTTCATTTTTTTCGTCAACCGCGAGAAAGAAATTACGAGATTCCATAAGACGATCCTTTGATGAGAATTGCCACCCTTAATTCGCTCTTCTTTCAGTCCCTCGCTTTTTTTTCTCTTTCTCGTATTTGTGTGTCTATGTGCATTTATTTTTTTTGTCTCGGTTCTATTCGAACGTCTTCGTCGTCTCTTCTTTTTTGTGCCAAGATTTTTCGGGGACGCTCTCATCTCGGTGAGAGCTTGGGTCCACGAGATCTCGCTCTTTGCCCACACGCCACGACAGGAGGGGGTTGGAGAGATCTTCGCTCGTTCACGTTTACGGAGGCCGTGTACGACCCTCTTTATCGCATATGTCCGTCCATTCGCTCGGTACTCAAGGAGCTCTATATGTGGCTGCCGTTTTGTCTCTCGTCGCTTCTTTCTTCCACCACGAAGAACGCATCTGTCGCGAGAAGAAACGAGGGAGAGAGATACTGAGTGAGCGAGAGGGAGTGCGATTTTCCTTCGAGATAAACTCTCGCTTCAAGGCACACTACAGTCATATATGGCGTTATTTCGCTCATTCACTGTCGTTTACCTTTTTTTCTCCCTTTTCTTTTTTTCTTTCTTTCTTTCTTTCTTTCTTTCTTTCTTTCTGTCTCTTGTCCATTCTTACGACCAGCAGGATTTCGTAAAACGGATAGAACAGACGAGAGAGAGAGAGGAAAAAGCGTTATCGTTTAAGGAGGATTCTTAACCGGATTTCGTACGACACGTGTCGTCGTCAAAAAATGACTCGTCACGTCGTCGATGTGGTCCACGAGGCATTAGCGGTTACGAAGGGTTGAATCACGCGCCTCGTCTACCGCTCACTCGCGACGAGAGAGCTTGCGGGGGTGGGAGGACTTTTTTGTGGAGAAGTTTCGTCGTGGCTTTTCGTTGTGCCGAGTATGTCGAGTGTCAGACGCGAAAAACCACACGACCCTCGAAATATTGTGCAAACACGTCAGTCTCGTCTCGTGGCGCACGGGTGCGCGTAAAGCGTTTCGATAAATCGATAGATTTGACCTTGTCAGCGAGGCAATACATCGCGGATTCGCGACGTATAAAACTGTCGTTGAAAAATAACTTTTTGTTGTTATATTTTCTTTTTCGTAAATTTGATTTTCCTCATTTTACTTGCATTTTTTTTTCTCTGAAGAAACGTAGACCGGACTATATTTCTCTCAGACTTTCGTTTCAACAAGAAGATATGATGGGGCTTCGTGAGTTCTCGATATGAATGAAGCGAGACGAAAAGAGCAAACGAGACAGGGACGATTGATGATGAAGGATCGATCGATCGATCGGTCGATCGATCGATATACGTGACGAGGCAAAACTCGTTATCCACTCTGCTGCGAAGGGTCCTTCGTCCATCGGCGAAACGATTCGGCAACTCGTCGTCAATTAGACACGAGGTTTCATGGTGTGTGATGCTTTCTTTTTTTTCGGGGCTTCGAGGGGTCGGGAGTTTGTACACGTGGACATGTATTTGGATGCGGCGCGAATGTAATGAGCGACGAATAAGTACGAGCGTTCGGACCGCGAGATCGATTAGTCGAAGAGAGAGAGAGAGAAAGAGAGTGGAGCAACGGAACTTTGGCCATTACGACGATCGTCGACGAGAGAAGCAAGAGAGAAAAGGAGTGGGGTGAGGGAGGGGGGATGGAAAATAAATCGGCGCGCTCGTTGCGGCCACGGTGATTAGGCTTCGCTTGCGATATTTACGAGGGTGGTGAATCTTTCGCTCTCGCACCCTTCCCTCGTCCGCAAGCTCGGGAAGTTAACTCTACCGACCGGGCGACCTTAATGATCTGCCCGATCATCCCTCTCTCCGTTCGCACGAAAAGTCTGACGTTGGTAAGACGGAAAATGAAGAAAGAGGGAGAATAAACGCAGTTCCCAAGAGACCGAGTCAATGATACGGTAACAGGAAATTACGAATCTCTTCGTTAAACGATGATTAATCATCGGGCGCTAAAGGATACCTGCCCATGGGGGTAGGTTAATTAGGCAAGGGTGGAATTAGAAAGCTTAAAAGTTGGTAGCTGGGTGTAAGATTGCCTACGAGATTATCAGGAACACGTGCGAGAGGCACGTACGTAATTTCGGATTTTAGGTGTCCCGAGTAGGGCACGAGTGAGGGGTTGCTTAGAAATTCTTCGCGTCCCGATACAGGATGGTGGAAGCAGGAGGATAATTGCGATTCAATTAGACAGAGAACACAGTCACTCTCTATCTCTCTGTCTCTTGGTGAGCGTGTAGACGACAAAACGGGAGAACCGTTGGAGTGTTTGGACAGCGGGCCTGGTTGGAACGCTGTGAATGTCAAGGGCAAGGGCGAAACTCCTGGCTCGAAACGCGAAGGGGTGGTGGTGACTGCGGTTGGGATGTTGGGGGGGTAGCTCGTGGGTGAGAGGCGCTGGCGCGAGGTCGGTGGTCGATATTCGAACCACCGCGACGTTGGCGTTTGGCCAAAGTTGCGCTTGTAACGGCCGTTGTCCCGACGCTAGGAGAGAACTCGAACTGCCAACTGACCGTTACCGTTCGACCCTCTCGTCCTTACTCTCCTCTCATATCTTTAGTCCCAACCACTGTGGTTTCAGCCCCGATCCAGAAGAAAGTTACGAAGGTCGATTCCGTACCGAATATCCAATGCCTCGAGGGTCTTTATCACTTTTAATTTTGGTCGCCATTCTCTCGAGATGTTGTTTCAAGATCGGTGTTCACATTTTTTATTTCAAGCACTTACAATTAGTAAGGTCGCCTTGAACTCAAGAAAAGTGCACTACGGTTTCTTTATTTCGCAAAACTATTGTGAAAGATTTGGTTTCGTGAAACGTAAGCTTGGCCAGGGAAAAAAGGTCACCTTCGTTGTCATCTGGAAAAAGGTGACTCGACTGCTCGATCGAGAGTGGAATAACCCATGAGACGAGATAGCCCTTTGCGGGTTAGTCGAGCGTGCGTCTCGAACCTCGACGACGTCATCGCCTTTGCTACGAACCCTGATGTGCTTACGTGTCGTGTCCCTTTTTCTTCGTTCCGGGACGAGCCGGGGCTGTGGCCGGAAAGCGTCGTCGGACCCGACGAACCCTCGTCTCGACATTAACGCCCGGTAACGACCCTTCGGACATTTTGGACTCTCTGAATATCAACGAAGTTAAGTCGCTCGTGGCGACCCCTGCCAACGAGGCGATTGTCTTTCGAGAACGTCGAATTCGACCTCCATCCGCACTGATGGAAGCCAATGGATTTTTTTATTGTCTTGCAGTCGTTGAAAAAAAAATTGTCCCGAGGTCAACCGGAGAGTGTCGAGATCCAACTGTACATATCCCTTGATGTTGAAAAGAACGTAAATTTAATCCCACTCGGTGAAGTTTTGCAATAACGAAACTTTCATCAATACTCGCGCACTTCCGGCGATGCTCACTCATGCTGAAAATGAGAGAGATGAGAGTTTCTCGAGAGAGCGAGAGAACGACCGAGAGAATAAATGAGTTTCCGCGGGCGCAAAGTTGCCTTTTTATGCAAGCGATAAAAACAGAGGACGGCGTACCTGCGTGTGTGTTATAGTCGTGAGGAGAGCGGGGCGGGACGAAGCTAGCCGGGTGGAAATGAAAGGTGGAGTGAAGGTGGTCGGGAAGTAGAAGAGCATCCCGAGAGGCCAACCACCACAGTCAAGGGCTCGAGGCAACTGAAGTACTTTCGAAGTTTCGCACTACGTACGACGAGCCACGGGATATTACCAAGTCTAGCGTATGCTGGAATGGAACGAGAAAAATCGCGCAGTCTCGTTCTGTCCTAGGAAGCTCTTTTTCCCATGTTTCTCATCTATTTTCGAAAGTTAGAATTTTAAACCCGCCTTTTTCGATAACAATTAATTTCTGTAGAACCTACGTACGTGGAACGACGAAGGCCGTATAAAGGACACGCTTGACAGAGTCGATATTCTTGAATTAGTCTGGCCAAAAAGTAATTGCGTTTTTTTCATAAAGGCAGACATACCATTTTCTATGTATAAGAAACGCAATTACTTTTTGGCCGGTCCAATATGTGAAAGGTAGTCGACATGGTTGACGAGCGTTTCTTGTCACGTTGCGCCATAAGCCGATGAAGGTCTGACAGGTGCGCTCTAAGGAGGGATTCAGCGTTTTAAGTACGATGGAGGCAAATCTGGACGAAGAAGAAGAGGCTTAAGAATGGCGAGAGTTCATCGACTTTTAGAAACTTGAGTGATGCGAAGTCTCTGCGATAACTTGAAATTCAGCTAAGAAAATCCCTCTGGTCATCGTATTTCATTACGTTGTTACAATTAGATGCTTATAATAGCTTTTATTGCAAGCGAAGATCTCGTGACGTAATAGGCAAAAATCTTATCTAAATTTGCTATTCGAATTTACAGCAACTTTTTCCAATTTTTAGTTTCCAACTTCATCGTGATAAAGTTAGAAACTTCGGTTTCACCATGTTCCAACTCGAAGTTGGAAATGGTGTTTAGCTACGACCCGCGGAACAAAGAATCTTTTTTCCATTCTTTCCTGGGAAAACGGGAATCGGGGTTTGACCCTTGTTCTTTTTTTTCAAGAGCCTGGTCACCTCTCGCTCCTCGTTTTTCCATGGCGAGGTTGCATCGAGGGACACGGAAGAGGCGGGATCTTTACCTTCGTGTGCAGGTAGCACGTAGGAAAAAACTCCAAAGATCGATACCAATCGGACCCTCGAGAGGACACGGAATAGCTCAATCCGGTTGATGCCAAGAGGGTTTGCGTCGCGTGTGTCCGTGCAACTTTTCTTCACCTTCCCTTCTCTTATCCACCTCCCGAAGAAAGTTCGAGCTCGAATCCAGGATGTAAATACGCGTTCGAGTGCAAATAGGGTGAAACAGTTCCGCATTTTTTATTGGCTTCCACCGCATCCAATCTCAATTTCCCCGTGGAAGTCTAGAGTAGGGGCGTCAAGATTGTCGATCCGGTCGTAGGTTCTCCATCAAATCTTCGGACGTCTTCAGCTTTCTCCTCTATTTCATGTCGAGCTAAGCAATTCTAGTCTTCGAACGCCGCGATCTACCTAGCTCCGAGAGCGAGCGACGAACGAAGTAAAATCCAGTGGAAATTTCATTCCCCAAGAAGACACCCCCGAGAATGTGCACCCCTAGGACAAAGAAAGTGGTAGAACCCGACTCAACGCATCGTGGCACCCAAAACTTTATAATTAAACTTTCGCGACGGGCACCCTCTGGGTGATTTCCGAAAAAAACCCTTTAAATTATGCAGATAGCATCCCCCATATCGATTCGATAATCACTCTGCGAAAGCCATTCGCCAAAAAGTCTCAGGCATAAACAAGGTCACTGCAAATTCCCCAGTGGACTTCTTCTCACACCCGTTACATCCAACAGTATGGTCCCCGTTGACTGGCTTTCTTTTCGGCAGGACCTTCGGCACTCGTGGAATGCGTAACCTCGCGGCAGCCCTTCCACCCTTAGCGAGGGGTAAAAAGGAAGGAGGGTGGAAGTATACTACGATAAAGCTCATCGTCCCGCAAAATCCCTGATGTTTTTCCCGTTCCAACTCGGTATCCTATCTACGACCCTTCCTTTACCTTTCACCCTTCCACCCCTCCGATCATTACAACCCCCTTAGATCACTTCACGGACAGTTTTCTTACGGGAAAAAGCATCGTCATCAGCGAGAACTCACCCAACGTCCTCGGTCGTAACACAAATTAGCGACCTTTATTCGAGACTGTCTGCTTTAAGTCTGCGCGATAGCGCGGGTTGGGTTCCTCGCACTCCGGCCCGGCTGTGGAAATAGATAGAGCCCCGGCACATGCTGGGTAGTAGGGGGTTGCTCCTCGATGCCGGATTCCGAGCGAAAGGAAGAGGAGCAGGTGGTGAGGAGGAAGAGGTCGTGGCGCCCTCGTGCGCGCGGGGATACTTCGAGAAGGGGTAGTTCAGTTCTTCGTACCGTCAGCGAGGGGGTGGTTCGGGGGTGGATGGCCGGGCGTCGGTGGGAATCAATGGCGCAGCTGACGAGGTACGTTCTCGTCGTAGAGCGCATGTGCGCAGACAATTCTATCGACCGACCTGACGCTGCAGTATATACACGCAGACACGGCCTACCCCTTCCTGAAGAGCGTGGGGAGTCGTCGCGTGATCCTCACCTCCCTCTCTTTCCAGGCCGCGTCGCGATGCCGCAGCCGCTACCAGCAGAGCCTCCGCTTACGACTCCTCCGCGTATACTACTACACTACACCACCACACACCATCCTCCTCCCTCCCCTCGTCGCGTCGTCGACCCGAGCGGCCGGGGGTGTCGGCCGCTGCACCGAACGGCCTTGACTCTCTCTCTCTTCTCCACGGTCGCAGCCAAACGCCGCAGCCGCTACTTTCCCTGATAATCCGCCGCAGACTCCCGGGCGACGCTCGCGTTTTTTATTCGGACCGCCATGCGATACGATACGTTACACCACCAACCCCTTTGTTACGATGATCGATCATTATTTCAGTTTTTATCGTTCGGACGTTTGGACGTGGCATTGAAGTTTTATTTATTTCTGGGTCGAATCCAGCCGGTGGCTAAACAAAAATTCCGATGTGTTTGTTTTTTCTTTGTTTTGTTATTAATTATCGATTCAACGAATGATAGTTCAAGGGGGTTGAAAGTATCAACAACCTCCTCGTGTCTCTTTTTCGTGACAAAATTCATCATCTAGATTCCATAGAGCCGTGAGAATTCACGGGGTGGAAGATACGACGAAGAGGGTTGGATGAGAAGCTACTAGAGGTGGACTCAGTCAAAGGGAAGGAGCGAATTGTCTGTCAAGCTTTACAAGAATGATGTTATAAGAGGATACGGCTGCTTTAAGAAGATGAGACAAGGAGGATGATGACCAAGTAGTCTCGTCTCCTGTAGTACGGGAAAAAAGGAAAGAAACGAGAAGAAAAAGGAAAGAAAGAACAAAAAGAAAACGGGTAAATTCCGCCGAGGCCGCTTTGAAGTTCGAGGTTGAAAGTTGAAGGCGTTGACCCCATCAGCCTGACTGAGGGAGCGCGCAGGTGCCTCGAAGACGGGCTATTTAAGTTTCTTCCTTTCCTTTTTATATACCTCTCGACTTCTTTTGTCTCTTTTAGCATACGCTTTAACATTTTCTTTTTTTCATCGTTTATACCACGTTTTGTTTTTGCTCAACATTTATGATTAATTTCGAAAGAAATTTTTGGAAGATCTATCAGTGAATTTTGATCGTTACCGGTGATTTACAAATATCGAATACCGATCGGTTCACCTTGGATATTTATCATTAATATTGGGTTGCGTAGCGGTCAGTCCTCGCAAGGGCATCGAGTTATTAAAGCTCTTCGTAAATTTTCATCCCCCTCGCACGTATCATACCCCTGTCTTGCGTTGTCGCATTCCCGAATATTGGACGCCCATTTCTAGCTAGTCCGTTGTATACCGGCGGCCGAAAATCTCTTTCATACGTGGCATAATCGTCCCGGTTCGTGAACCCACGAGCTTACACAACCTTCTTGCATGCTTTACCGTACCCTCGAGCGCAATTTCGAGCAGTTGTCGCTTACCAGGGATAAGGTCGGCTTGGCTACGAACAATTCGCCTCTAATCGAGCCCCCGTTTCTCTTCCCTTTCTTCGTATCTTCACCCTTTTCCGCGCGATTCCCGACTACCAAGGCCGGCCCGACTAGCTGACCGGCTTAGCTTAAGACCGCGGCGAAGCGGACGGGTAAGTCATCACGAAGTCGAGCGTCGTATTTTCATCCCTTATCGTTATGAAAATTTTCGATATATTTTCATAAACATAAAAAAACAAAAATAATTGTTTAAAAAATAAAGTTATATTTTAATCAAACGAATGGTATGTTTGAAACTACGAACCGATCGTAGGGTAGATTTAACTACCCCTTGGAAAATTTCTACGAGAAACCGATTTCAATCGTCGAATCACGATTTTTTTTCACTCCTCGTGTTCGTTTCCTTTTTTGGTATTATTCTTTCGACGGACCGTCGAGGGTTCGCCGTCGTCTCGAGCCCGGGCACGGGTCCCTTCGTTCGTACGCTCTCGTCAGCAATCGGACGTCCAACAATAGCATGATTAGAGACACAAAACGGTCGATCGTTACCCGCGGACCGAGCTCGGTCGATAATACTTTCAGCTCGCGACTCTCACCCTAGTCCCCCTTCCCTCTTCTTTCGGTCGGGTCGTTTCCTTCTCCCCCTCCCCCCCGCCCCTTCCTCTGATAATACGAGACCATCGTCGACGATTCGCGGTCGTTCGCGTCTATACTACGAGGCCCTTGAACGTGCCGCGCACCGGAAACCATTGTATCGTCGCCGTCGTCGCCGTCGTCTACGCCCGTTGCCTTCATCGTTGGGTTCGCGATCGTCACTACCCTCTCGCTACATACGTCGCACTCCTTGTTCCGGCGCCGTCTGCAACGCGAGCCGACGCTTCTTCCATCAACTCGACGCGCGAGAACTTTTATTCCGCGTCATCTCCAAAAGAAAATAAGACTAAGATTCGAAACGAAAATAAAAAATTTGAATCTTACCGTTTAGCAAAAAAATTATTATTTTCATTTTTTCAAAAATGATACATTACGTTTAGTTAATTATTCCCGAACTTGAATATGTTTAAACTCAAGCTCGATTAAAAAATCATATTTTTCGTTTCATCCCCTAAAAATCGATGAATTCGATTAATTCGCTACGAACTTATAATTAGTTTTGAATTTATGAAAGAAATTTCGTTAAAATTTGCGTTCGAGTCGACAAAATAGTTGGCGTCAAGTTCGAATATCGAATATCGATCGAACGGTCTGGACTATTTTTTTTACGTCTGAATTTATGCTCGCTTAAGTCTGAACCGCCGCTAATATTTCAAATGCAGGCAAACGGTAAACGATATCATAATTTACACAATATGTTCCTTATATATATATAGCGTTATTATGAGTAGGGTGTCTGGTTAGAGCGATAGTTTTCGAGAATCGTTCGGCTCTGGTCGTTCCCCATACCGCGTTGGGCTAAAGGTTCATTATAAAAAAAAGTCAATAGTCTACGTACACACAGACACAGAGTGTGCGCGTTACCGAGAGAGCGCACGATATCCGTTCTCGTAAAACGGGTCGTTTGTAGCTATTACGCTTTCCCCTTTTATGACACGCCGTTACACTTTTCACTTTTTACCATTACCCGGCGCTCGCGATACGTGTCAGACTTCCGCGCGCGGATCGAAATAACGCGCCCTACGAGTAGATCTCGACTTTTTCATTTATATTTTTCAGCTTTTTTCTTTCGTTGCCCTTCCGTCCCTTCATCAAATTTCCGATACGTTACACCCCGAATGAACTTTTCTCTCTCTCTCTCTCTCTCTCTCTCTCTCTCTCTCTTGTACGAGATTCGATGGGAAAAAATGAAGTTTAGCTCGTTTCCCGATTTCATCCCTTCTCGTTACTTTTTTTTCTATCCCTTCGACGTTCCCTTTTTCGAAATACAAGGAGCGAGAAAATCGTGTCTAATTTTCGCAAGCTCGTCAACTTGGCAGAGCTCTGGTTATATATATATATATATATATATTTGTATATAAAGGACTACACTTTCGTTCGTTCACTTGCCCGCATTCGAAGAACCTTTTTCGAGTTTCTCGTCGTTTTCGTGGCAGCGTCTTCACATAATACCTATTACGGGGACGTGAGAGCTGTGACGTTGCGACGATCGTGCTTTTCTCTTTACTCTTTCTTTCTTTCTTTTTCTCTCTCTCTCTCTTTCTCCCTCTTTTGCCTCTTCGAAAAATCACCCGGGCGTAGCCCCGTAAAGGTACTCGAGGATATTGCTATTCCTCCCTCTCCTCGTCGTCGCAACGAGACTCTCCAACCCTGCCATTGTTGTCCTCGGCGCGACAAAAAAAAACAAGGAGAACCTTATTTTACTTCAGTCGTCGAGCAATTGCGAGTAATTACTTTCGCGCAAGTCGTGAAGAAAGTTCGATCTAAAATTCGATACCTTCGAGGAGGTGCGCTTTTGTCCCACAATCTAATTTACGTCGGAAAACAATATCTGATCGAAATCGACTTACAACCAATCACTCAAATATTGTCCGATCTTTTTAATCCACTTTACTTATTTTTTTATATTTCAAAAATTGCATTTTTGTTTTCGATTATTTAATTTACTTTAATTTTTATGTTTCAGGTAAGCAAAGGAGCGTTTAATTACTACTTGATCGAACGATTTTCACAAAAAGTTATCAACGTTGTACAGGGGTGAGTTATTTGAAAAATAGGAATTAAACAAAATTGTTTCTGCAAAATTCTGTCGAATGTAAAAAAATGATCGAAACGTCGATAATTCGTGATTATTCGCGTTACGAAAATTTAATTATTCTCGTAAAACGTGGGAAATACTTCAAGGACGAATTTTTCTTTCGTTCCGTCGTTAACCGAGTATTATATCATTCCCGCGTCTAGGGAACTAGGAGAGGAAAAGTAGTGGCGTTGCACCGCGGGAGGTATGACGTATAATGAAGATTTATAGAGAGCTTAAGGTAGGATCATCTCAATGGCTTATTGCTAGCTATATCCTCGAAAAACTTTTCCTGCCACGGTTTAAGCCGCGCGACGTCTTCGTCCTTCTTCTTTTTTCTCTATCTCTCCCAGGCGTTCGCCCATTCCGTGACGCGGGTGGAAAGGAAACGAACGAACGAACGAACGAAAAAAAAAATGGGAAGAGAAGAAAAGATAGTCAACGAGAGAGTGAGCGAGCCGAGGCGCATGCAGGAACGTCGGGGGTATATTAAACTTTTTATAGAGCGGAGTAAGAGGATTTTGTCATATTAAAATACTTTTACTGCTATACGGCTCGAGGCGGTAGGCGAAGGCACGCGCGCTCTTCAGATTTTTTTTTGCCTCGATTTATCTGCTTTTACGCCTGCCTTACTCTCTCTCTCTCTCTCTATCTCTCTCTCTCTCTCTCGTTTTACTTCTTACGTCTTGCACCGCTGGCATATCGTCCACGGCGACTTTAAATTTTACGAAGCTGGGAATACCTGGGCACCGATACTTTGCCATTTCTTCTTTTTTTTTAGCTATTTATATCTACGTAATTTATATATTCAAAGGCAGTCGCTCGTCAAAAAGAAAATATATAGTGGGGAAATGTAACGAGAAGAGAAGAAAAAAAACTTTGACTTTTCCAGGGCTGCCGTTTATGATAAAATTCATAGCTTTTTCTTGAAAAAGATAAATCGAGAGGTCGCTTCGACACTGAATAATTGATTCTTATCACGGATAATAATGAATTCAGGCTCGTGGGGCAAAAAAATTGGAACTGTCCTTTAAGGGCGAATGAACGAGGGATGAGAACATTTACCCTTATAATAAAATTTGTACATTTATTTATTAACCGAAATCTTTTTTCAAAAATACTGAGAAGTTTGTCATTTTTATTTAAAAAATTGTACATTTTTATATTTTTGAGAATTTTTTTCGGAAACGATTACGAATTTACCGTTTTACAGTCGAAGAATTTCGCGAACTAGAGTCATTATTCTTAACCTAATTCACCCCTAGTTTCAACTCTAGCGTGAAAATCGGGAACTAAACTCACCTATGCTCGTAGTTCATTGCCTAGCCGTCAGAGGAGCTGTTTTGCAAAGCTCGAAATTCAATCGTATCCTTTACGAGGCCCGCGGTTTATCTAGAGCCTGGGTGTCGCCTATAACGCTCGCAAGGCACCCCGTGGCATATAATAGCAGTATGAGTAACAAAGAGAGAGAGAGAGAAAGAGGGTGAAAGTGAGAGAGAGAGATAATCATTTGCCCCGTAGTGTGTTCGAGCCACAGAAAGCCCCAAACTCTGAGCTTTCGCGACACGAATTTCCATTACCAGGCGCGTCGCAACCCTCCCACCCTCTCTCTCTCTCACTCTCTCTCTCACCACTCGTATCCGGCCTAGACTCCGTTATTGCCTCTGGTATAATTCCCCAAGCATCGGAAGGTTCATCACCGCGAGGATTGCCACGGTCCTTCTCTCTCTCTCCCTCTCTCTCGCCTTGTGTATACCGAAAACCTGATCTCCTTCACTGGCACACGCACATAAAGGGCTTATCTTCAGCGATGCTCCGTCTTCGCCATTACTCGTACGAATAATCAAGAGATGTCCTTCTGTATAAACCGCGAGAGAGAGTGTCGCGCACAGCCGTTGCCAAGGGTCGAAGGGACCGAGATCCGAACATGGGAAACTGGTAATAATGTACAAGTTCCTGTATGGAACTCCGCAGGACTATGAAGGATCGTATTATCTTGGTATTATCCTGCGATTCGACACGTGCGAATTATTACTTCGAGTTTACCGATCGTAGCGAGAGGAAGCAACCCGACGTTACAACTAAGTTCACGATTTACTTTAAGAACGAAATTAAAGATTGTTCGGAAAGCTTGATTACTTTTAACGAAAAAAAGGTCCTTCGATCCTTCGACCCTGGTGCACGAGAGAATCCTCTCAATTTTTTTCCCGATATCATTATCGTCCAAATCATCGTCTACTTGTTCGAAAATAATCGAGCGAAGGACCAGCTGGTCCTTCTCACAGGATTTCGTTCAAAGGACTCGTCCGAAGGAGCGTCCCGCTTTAATTTCGAATTCAATGGCTGCGTCTCCCTCTCTCTCTCTCTCTCTCTCCATTTAACATGGCACGAGACAACGAAGTTACTGGGTTCGCGAGAGTCACAACGAACCTCCACAGGATCGAGAAGATCCTTGGCGCCCTCTGCCGTTCCATTGTGCGACACAGGGGTGAAATTTTCACAGGACGAAAAACCGTACGTTCCTTTTTCTTCGCATACTTTCTTTTTCATTCTCTAGACTCGATTTAAATCGTAACGAATGCCATGTTGCGAGCAAGAGGGTGAGAAACCGAGGGGGCGCTACGAGTCCATTCCCTACCCCCTAAAAACGTATCGCCCTACGCATCGTCAGGATTTTACGTACCTCGATATATACATATATACGCATCTATCGGTATTAGTTACCTATACCAAAGTTGCCGTCAGCGTGAATTCGACCGGCAGACTTCTCGTTTTCGAACCTGCTTGATATGCAAACGGGACGTCGGCCGCTAAGTAATTGCGTCGCGCGAATTCGCTCGCTCCGCTATACGGCTATACCGTGAAAGGCAATGCCGAATTCGGGTTATCGAGGGGAATCTATATACGAGCTAGTAGATAGGATTACGTATGGGTATTAACCCCTTCTCCTCCTTCTCCCTTCTCCCTCTTCCTCCCACCCCCACTTTGACCCCCCCGAAGAGCTTACCTCTCGCGATTTACAGCCGATACACGACTGTGTATTTAACATGACACGCACGTTTTTGCCTCCCTCCCTTCCGTCACCAACCCCCTTCACCCATCACTCTATAACTACAGTCGAGTTATAACGAGTTAGTTAGCTCACTTTCCAGAGCCTTTGTGACACCGTACGACTTTTTCCCCACCTGGCTGCACGTTTCGAGAATGTTTTCTTTTCTTTTTGAAAACGTGGAAAATGCAAAAATAATTATTTTCTTTTTTTATTTTTTTTTTTCGTTCTGTTTTCTAGGGAAATATTTAAGGGAGGTAAATGATAATAGAGGGTGGTTTTGAGATTTTGCGGCGATTCTGTAAGGACGGTGCTTTAGGGAGGTCGGAGACAGAACGAGGGGCAAGTAAGGCTTGGAATAAGGGTGTCTGCAAGGGGTGGAGGAGGGTAGTAGCGGAGGGTAGGTTGAAAAACGATGGTCCATACGGTAGTTAATTCTGGAGAGGTCCCACGCGCGTCATCAGGCCTCGGTCTCGAGGCGAGCCCCACGGGACTAACTTCCCGTAATCGCGGGCGTTTTGTCACTTTTACGTGAAAAACAGGGGGTGTCGAAGGAACAGTTTCGGGAACAAAGTTTACCACCCGTTGTCCGAAACTTTCGGCCACAATAGTACGCGATACCCGACATGTGTATGTGTGTGTGTGTGTGTGTGTTTGTGTGTGTATGTGTTCGTGTGTTCGTACGACGGTGGACCACGATTTCCTCTCGTTTTCTATAACACGAGAAAACCAAACGTCGTATCGTTGTGGTTATGAACTTGTAACTTCTCTATCGTAAGATAGTGAAAGAGAAATAGAGAGAGAAAGAGAGAGAGAGAGAGAGAGGGATATTTCTGTTATCGAAGTTTAAGGGGATGAAAACGATATTGTAAGGGTGGAAGACTAGGATTTCTCTGGTCGATTGATTTCGCATCATAGCAATTTTATTCGAGTGAGGAAACCACGTTCGATTCTATAGGGAACGATTGCGTCGGAACGAAAGAAACAAAAAAATATATTGTTTTATCGCAAAGTAATCGATTTTTAATTGAGAGAATTAACTTTAAGATTAATTTTTTTCGAAGAAAGAAAATGCTTTAAATTTTAGCGCAGTCTCGCAAACCGACGTGATTAATAACATCCTTCGATTACCATGCAACGAAGCGCTGTCATTTCCTGTCGGTTCGTTTATTTCCTCGAGCCCATAAAACAAATTAACAAAATAATGAAAAGAAAAAAAAAAGAAAAAAATCCTCACTCATAAATCAATCGTCAATTTCTCCTATTACTATAAACGCATCGACGACGAATCATTCCGCATCGTCGTACCGGAAATAAATTTTACAACGATTAATCATTGCGCGACGCGACGTACGCGCGTCAATCTCGAGATCGAAAAGCGATGCTCGCGAATAATCGAGCATCGTTCCGTTTTACCGATGCATTAATCGTCTTCTAATTATTCCCGGTTTAATTCGCACACGGTGCTTAAACACGTGATCCTGGCGTACACTCGATCGTTCCCCGACGCGAGTTTCTTCTTGTGATATCGAGTGAAATCAGTGAGCTGCGCCTCATCGAGCTCCAACCGTGTCTCTGCATCTCGTGTCTCGAGCACGCGCGTGTTTCACACCCCTCTCACTAACGTTCTTCGCGAATCTCACGCCATTTTAACGACGAGCCACGAGCCCGGCGCCATGTCGTGACGCCACGCTTTAGCGAGATAATTACAAATTCAATTAAGAATGATTAAGCGAATCTGCGTGGCTTTATCCCGACAGTAAATCCTAGCCAAACTTTGTCGTGAATAATAATAATAATAATAATAAGAGAAAAATATATACCCAATAAAAATAAATTAATAATATGATAAAATAAGATAATAATACAAATAATTATAATTAATATAATAATAAAATGATAATAATAAACATAAAAACGCGAACGACAGTTTCGTCCTTGGCCGTCTTGGCTCGAGGCACGACAAGGACCAAGAAACTTTGAACCTCCTTCGTCTTCACCCCCCTCATCCCTTGTCCCATCGTTCAAGCTCTCAACCATCCCCCACCCTACCTGGCTCTCTCGTTCACTCATACCGATTTTTCTTTCTCTCTGGAGAAATGAATAAGAGTGCTTTCGCTTCGAAGATTCGGTTCGCTGTCCGTCGAGGCGACCGTTTTCTTTCGAGACCTGCCAGAATGGTAGACGATGGACGATGGGAACGGGGGCAAGGGGGAGGACGAGAGGGCGAGGACCCGAATCTAACAAACGTCTAATCTGCATGAAGGAATCATCGAACGAATGTTATATATATATATATATATTCGTCAGACACTGACGGCAAATCCGAAAGGGAGAAATAAAGGAAGAATGAAAAGACAAAAAAGAAATGAAAACAAACGAAAAAAAAAATCGTCGGCTCGATCTCCGAAGAGACAGCCGTTTTTATTATTATTATTATTATTATTATTATCCGCCATTGATATCGTTCATCGTCGTAATTAACCGATCGCTCATTGCCCGGGCTGTGAAACTCCGAGCCAACGCCTCTGCATATACATATAGGTACTCACCGAGTCGACGGGAGTAATGGATCCGTTTGTCTTCTCGGCCGTTAGACCAGTCGCGTCGTTCGAATGGCAGACATTTTGTTTTTTCTTCTTTTTGTCTTTTTTTTTCCCGGCCATTCGCCTGGTTAGAAAAACGTATAGACGGTGAGTTATCGACGATTGCGTGATTTATGCAATTTCTAAAAATAAAAATTACGCTACGTAATCGATAAGATTTTTCAAAAAAAAAAAAAAAAAAAAAAAAAAAAAAAAAAAAAAAAATGACGAAACGTGCGCGCGATTCGTTATCGCGAGAGTGTCGAGCCACGACGTGTCGAAAGTGTCTCGTCTTTTTAACGGGTTGTTGCGTAAATCGATTTTTTTCTTCGTATTTCTTCTTTTTTTTTGTTTCAACGTTGGATCGTAAAAGCGTTGCACGTGCTTTCTCGTCGGATTGGTTACGTGCGTATCGGCAGGAATGCGTTACTACGAACCACGACCTGCGCTACGGCTAAGACGCGACACGATAAATAAAATTCGCGATAACGGCACGATTTTTTGTTGTAATTTCTTACTTTTTTTTAGTATTTTTTAAAATCACTCTCTGTTACCACGAGTACTTATCTGTAGTCGGATCTATTCGAGTTTTAGGAACAATTTTCAGATCGGTCGTTAAATTTTTGACAAAAACAAAATTGTTTTTCGTTCTGAAAAAAAAAGATTGTTTTCTATCTGCCTCTAATACAATATTTATATATTTAAAATTGTAATTTATATATAAAATCGATTAATACAAATGTAAAATAAATTGATGTTTACTTTTATTTTGTATCGTCGATATTTATTTGTATATGATCGGCGGTTGACGCAGTTCTTGAATCTTCGGTGCTGAAATGAACATAGGTATATAATTCTTGATGCATTAAGAGATGAAAACCGATCATCTTTCCCTGGGGCGTGCGCAGACACCAGCTGCATATATCCATGTTTATACGTTCCAAGATCGCCTCGCTTTGAAACGAAACCTGCGCGTCTCTTTCTCTCTCTCTCTCACTCTCTCTCTCTCTCTCTCTCTCTCTCTCTCGTTACGGAATTCGATACGGTTCACGGTTACGGAGAATCAGATTTATCGCGCTCTATAATACCTCGAGACCGTTTTCACGCCCACGCCACACCGGTGTGACGGGACTCGAACGTGTACGTTATAAGGTACCGGGGAACGACAAAGAAATGGGAAGAGAACCAGAAATAATTCGCTTCTCGTGATTCATCGGGCCGCGAACTACAAAAATTCATAAATCCGTTGAAAAAAATTATCTGTTTTTCTCTCTCTCTCTCTCTCATTACGCGAGACGTAGATTATTGAATCATAATTCTCCTCTCAAAATAATTCGAAAACGTATCGTATCAATTTATGAAAATCAACATCAACATTTGAAACAAAATATTATAATTAGAAAAAATCACTATAGTTAAACAATGATAATTAATTATGTGATATTTTTCATATTTTTATGAAATGGAATTGATAACGATAATATCGATTATCGAAACATTGTTAAATGTTAATTATTTTGTTCTTTTTCTCGAAAAATTCGATTAAGTCAAATTTGGGATCCTAGGAAATTTGCTTTATCGAGAAATTAGAGGCTCGTCGGTGAACGAGGTAGTCGATTAGATCGCACAGGTATGCCCCCTCTCCTCTTCTCCACTCCTCATCATACACATCTCGAAATAACTCAGGGCCAGTGACACTTCATCGCTCCGACTTCTGAGTCCATGCGCCACGATTCTCTCCCTCCCGATCTCTCTTTCCACAGTATTAGTATCAGAGTGTTCCCGTGTGTCAACCATGAGCTTGTGGTACGAATAAATTATCCACGAAACGCTTCCTAGTGTCAGAGACCTTTGCGCTACGAAGCAACGAGAATGCTATGAAGTACGAAAGAGAGAGGGAGAGAGGGCGAGAGAGAGAGAGACGGACGGTGATAGAGTGCGAGAGAGGGGCAAGGGACGACGACCGAGACGATGCCGGTACAGAATTAGAATTACTCCTACGCTAGACGATGCTTTACGAACGTTCCAAGCCACACTTGCATTCAGTCGCAAGTTTATGGTTGACGTTTTTTAGTTTATTTTACAGTCTCGAGATTCTGTCCGTGAAAGAATCGTGACACGACGAAAAGAAAAAAACACTTGGATAAAACGAAGCCAAGTTCCAAAAATATTTACTCCCTCGATCATCGAATTTCGAAATATTCTTGGAGGACAATATTGAAAATAAAATTTTCAACGATATGTGACCAAAGTTGTAAAATTAACAAGCAATAACTTGATAAATTAGTTCGTAAATTCTCTCGAGTCACGAGCGTCGACGTAAAGTGCCATTGAAAAAAAAAGGGTACAAAATTGTATCCCGGAAGTCGAATGGGCTGTTTGACTTCAATGGAACATTATAAAGCGAATCATCGTTGCATACGAATCACGGTGCAAATGTGTGCCATATAACATTTTTTTTGTCCGTGTCTTCCGTTCCAATCGAATCATCGAATACCGACGTGTAATACGATACGAGTGAACTCTCGGATGTTTTATATATTTAAATATCCTCGTGTTTGTATGCGCGAGTGTGTAAATCGAAACTTTCCAATTTCATGCAACAAAATCGTCCGGTGCATCGTCGCATGGATAGCTCGGATACATTCTATGGCAATATACATAATCAGTCAACGACCGCGTGAACGTCAGGGTCGTCACTCGGCGTGGGGCAATGTTGCCCTAGGTTAGCGAATGGTATTGGTGGTACGAGTGTGTAGAAGCGCGCGACAGCTATCACCGGAGCGCACGAGAGAGTGCTAGGCTCCCATTACTAGTCCCTCTCTCTATTCTCGCGCGACGTAGTTCGCTAAACGAGTACGCGATTGCGCGCGCATACAAATTCATCGCTCCGCGTTGCGCGCTGGCCCGTTCCCGTGTGCTTAACGGAGTACGCATGCGCACGCGCATGCGTCGCGCGGGTGCTGCCACCTGGCGCGCCGCGGAGTGGGGGAAAGGCTTCGCGCCAACGCCTTTTACTGCTTGATGGAAAATCGGGTCAGCGTAGAAAGAATTTGCATTTTTTGTCGAACAAATATAAACTTTTTTGTCGACTAGCTAAAACACTCGAACCTATACATCGTGATTGAGTCATTCGGAAGTTTTCTTTTCTTTCTCCACGAATTTAATTATGCCGCAATAAAAACCGTTTCTAACGTAACGCGGGTACTAAACATCGAAGTAAAAACAGTATCGCGAAACGTTCTAAACGGTTCACGGCTCACTTAATCGTGCTAGATTTTCACTCGTGTCGAGATGAACACCGACCTGAGAACTCGTTGTTTTTAGACCTCGCGCAAGCCTCGCACTTTGATCTTATCTCGTCGACTTCCAGTCTCGCTCGTAACACGCGATGCGAGCATGGTAAAATTATAAATCCGTACGAACAGTAAGCAATACTCAAAAAAATCATGTTCTACTTTAAAAACCTCGTTATTATTTAAAAAAAAAATTTAACTTGACAAACTGAACTAATAGCGTGACCCGCATTACCCACCGTGCACAATTACCCCGTAAATTCTCGATACAGAGCTCTTCGCGATGCCAGAAAATGTACCGGTGTTCGTGCACCCACACACCCACACACACACACACACCCACACATACACGAGGGGCACAGACAAAGCGAGGTTGATTCCACGACCGTGAGACTGTTTGAACGCCTCCCCACCTCTAAAAATATCAAAGTATATAGACGATGCCAACTATAGCGCGAGCTGCGACGAAGCCTCGTCTACGATAAGCGACCGTCACGTAGGTCAGGATCTGTGGCGCAGGAAGTTTTTGAAGGCATACTCTCGATTACGCAACTGCATGGCTCGCTCGTCAAAGCCCGTATATTATATACACGAGTGAAACGAGTTGCTAGCCAGAATTACTTCTGCTTCGTCGTTACACAGCGATGACGCACGGAGTGCATGCCCGGTATCGGTTTATCAGCAAGAGGGGAATTAATATCGAGCGCGACGATGGCTGCTTCTTTTTTTTTCTATTTTTTTTAAATGTATTTTACTATTATTATTATTATTATTATTATTATTATTATTATTATTATTATTATTATTATTATTATTATTATTATTATTATTATTATTATTATTATTATTATTATTATTATTATTATTATTTTGTTAAACCCGACACTTCGTAGGTGTCGCGTAACAAGACACTCGCTGGACGTTCTGTGGCAATTGCCTGTCCGCGCTAATCATCGTCAAGTGTCAAGGTCAAATTTTTCTTTCGGAATCTTTGGTCGGGTAGTCGAGGAGGCGTTAAATAAAATAAGCGACGAGTAAGCGAGTAGGCGACTTATGTGCTATGCTCTTCCACTCGCCACGACGCAATACGACCAACGTAGTCGTAGGTCAAGTTTTTGCTCGTGTTCAATGTCTCCTAGTCATAGAATCCGTAGGAGATTCGTTGCGCAATTTTACCCGGAATTAACTACGAGTGCCTTGTTCGACGGTCGAGGGGTTCTCGTCATTATCAACGTAGATACTGGTCTCTATATACAACACGAATTATTTTGATATCGTCCGTATCAAAATAAAATCGGACCTTTTGATAATTTTTGTTTTCTTTCGAATTAAAACAAATTACATTTTTTTTTAATACTCCTCCGCCGTTAAAATTTTCGCTACCGTCGTTAAAATTACGATTATCGATTTTCTTATCAATGTTTACGTGACGTTATGACATTATCGAGAAAAAAAATTCCTTCGCAGAAAGAATAATCGTTATCCGGTTATTGCGCGATTTCGTTCTCATGAATATTTATAAAAATCGAGCGAGCGGGATAAATAAAAAATTGTCATGAGCTTCGTATTTATCGCGCAACAATGTTTCGTGTACCTGTCGGGTCGAGTGTCCGAGAGAACTTCTAGGATCGCGTCGTTCGTACGTGAAACCTTACGAGTATGTAAGTGACACGCGAATAGGTACGTGTTTGTCCCGTGCCACGTTTAAAAGCCCGCTGATTTACCTTATATAACATTGTAACGTATTTATATTTATCGTCGTTTATTTCAACGTTGCGTACACACATCCGCGATATATACGTCTGTATTACACAAAACAGTAGAAGCCCGATCAATGCAAATCCTAAATTCTCAATTTTTTTTCCTTTACAACATAACAGGCAATTGAATAATTCTATTCTCATCGTACCGATCGAATTATCGTACCTTTCAGTCACGTGACAATTTTTCTTCCAATTAACTCTAGGTCATCCGGTATATCGATTAATTTTTATACCACGAGCAAGATAAAGTCGCGAATCGATACTCAAAAAAAAAATCAATCTACTCAACCGATAAGAAATCTATTTATTGCAAATCGATACGATCGATCTAATCAATTTTTTGATTCCATCGATTTTATTTATTTATTTTTTTTAATCGAACGATCTAATTTTGTTTATTCGTAATCGATCGTCGATCGAGAATTTTTATTACGAGCATTTCGACTGTATCATGTGTAACGCTCTACGTCTATTACTTACGAGGAAACTGCGCATTTGCCGACGACGAGAGTGTACGACCACACGATCGGGCCAGGCAGGCAGGTACACATTATCTATCTAGCGATGTAATAAAAAAAAAGCGAGCTTCGGTCTCGCGGGCGGTACGCAAACTTGTTTATATAAATATATATATAAATATATATACAAATATATAGACGTAAAGCTGTAACACCTTATATACCACAGACCTGACCAGGTTAAACTATGTGCCACGAGGATAAATATACGTTATTATGCAAGTTGTTTGCAGCCGTACGAGCGAGCTCGAAAACGCGACCACGTTTATCCACCGAGCGTTATAAACCACGCGTATATATAAGTGCAAGATATTAATAGTATTTATTGCGAAATTCATCGATGATCGCGGTCCGCGCGCGAATACTAAATCCTTCCTCCCACTCGTCTCACCGCACCCTCGTTCGCGCGTTTCTTCAATTTTGTTTTATTATTATTATTATTATTTAATTTTTTTTTAATTTATTTTTATACAATTTATATTCTCCATTCGTAACTACAACTCGCGCGGACGAACCTATCGTTCGTTCCTCCCTCGTGACTGTTCACGAGTCGATGTATTATTCCGCTCATTGTTGTACATTTATAAATAAATATACATATCTATATCGAGGATAAAAGGCGAGTTCGAATTTGCGAATAATACGGTATTGACGTAAACACGTGTCGTACCTTTGATATTTAACACAATGGAAAATTTGCTGCCGCGACGTACGCCGATCTGAAGAAATAAAAATATTTATACGCGAGATGAAGTTCTTTGTTGAATTACGAGCGATTACGAGCGCGAGTGACGTGGGCGTTCGGGGGGAAAAAATTGTTCTTGCATTAAACGAATTTTGATAGGAGGTAAACGTAATAAAAAACAATATTAAAAAATTGAATCGTTGGATTTTATCGAACGGAGTTTGTTAGCTCATCGGCTATATCCGTCGATACACGACAGATGTAATGCATAAAACGTGCACTGGAGACCTCGAAAGACAATACATTCTCGTATTTATCTATCTTTCTTTATATAGATATATAAAGTTAGTGTGTGTTAGTGTGTATGTTTGTTGCTTGGTGCAATAATTTGCAAGCACTTTACGAGTCGACATGAGATATCACTCAGCGAAAATATTTTCATACACACACACACACACATACACACACATATATATTTATTTTCTTTTTTTTCTTTTCGCTCGGTCGCTCTCGGGACGGGAAAAGCGCATCACAGTTAATTATGTAGATTAACGTACCGCGAAAGTCTGCGTGACGTTTCTGCCGATTGGCCCGTCGAACAGGGAACGGAAATGTGATTCATATTAAGTAAATATATATATATATGTATATATTTCGGTCGCGTGACAATTTTGTCATCGATTTACATACACTTAGTTCCTATAACGCCCGTTTTGCGCGCGACTGTCGAGCTGTTTAAAGTTCCATTAATCATCCGTCGTACGAGCTTGTTTCGTAGTTTTGGTTACGATAAAAAAAAAGAAAAGAAAAACGTCCAACACGCCATCAACGAGTTTTGGGACTTGGGTTCGAATTTGGCTTTTGGTTTGAAAAAATGAGAAGAAAAAAATTCTTGAGCAAAAAATGGCGTCTGTTTAATATTCATTAGGAACGAAAAAACTTTTCGCACGTACGCTCGATTCGATCGATGTATATTCGCGAGACTGTCGTCATCGTTCCGAGAGGAAAAAATAAAAATAAAAAAGAGGCGAGATGGAAGCGTCGGGTTGTACGATCTCCACGGACGAGCTGTATAGGCCTCGACGCTTGTAACACCGCGTACCTTATACGGATTTGGATCTAATTAACCGCATTCGTTTCCGTCGCTTTCCTGCGTCGTAGAAGCTATTGGTTACCAGAAATTGCAAACGTTTATACGTGTCTTTTTTCAGAAATCTATATACCGGGTGTCCCAAAATTTTTGGATCGCCCGGCACCTGCGCGTAGCTGGTAACGTCACGAATTCACTCGCGAAGTTCGCGCGTTCGTTCTACGTTAGTTTACAAACGAGAGACGATCTCAAGGACGTCCAATTCTCTTTTCTTCGATAAACATTAATTCTTCGACCTCAGGTTGCGCACCTTGGACAACGTCGTATTGGCGATTCTCGCGACGACGTGAGAATTCAATATTGACGACGCTTTTCCAATAATGACGATGAAATCAATTGACCTTTGGGCATTAATCGAGGTCGTGCTATCTTGACCCCGATTATCGTTCATCGTCGCGTCCTTGTACGGTTTTTATTTCTTTTCACGATGTTTTGATTCAAGCGTGTTGCGGATGAGTTTTTTTTGTAAAACGAATTGTTTTCGTTTTTTCTAAATAAAATTAATAATAGATCGTTTATTAATAGTGAAATTTTAGGCGATAATTCATATTTTCATGGCCAGAAATATCGTTTAATTGCCTTTTTTGACAAGTTTGAAATTAGATTTCGAGGAAAAATCGAAGGACGGGTCCGATCTCTCGTCTTATTGGCTTAATCTCGGAGGCGGCTAACGATATAACGCGTTACGAGATCTTGATCGGAATCGACAGCTGCTAATGCGAAACGATGAATTTGATTTGAGCGAGAAGGGTCCAGCCGGTCGGTCGGTCGTATCATCGATACGTTCGGGCTTCTTGGCGCGCGTCCCGCAGGGCACGCGTTCGTCCCGCCTTGGACGTTCGACCGATAACGGGGTGGCCCTTTTCTGGCTTTTCTCCCGGGAGAACGTGACGCGATTCCGGAAACCGTCTCGTCGCTTGATTGCTTACAAATGTAACGCGATTTCGCGGTCGAGAGAAAACGCATAAAGATAAAGATGGAAAAGAAAAATGAGACGGGAGGGTCGGTGTAGCGGAGTCGGGCGAAATAACAAAAAAACAGGTCTCGCCCCTTTTTTTCCAAATCTGGGGAAACGTGGAAAGAGAGAGAGAGAGAGAAAGAGAAAAGAGAGAGAGTGAAGGTTCTTTGTGTTATAATCCATCGACAGGTTCGAGAAGGGCGAGAGAGAGAGATAGATAGATAGATAGAAAAAGAGGGTGCGATATAGGGGATGAAGAAAAAAAACGATCGCGGTCATCGAGGAAGCCAAAAAAGGGATGCTTCATGGATTTCCGGCGAGGGTGGTCGAGAGAGCGGGCACCGTCCCCTTAATTCGCTCTTCTATTTTTCCTCGCTACTTTTCATCCCCCATCCCTACCCCGCCCTTCCTCTTTAATTCTCATCCCTCATTACGTCGCCGTGCATCCCCTTGTTCTCTTCGTGTGAATTTTTTCTACTCGTCCTGTCGCACTCGCGTCTATTTTCAACCAAAAGTGACCCGAATCAAAATCACCCCCTACCCTCTAGCCCCCCTCCGCGACCCTCTTCGTTTTTTCGCAGTCCGTCCGGGGGATAAAAATCTTCGCGGCGCGATCTTCGTAACGCTGACACGTGTGTGCAAGGGGAAGAGGGGCTTGTGCCCAAAATATTCCCGAGTCGAGATCGAAATTTTGGATAGACGAAGGA
This sequence comes from Netelia inedita, assembly GCA_964017225.1. Lineage (NCBI taxonomy): Eukaryota > Metazoa > Arthropoda > Insecta > Hymenoptera > Ichneumonidae > Netelia > Netelia inedita. The sequence continues at coordinate 11,822,554 of OZ024925.1, read as the reverse complement.
CCAAGGGCCACCGGTGCGCGAACCGGTCGATAACATTTTTTTTGTTTTCTCCCTTTCCCTCTCTTTGCTTCTATTGTAATTTTCATCAATCTAGGTCGGACGACCCTCGGTCGTATAATTTTCGTGGATGCGAAACGCGCCAATAACAATCACTTTTATCCGAGATAAAAAGCCCTATCGTATTTCTCCGGGGCCAATAACCGTGGTATAACTTATCGCGTGTCTTTTGTTCGCAACGCGCGAGATAAAGAGAACGAGAGAAAGAAAGAAGGAGAAGAAGAAGAAGAGAAAGAACAAAAAAAAAGCAACGGGAATGAGATTTAAAAAAAAACGTCCATAACTCTGCGCTAAAAGGCTTTTGTGATTAGCATACAGATGGCATCGAGTTATTAAATTTTCCTCGACGCAACGATGTCATAATGAAACGTTGGACACGTAATGGCGTATGACAGCGAGAACGGAGGGTCTTGAGGTACCCTCGTGGGCTGGTCCATCCAACCCTCAGCCCCTCTCACGATGTCTTTGGGTGACTGTGAGGTTTTTACTTTAACAAATTGTATTGATTCTGATTATATTCGAATGCATGTGAGGGGGTTTTAGTATCTCTGAGTGTAGTTGAGTGTACGTGAGTTTTTTTGAGTGTCCAGAAATGTTTTTGAGTGCCTATGAGTGTCGGTGAGTGTTATCGAGTGTCTATAGAAATAATTTCTGTCGATCGCAAACGATTACAACCAAAATGCATTTTTCATGATTTTCCGAGTGCATCAACAAGGGTCGCAACACATCTGCAGCCCCATACACAATTTCTCCCGTCTTTCTACCGGTCGTTTGTTATATTACCAGCAAATACACTTATTCCAAGCTTGTCGTTGCGTGCGTCGAAAAAAAAATGCTTTGTCCACATTTTTTTTGACACTCGTGTTCCATTCCCTTCACTCCAGCCATTCTCCCGTGGGCTCGCGCGAAAATCCAGCTAATTTCGCTCAATGGGAGCCACCCACCGTCTCTCGCGTACGCTCCAGCGACCAGTTAATAGGAGAGGAAAATCGTTTTTTTTTGTTCTCCTTTTCTTTTTCCCCGTAGGTCGCTCTCATCCTGTGGACGAACATGCGCACAGCCCCGTTTTCCCCCATACCCTGGGCTATCGGTGCGGGATTAAGGAGACTTTGTTTTTCCTCTTTTCTTTTTTTCTTTTTATTCTTTCTCTCTCTCTCTCTCTCTTCTTTCTTCCCTTGCACCATGCGCTACTCTCTCGTACTGGCGCAGCTGCCCTGTACGAGAAACGCTCGACTGACGAGGCCTGTCAATCCAATTTGACAATGGGCCACGCGCTGCCCCCTCTCCCACCCCGCTTTACCCCCGCATGACCCTTATGCCCTTTTGCAAACCCTAGGGCGATCATTGCTCTCTCTCTCTTTCCCGGCACATGCTTTCACTCATGGTCGAGACCTTTTTTTCTTCATTCTAAATACATATCGAGCCCTCGTCGAATACTCTCGTGGTACGCGTGTGTACAGAAGACCAGCTATAGGGCAATTCTAATCGTTGGCTTACGTCACGAATGTCATGGGATTATGTCGCGAATGTTGTAAAAGAATGAGGAAACGTATGTGCTGTGCGGCACACGGCATGTACGTAACATAAAATCTAAATATGAAACATATTTAGATTCTAGGGGGAAAAAACGTTTGTTTCTTGGAAATGTCACCAGATGTCGCATCGTCGATAGGTTTCATTTTTTTTCATCGTAATTCACTTGCTTCGGGATTGTGTTTTGTATTCGTCGAAGGTCGACGATAAACGATGAGACAATAAAATAGTCGTTAGGAATTTTAATTGCTAGAATTAATTTCATTCCGAGGCGCCTTTAATATATACATAACACATATATATGTATATATATATTTATGTAGACATTACACTCATAGATTTATGAAGCATCGTCGAGATCTCCAAGAGAATGGTACATTATGACAAAACTCCATTGAATTAACGAGACAGCAAAGAAAACGCCTTGGGAAAACTGCGCTCGTAAAATATTGAAAAAGAAATTGCGATAAGGGTATTCAAGAATTTATAATATGTTTTGCGTGGGGTGTACGACACTGAAGTGTCCACAGACTCAATCTCATTATACAAATTCAATCAGCTCGTGCTTTCTATACATCTCGCGTCCTCGAGCTCTCTCGTATCGACATGAGATTTATTGTGCTATCGACTCTGTATACATATATATATGTATATTATAAATAGGTTCGTGATAAACACGCTAATAGTCTGTCGCTTTGGGAGCCAGCGAGAGGCGAGATAGTCGCACGGAATTAATTCGATCCCCTGTGACGGCATAAATCCGATTTATGACACACCCGGAAAAGCATCGCTCGAAGTTAGTTCGGAAAATTGACTAATAGACGTTGAGCCATCAAGCGCGAGATCGAAATATTGATATCGATATAAATCGATCATACGTAAAATTCTCACTGTAATAAATTTTGTTCAACTAAGGACAATTTAATTAATTTTTGTTTTTCTGATGAGAGAGATTCGGGGAAATTTTCATGTCGTTCTCAAACGTGGAAAAATTTTTGATAATTTTTTCGAGCTTTTGGAAAGTGAGACAGTGACATTTTTTGGTTTTGCATGGAGGGGCGAGAATTGTGTTTCATTGATGCTCCGGGGTGGGAAATAGACCGTAACGTAAATGTAATTACAACGTTGATGTCGAGCAATTTCCCAAAAGGCAATTATACGTATTTGACGTTAAATTCACTCGCTACACACGCGCGTCCTAATAACACGATGTCAGAGTCGACCGAGCGTTTTATGTTACGATCGGCTTCTGCCGCTAATTGAAGATATAATCCTCGTATTTGGTACGTAAAATCGATCGTTCGTCGATCGTCTAATGATTGTCAAATTGGCAAATTTGTGATATTTATCGCCTCGGCGAGTGCCAAACGTCGACAGATTTATTATTCGCGATCAAAATAAAATAAAGAAACGAGAATTAAACAAAGTAAAATCACAACAAAAATAAAATCTCATTCTTCCATTAATTTTTAATTATCTCTATGAAAATAACGTACTAAAAATTAATTGCACAAGAGATCAGTTTTTCTCAAAGACATTTTTCGAGAAAGTAAAAAAAAAATACGAACAAATTCATCTCTTTGCTCGACCATTTCGATTCGAAGAAGGCAATTTTTGTTGCCGTCTGCGAGTGGACACGAAATGAAAGAAATACAAAAAAAAACCTTCTCGCTTTGCGTCGTGTAGCACTTTCACATCTCCCCGACGAGGCTGCGAGCAATCGATCTTCCTTCTCCTCGGTCGACAACTTCAACCCGTCTTGCCAATACGTCGTCTCCATGTGCATTTGTCTCTTTTATACATCGGGCCAATGTCCTCGAGCTACGTCGAAGAAAACAGGCGGCAATGGAAAATTCCTTCTGGAAACTAACTCATCGATTCGCTTCGGGCGATTTTCACCGGATGACTGTACGCATACATATACATATGTATATATATATATATGTACGTATATATACGTATGTACATATATAAAATGCATATATGCGTACACAGGTCTACACATTTGTTTGTACATACCTCTGGTCTATACGAGAACTGAAAGACGCGTGTCTTTCAATTCTCGCTAAAGAATTTTTACCTTATCCGGTAATTCGCGTCGAGCGTCGATCTTCAAGGAGATTTGCGCAATATTTAAAAAAAACATCCCTTCTCTTCCACTTTTGCTAAACTTCGAAATTCCGTATAAATACGAAAAAGGAGAGCAATTCCTAAATGGTGCTGTCAATGATAAATGCGATCAGTGCCGTTATTGACGCAAAGGCAACAGGTTACCATCGGTCGATAATAAAATAAAACGACTGATTTTTCCTGGTACGTGAATTCGATCTCACTTATTTCCATCGATCCGAAATTCATCTCGTCTTATAGCCACCCTTTGTTATTTTTCATCCCTCGTTACGAAATCATCATCCCCTATAGCTCGGGGTGGACCAGGTGCGTTCCCTCGTACTCGATCGACCAGACGTCTTAATACGGTCCGAGTTATTTCATCGGTCATAATCCACCCCCTTTTCTTATATCGCTCGGATACAACCCCTTTTTTTCTTTCTTTCTTTCCTGCCATCTCGCCACGAGGGGCTGTGGGGCGTCCTGACAGTTTCGGTCCCAATGGAACACTCGGGCCAGAGATGCGATATCAAACGTTTCCGACGCTTTTACGTCATTGTGTTCGCGTCTTGTATCGAAAATGTTGCGTGTCCGTGTGCAAAGAGGGAGGTGGAGAAACGAAGGAAGCGGATCGTACTCGTTGTACCAAACCGACGGGGACTCCGTTAAGGGGTGGAAGAAACTTACGAGCGTCTCTCGACGACGATACAAGGGAAATGTGTAACGTCGTGAGAGCATTAGAAAAATGGAGTGGGGGAAGAGGTGGGATAGACACCAGCAGGCATTTTACGCGTGCCTTGTATCTCGTATACCCTTTGTATCATCCCCTAAAGCCACTCTCACCCCTCGGCCATAACCACTTTTCCACTGTATCGTCCGTGTATCGTCGGCGAGAGTATTCGATTAATAGGAAAGTTTTTCCATGAAACTTGGACGAAAGTCGTGGAGTTTTCGTGTGTTTCTCTGGGAAATGCACGAGAGCTTAAGGGGTATGAAGGAAGGGGAAGATACCGTCGCGGAGGGAGAGAACGATCCGAGAGAAGGATGGCGGCGAGAAAGAAGACACAAAAGGGACTTGTCGAGACAAAGACATCGGTTCTCGAACGTACAACGTCCCTAAAATCGTCATTTATTTTGTCCAAGTGAAAAAAGACGAAAGTATAAAAAAAAATCAGAATGCAATTCGTACGATTCGTGCAATACGAATCCGATGGATTCGTATTGCACGAATCGTACATTTTAATTGTCGGATATATTTTATTTTGAACGAAATTCGATATTTTTTTATAACGATCTCGACATACGATACCCTTGGGAAACAAATCTGTCGTTCAGCAGCGAGCGATCAACATATGCTTTGGATCGTCGAATGAAAATAAAGTTGCGAATTTACATAATTGTCGCTTCAACGAGGCAAACAAAATCGTTAACCAAAAATCGTACGACCTCCCAATCGATCTCTTCAATCACGTTTTTATTGTGACCGGATTGCAGTTTCGAATTACCTTTTTTCCCTCCTGTTACTTTGAAATTCAATCGAATTCGCATGATATTTTATTTCGATGGAAAACGAAAAAAGTAAAAAAAATAACGAAAAATATGGCCCTCGCTTTTTCTCAAACTGAATACATACATTTGGAAACGAACGGAATTTTCTTTTCGATACATTCATTTTCCTCTTTTTAGACCTTTTTCCCAATCGCAAGCTCCCGTCAGACTATAAGGTACGAATTTATATCGACGTATCGTCCACGTAGCTGAAAATACACTCGCACAGTCGAAAATCTATATTTATTTTCGTATTTCTATCCAGCTGCAAAAAAAAACAAGAGAAAACATAAAAATCAAATTTCCTTCATTTTTCCCAACGATTTTTCGTAAATTTAATTAACGTCAACTCGATACGAGCTGAAAAATTCTTGCAAAATAAAATAACGCAATTTCCACCATGCGAAATAAGGGAAAAAAGTATTTCCTTGGCAAAAAGCGGACAAAGAAGAAAATGCCTGTAACGAGGGTTTCGCAAAATCGGAGTCGGAGTCGATAGGCCTCTCGTGATTTCTCGCCCGACTGCATCGCTTGTTCGCGTTTCTTCCACCCTTCGAGCCCAACCTCCCGCCACAGCGTCTCGTTTCTTCTGCTCTCCTGATTTGTCTCCGAAAGACCCCCGAGGTCTCGTTTGGTCTCGGCGAGACCAGAGGGGGTTGAAGATGCGAGAAGGGTACGGGGGGGGGGTGGTTGGTGGTCGGAGAAATGTTTTCCTCTTAAATCCGTGCGCGTGGCAGACGATGTTGGGTAGGAACGACGGGGCTAGGGGATGCTTTTGCCCTCCAGGTTCACTCTCGTTGCCCCGCGGAGAAAGTGGGAACTCCCGATAGAGGACGACGGAAGAAAAAAAATTATGGAACGGGACGTCGGTGGATGAGGGACGAAGAAAAAAAGCTGGTAAAGAGCCCTCTGTCCTCGAAATAAAATCGTCCCGTACACTTTTTGTTGCGTCATCCCTCTCGTGCACCTTCGCCAAATGTTGCAGTCTTCGACTTCTTTTTCGCCTCTTCATCCACTTCCTTCCATCTTTTCTTGCCGCTGAGGGAAAAGTATCCTACGTAGGGAAAGACTCGCCTATGGAATTTTAGCCTGCGACGACAATTCTTTTTGTGGGGTTGGAACGAATCTGTGAGATTTGAGAAAAGGATGTGTCGATATTGGCGAACGATTTTTTTTTTATATCGGCGTCATTGTTAGAATCATAGACAAAGAAATGATCTCGACGTGAGATAAAATCATTTTAAACTACGGAATAATTTTTCTTTTTTTCGAGTATTTTTCTATTTCGATTTTGACGAATGTGCCAAAAGTTCGTGAGTTCTCAGTAGAGCGCATTAGCGACAATCTCGGTCCTTTTGTTCTGCTCAACATTCTGTACAACTTGTGCATTACCGCTCTCTCGCGTGTGCGAACTTTGACAGAAACGGGAGAAGGTTGGAAAAAGATGCTGAGAGAGAAAGAGAGAAAAGGAGAGGAACGAGACGAAGAAATATACGTCGTACGCAAAGTGTCTCCGTGACGAAGGGAAATGCCCAGCAGCTGCTTTCTCAATGCGCGCAAAGGAGAGCGAGAAAGATGGAACTGTTCTTTTTTTCCTCGCACCTTTCCTCGTATTTCCGCCCTCGCGACAACTTACGAACCCTTCTCTCTCTCGTTCCCTCGTTCGTACGTTTCCGGCCCGCGGCGGAAACGGCATCAACGTCGACAATTTTAGTCACGCGTTTGTGCGCATGCATGAGAGAGCCCCTCTAGCGCGAAGTAGTGCGTGCGACGGTGAATTTGGCTTTTGAAGGTGAGTGCAGAATTCAAACTCGGGTCCAGATTGCGTCGTACAACGACGGATGAATATATTTATACTCGCGCTCGATTCTCACGCATCGCGACCAAAAGGGGAAGCTTTCACGACGTACCGGAAACGAGAGAATCATCAGCCCCGAAAGGAAGTCGTTCCGGGGGTGTGTCGCGTACACACCCCTTTAAAATCAATTTTCACTTCCTGCTCTCAACGTAAAACAGCTATGTAAAAGACAAAGGCTGCAGTGAGAGCATTTTATAACGTACGAAACAAAATTGTCAAAAACAAGAGTTCATACTTAAAGTTGCTGCTTCATAATAAATGACGTATTGTATGGTAATTCCTGACTAACCTCAATCCTACGAGGCTCGTGACTCACCTCGGTTGCGTCTGGCCGCCGCTACAGCGCTGCTGTCGCGCGATAAAAATTACACGCCCTCTACGGTCCTCTCGACGTAGAGCCATTCGAAGCGCGTACACCTCGCAATAAGAATAGTATCTCTAGCCAATCCCAGCAGTAAAGTGGCACAATGAAACTGTTTGAATTCTCTCTCTTTCTCTCTCTTCATCTCGTCTATATCCACCGTAGTACTCGGTTTGATAGCCAACCGTTAAACTTAATCGAAAAGTTTACAGCGGCGCTGCTCTCGCGTTCTCTTTTCACGTCTATGTATCGTATACGGTCCTTCGGAAAAAGGACCCCCGGGAGCGACTCTTTCGACGCGCAGGAACAATATGATACACGTTTCATCTTATATACATCGACTATATATATAAAATACTTACCAGTATATACAATATCGTAATAGAGGGAACGGAGCAGCGTCCTAATCGATTCGTTCGACATCCGGAAGTGTTTTCGCTCTATAACATAAAGGATATGTGACAATAAAGGATGTGCGTCGAAGCCGGTTTCCCGTTGAATTCGTCTCTCTCTCTCTCTCTCTCTCTATATATATATATATATATCTCAACATATATCTATAACCCCATAGAGGGGAAAAAGTGGCATAAGCAGGTTCTATCGCCACGTGCCTCGATCTCTTTTTTTCCTTTCCATTCTTCAATTCGATTCTCCACGCCTGTATCACATCCCCCGTATATATAACCCGGTATCTACGTGCATGAATACATTGACACAGTAATTTCGTGAAAATTGTCATGCCGTATACAAGTCGTTTCGTCTATATAATACCGTCGTATATACTTCATATACATATATATATATATATTATTTACGAACAGGATTCAACGGTTCCACGATACACAGACGCAAACTGGATCGTCTCTCTCGCGAGCCATGTCCCGACATACTTTGAACGTTAGCATAACGTTGGTGAAGGGTCCGAGGGACGATCCCATCGTGATCGTTTGATCGATTGTCGACAGTTTATTTTCTCCTTCCTCTCTCTCTCTCTCTCTTACTCTCTTTCTTATCTATCCTTTCTTTGTCCGCGTTTTCAAGTTTTTTTTCTCATGGTTGTCTTCGAAATCTCCGACGGTTTAAAAAGCTTTGAAAAATATGGAGCATTTTTCCGGGAGGGGGATGGGAGGGGGGAGGGGATGCTGCGTTAACCGAGGGTCGGGCACGAAAAAGGGGTTGCGTATTTCGTGAAACGAATTCGATTGACACGTGTGTCAATGCTCTGTTGCTGGTGTCAACGCTTATGCTTTGTTATTTTGAAAAATACCATGGGCCGTCTATCGCTACCCTTAACATCTCGTATTATATATATGAAAAATACATGTGTATGTATTTGGTTTTTTTTTCGTCGAGAGCCCTAAGCCTCTCATGAAAACGCAGAAAGGGGATGAAAACGGGACGAGAAAAATCTTCTTTGTCCCGATTCCTGGTTAGCGTATGGAGAATCGCACCCGAGAGCGTGCGAACCCGTGCAGCAGACGGACAGACAGACAGACAGACATACGAATAGAGAGAGAGAGAAAGAGAGAGACTTTTCCGCTACCTCGAAAGAGAGAAGACGCGCTTTACCTTTTCCTTCCCGACACGATTTGCTCCAGTTTCCCTCATCCTCTACGCTCGTGCCACAGGCCTGTGCGTGTAACGGACATAAAGGAGATCTCGGCCACACTGTTTTTTTGTCCTCGTCGTCAGAATTTCGTTGTCTTCTGGCTCAAACTCATTCCGATATCTTATCAAGATTAGGAAAACTTTTCATATTTTATTTTTGTATCGAGTTCATTTGGATTTTTAATTATTGCCGGTCTTAGGGCTTTTTAAATAATAATAATAATAATAATAATAATAATAATAATAATAATAATAAATGACAATAATAATAATAATTGTTATATATAAGGCTGTGAATGGTACGGATTGGTATCCCAGATACACCGCGACCGTTCTCGTTGCGGTTCTTATGCGCTCTCGAGAGAGCACCGGTTCGAGACCTCTAATGGAAGTGGAAGTATTAAAAAAAATTGGGACGCCACCAGAGACTCTCGTCTGGGCGTCTCGTCGCGTTTCTCTTCTCATGCCTCTTGGCTACTGGACATGTGTATCATATCCTCGGCCTCCCCCCACACCTCCCCCCGTACGTCTACCACCGGTTCTTGATCTAGTTTCGCACTCGATTCACCGGTCTTCGAAATTTTTCTAATGCCCATTCTCGTTTCGCGCGCTAAAAATGTTGATAGAAAAAAATCTAAAATCGCTCGATACTTGAATCTGTTGTTTTTTTTGGTTTCTTTCGTGGAATACAGTTGCCTGCAATAAAATGTACCTACTTTACTGCCACGCTGGTATCTCGAAAACGGTAAATTCTATATCGTCGATTGCGCGCCGAGACATTAACTCGTTAGAAGATTATTTATAATTTTTTTTCGTCACAAAAAAATGGTAAAAATATCGTAATTAATAATAAAATTTGTGGATGTGAACAAAAATGAGTGATAATTTTTCCAATATTTATACAAATTTTCTATCCAATGAAAACATAAATGTAAACACGATAATACAAATATTAATATCGACGATACAATTTTTATAACGCAAAGCAAAAAATATTTAAAAATTGTATAACAATGCGAAAAGCGGTTTTATAAGTAGGTGTCTGCGTGCATTCGTGCGTCTATGAATATATTATACGATTCTGCCACGACTGTATGATGCTTGCGACGGTTAGAGAACTCGTGCCCAAAGTGGCAAGTAATACTCCTCGCGACGTCTGGGACGACGACATCGTTGTCGCATTACAGCCGGTTTTCCGCCCTTCCTCCCTTTTTTCCTCTCGTGACCCCTCGCTCTCTTGTCTTTTCTTCTCTCGCTCTTTTCTTTATTTTTTTTGTCTTCTTTTTTTTCTTTTTTACTTGTCGCCTTTTTCTCTCTCGCACCGATCCTTTTTCCCTACTCACCTTCATCCCCCTTAGCAGCACGTCACTGAAAAGTTGTACCAGAAATTTTTGCATATGCTCGGGCTCTCGTCCTCGTCGCCAATCTTTTTCTCGCTATTTCATTCTTCCCGCTCGTCCTCGCGGAAGCCTCGTGAACGTTCCTGCATCACGTGACGCGAGTAAGACCAAAAGGGGGAAAACGAGCAGGAAGAAAAGAGCTCGTCTTTTTTTTTTTTTTTTTTTTTTTTTTATCGCCGACAGTTCTCTTCAGGCACGCTTAGCCGAGTGTGCGAAATGAATTCTCGACGTTGGATTTTCCTTCTCTTTTTCTTTTCACTCTTCTTTCTTTAAACTACCCCTACCCCTAACGATATTTACCGGGGTCAATCGAGAAGGAGAGAACTCTCATTGAAAATCGTCCGTACGTTAGAAATTCTGGCTCGTAAATTATCGTACGTTTTACATTTTATTACGACTTGTCCTTAATTAATTTCATTACGTTAAATTCGGATTTTTTATAAAAATTAAAGAAAATTTGTTTTTTAATTGAAAAAGTCGACTAAAAAAATTATAGACTTTTTTTTTTACTTACAATCGACATTCTGTTTGTCGATCGTGCGAAACAGTCGTCAGCCTCGCGTCTTTACATTCGCGCGTAATCGCACGAGCGATTTCAGTGTGAATAATACTCACGGCGTTTCGCACGACCACCCGGTCAGTACTTATTCGCTCTATCGTCTTCGTCGTCGGAATTCAAAGTTTCCTGCCTTCACGCGTTCGCTCGTTCGTAATTACACGTACAATCGGGTAAGCCGCGGTGAGAAGGTGTTCGACAGACGTAAATAGAGAGAGATAATGAGAGAGAGAGAGAGAGAGAGAGAGAGAGAGAGAGAGAGAGAGAGAGAGAAAGAGAGAGAGAGAGAGAGAGAGAGAGAAATAGAATGGAAAAAGAGGCCGAGAGGACAACGGCCACAGTCGGCATGTGGAAATCAAGCGTCGACCGAGACACTTGTGCGTACACTTTTTTCTACACCCTCGTGTAGATAACGCACGCATCAGCCTCGCACCTTAAATACTCGAGACACTTGCATATAAAAAAACAAACCAAAAATCAATTTTTCGTAAAGTTGAGAAAAAATCTTTTTTTTTAATCATAAAAAATAATTTATATAAATTTTGATTTAATTTTTTTATTCTTAACATTATTTTGTTATCGACACCCTCGACGTAACCGAAAAATTTCGAACGGCGTGTACGTTCACGGTTAAATAAACGCGACGAAACTTTCCACGAAGTGTCAATAACCTTTTCTCTTTTCTATGTTGCAGGTAAGCAAACGTAACCAGAAACGTGCGTGGATTTTCATCGACAATAGTAAGTGCAACCTGCGAACGTACGGACAGTGTATACGTGAACGTAAACGCCTAAGTACGTAATGTCGACGTGAAATAAGAAATAGAGAGAAAGAATGAAACAAAAAAAAAACAAAAAAAAACAGACGAGACGTATTAAAAAAGCAATTTTACACATTACGTAAGTATCTAATCGAGGTAGATGCACCTGCGCGATAGTAAAAAACAGCCTAGCGGCATATGACTATATAGAGGACGCGTCAATGTCCTTTTCGAAGTACGGTTGAGCCCCGTAGACCCTAGGTGGCGCGAGTGTACGCCACCTCTGGCGATAGTTTGCTTTACGTAAGCGAATTAGTAATGAGAAATAAAAATACGCGCGATCGTACGAAGCGGAAAGGCAATCTTCTTTAGCGTTCCTCGCAGTTCTTATTTTCATCCGCATGAGCTTATACAGCTTGGCGATATAAACTTTAATGGATATAAAACGACAATATCGAACGACGAAGATCAATCGCGTATCAGAAATTTTACAAAACTGGTTTCGAAATTGTCGTCAAATTGAAAATAATTTTTTCGAAATTATCAAAATATTTATCACATGGAAATTAATTAAACATTGAGTGGAAATAGTTGATTAAAAAAAAAGCTGAGTCTCGATACCATTTTTATCCTCGCACGTACATGATCGAACTTCCAAGAGAGGAAGAAAAATTGTTCTATTCTCGTGGTCGCTTTAAGCATGGCTCATTCATTCGTCGGTGCGTCGATTCTCCTTCGGGGAGTCGTTATTCGCGACCGCAGGATGAGAAACCCGCACACGTTCGACAGAGGGACCGCAAGAAATTCGTCATCGCTCGGTCCTCTCGTTCTTATTTTATTCGTCTGGGGCAGGCCGATCGTGGTAGTATCGAATTTCGCTTACCGGACCGTTGAGTCACGATATCGTATCAATTCTCGTGTAGCGCGTACTCCCGTACGTATACGAGCGTATCTATATCCATTTACCGATCTACGTAGCGTCGAACAAATGTACGTGGTAGCTCCGGTGATTGCCTCGAGTTCAAAAAAAAAATGGAAAAACCTATTCTTTTTTCAGGTAGCAAATGTAACTGTAAAAAGTTCGATATGCAGCAAACCACTTACGAAACGTTGATCGTCGGACGTTGCTGGAAGACCCCGAAGCGTTGCGAAACTCGCCATTAAAATCTTATCGACTTTATCGTTAATGCAAGGGAAAAAATGCGACTGGAAGGAAAAGGCCGAGAAAATTAAATCGTGACAGTGCGTCAATTTTACGAGATACTCGTACGGTCGTTCGCCGCTTTAAAAGCTAATGGGCTTCCAACGATGGGATCGAGGTCTCTACGGGAGTCGAGTGACTCGAAACGTTTCGAAGCTAATTAACGCAAAACGAAGAAGTCGTTTCTTTCGTAGAGTTCGTGGTTTAATTGAAACGTTATCGGGAGCTGCGAGTCGACGGCAGGAGGGCGGAGGCCTCTCGTGTCTCGGAGTGAATGGAAGTCGCGCGTGTGGTAACGTGTAATGCCGGAGTTAAACTGTGGCAGGCGAAGTACCACATGCAAATTCCAATAATCTCGTTGCTTGATTTGGGTTGGGCGACTTGGTATGCGACGGCAAAAGTGCTCAAGACCGTGGCTAAAGCTCGAGTCCGTATAGTGCGTATAAGCTGAAACCGTGAGCGGATCGTTCTTACGGCGTGGCACACTCGTGTACTGTCAGGGAGAGGTACACGTCGATGGAACTTACTCTCACGTTCGACACGGCTCTCGGCTCCTCTTGCGATTTATATACGTATAGGTATACATACGATCGGTATTTGTACGCTTCGTTATGTTTGTTTCCTTCGAGTCGTTGGAGCACGTACGGTGCGAATTGCTCGCCCGCGCGGTACCCGACCGAGGGATGTTACGTCAAGTGTTGTGAGTATAGACTCAGTCGAATTGGTATATCGCGTCACCGTAATGCATCCTGCGGAAGAGCCATAGCTCACGTTCGTCCCGAGGGATGATTGACCCACCCAACCTTTTTGTGTACTTCACGAAAACTTGGATATCGCGTAACATTCACGAACCACGAATTCAATTTTCGTTCATCGAAAGATAGATATTTTTCGGGTAACCATGTAAGTTGCGTTTTCTCTTTATGTTCGGGCTATCAACGAATTGCGAAGATGGCATTTTTAACGATCTAATTGTCAAATAATGACAAAAAATTGATAAAAACATGGAACGAGTATATGATATTTGTATTCTGCGGAAAATTTCCGATTCTGTGAGTACCCGCTCGAGCTGTTTCGGACGGAAACAAAATTTCAACTCGTTGCGACCTTGGGGCCTCGGTAGGGGTCAAATATTGTTTTCGCCCAAAATACCTCTAGTGGGTAATCGAAAAATCGGAAATTTCCCGTAGAACATGAGTGCAACATCCTTTTTTCATTTTCTATAAATTTGACGGTGAAAAGTTGAAAAAACTGAAAAGTTTCACGTTTTTTCGTCTTTTGACTCACACGAACATCAGGTACAAAGACGAAGGTAAATACATCGTGCGTACGATTAAAGTGTCGAGATCATAAAAGTGGTAAACACACATACCTACGTATGGCTATACGACACCTATGCGCTATAAAGCTGCCACGTCGTTATTCGCGGTCGTATAATCGACTGTCTATCCTACCTCGTCTCTACGCTCGAACAAAGTCCAAAACACCCCATAACCTTCCCCCTTCCCTAGAGGAATAGTATTCAGGCAGCGAGCACGCGAAAAGCAACAGCCTCGGGATGACACCCGAGTTATCCCGCGCTTGGGTACCTCCACTTTTCAACTGTTGTGTACCGCGTTCTGTATATCGAGCGTGGAGAGAGAGTAAAAGAGAGAGAGAGAGAGACGGAGACTCGGCACTACCAGAGCAGCACGCCGGATATTTATATGTAAATACGAAGTTCCAACGGCCGATGGGGTTTTTGGGGCTGTTGAAGGGGACGGGTGAATGAGACACCGCGTGGCTGAGCGACGAGTCCCGAAGAAGCCATTATGAAGGACGCCCCGTCACTCGGGGTAGTTTTACCCGTGATAGCGCGTATGTACTTGTGTATATACATATACATATATATATATATAGACCTTCACATACACGTGGCCCAGGTCGAAGGAAGGAGAAAGATACGGGGTGTGAGACAAAACCCTGGGGGTTGTTCGCGCGCGAAGAGGGTGCCTCACGTCGTCCTGCCCTACTGCGGTACAACTTTCGCGTTTGCGCGACGCCCAGCCAACGATTTATCGCCGGCTACCGCGCATCTTTGTTCCCGCGCCAGTTCCTTTGTTCGAACCTGCGGAAGGCTTCAAGAGGGAAGAAGAGATAGGAAGTCTCTCGTCTTTTTCTCGCTTCTGTACTCTCTTTCTCTCTCTTTGTCCGGGGCTACGCTAACCGTGTCATTAAAGGGCGATGGGGTCGATGCCGTTGCTAATACCTCTTTCGTTTCTTACCTCTTTCCTCCTCTACTTCACTTTCATTTAAAACCCTCATCAGTTTTATCCAATCTTTAATCAACTAATTGATTAAGGTCACGACGATCCGCAACTTTATCAACACATTACTTTGTCTTTTAGCATGACTTTGCATTTGAAGAGTCAACAGAACAATTCTTGTTCATGAATTCGGGGTTACTCGCCCCTAACACTCGTCCCTCGAGCGCAGTTACCTCGAGTTGCCACGAATAATACGTCGAATGTGTTTTTTTTTTAATTGCGACCCCTTGGTGATCGTACGGACAGGATCCGTTCTTCAAGTAGCGAGTGAACATAAAAATGTTGCATAATGATTCGACGCGTCGCGATTTTTTTTCTCATGGTATCATCAAAAACACGAAACTTCGATCATCATCATGGAGCGGAGCGGGTCCGAGGCTCTTCGTCGCTATTTCCCCGCGAGGACTTAATAGAATTTGAATGTCGTTAGTCGACGTAACCGGGCGTAAAGGATGAGCGAGTGGAGGGATCTCTCGCGATCTTATCCCCATTATCGCGCCTCGGGGGTTTCGACGACGAGGGCGAGACCAAGCGGTTTGTGTTCCAAACTCGAGACTCTTCCGTTCTCGATCGAGAGAGAATATTCACATTCGTATAATCGCGTCGATATCGAAGCGAGAGAGAAGAATCTGCGAAATAAATCCACCCAAGTGAAATCTCGGTGTCGATAGTGTTGGATGTCGATGGTTTCGTCAGTGAAGAGAAAAGAAAAAGGAAATTCACCGGGAGAATCGGGTGAAAATACGCTGAGAAAGGAAAGTTGGGAAACCCCGAGGATGAAGAAAGGAAGGAAAAAAATATTCGAAATGTAAGGGGTTGGGAGGATAAAAAGAGGGAGAGAATAGAGACATTTGCGGAATGAGAGGCGTTGAAGAAAGTGACAGTCTGGGTGGGAAAGAGTGCTCGCTCGCTCAGCAATAATGACCACCGAACCTCGACTCGTGGTAAGTGACGGTTGGTACGAATTGCCACACTGTGAAAACTACCGGAGGGTGAAGAAGAGACGAAGAACATTGTGCATCCGCTCTTTCTCCGATGCGCCACGTGCTAGGGCAGGGATATGAAAGGAAACACGACGTAAGATCATCTCTTCGTAGGATAGACGTTAATCCTCGATTCCGTTCAATCCGGTGATCAAGTTTGAGGACGAGGTGAGAAAGGGAGGTTCAATCACCGCAGAAATGCCCGAGGGGGAAAGGCGAAAGTAAGAGCTACGAGCTCCGAGCCAGGAGCAATGATGTCTTGGAGACAACGAACGACGGTCGGTAGGTTTTCAGAGTTGGAATACCGCGGAGCACCTTGCCCCGGCAGGTTGATGACACGCCGGTTGTGATAATTATAGACCTAACTTATGTTTTCTATGGTTAACTTCCGATCAATCGTGGAATTCTAGAATGAAGGGTTCTTAGATTGATTGTCGTCTAAGTCGTTGACCTTGAATCAAACTGAAAGAGTCGATCGAATCATTTATGAAATCTTGGCTTGAAATTCTCCTGGATCCATCGTCACCTTGATTGATGGAGTCGTCGCTCTTGATCGGTACCAGGACGACCCCTACACCCTGGAACCCTATTTTTCCAGTCTCTTTTCTCATCGTTCATATCCTCTTCGCCTCCTTCACCGACGCTGACGACCGAGCTGATCTGGAACGTGGCCCTGGAATGTCTTCACACCCATACGCTCATCTGCATCCCAATAATCCTCTTTAGAGGTGACTGCGTAGGTTGCTGAGATATTCCTGTCCGACGAGAGCTTCGAGATCGCTGTTTACAAAGTCGGTGAATCATCGCGAGATTATTCAATGGGTCTAGGCTATGGATTAAATTACAATGCGACAGATCATGTAGGAAACTATGATGAAGCTTAGAGACCACGAATGTCGAAAGGTCGTAAATCTACGACTCGTTGAAGAGGCCCCACCCAGTCTCAACAATATTCTTTTCCTACGATTATCATTCAGTAATCGAACCTTCTTGATCATCGAATCAAAATTTTTCTAAGCCTCGGTACAATTCTAGAGTCAAGTTCAATGTGGTCGAGGCGTCGATCGCTGAGATTTATCCAAGTCGTCGCGTGCGCCTTATCAGTAACTCTGATCAACAGGCTCCACGACATGATTGCTTGGGTCATACGCAATCTCTATCTCGAGTAAAATAAACGATATATACATACATAAGGTGCCCTTGATTCTTGTTAGCCAGACGGAGCTGGAGGCGTTTTCGCTCCGGCCTCTGATAAGGCCGAAACCTTCCAAGGTCCATTCTCCATTCGCTACCTCTGCATTCTCGTATCTTGTTATTTCTTGTCATACGTGGTACTCATGCTCAACAACAACTGGGAAGGAAGTCGCTGATTTTCATCTCGGAAATATCGTGATTTCTATCCAGGCCTCTGGCTGGAAATCCCTGGTCGTTTCTTTCTTGCCAAGCAATCTCGTATCCCGGACTGCGAATGACATCGTCCAGCTTTATGCATTCAGTCTGCATCTGCATTCTTGGCTTTCGCCTTGTCGCATCGAAAATGTTTTCTTGTCTGTAGTTCCATCCTTTTCCCATGAATCACCTAGACGTCCAATTCTTCTTCAAATCTGTCACTGCCAATATCACTGTCATCGTTGTCAATGTCGTTCTTCTCGAACGAAAAATAATGATCTTTTTTGTCAACTGTTTACAAATTGTGCCGAAGCGTTAACAATGTTTCAACCCACGATGCATCAATTTTATAATTATCCTCTCCCACGTTTCATCAACTCGAAATGTCGATGATTAAAAACTACGCGCGGTTCGAGACTGTTACCAGTTGTGATTACCATCGACAAACGATCTTTATCTTTCATTTATTCAGCATTTGCATATTTTTGTCTATACTTATGTAATCAGCGAATCTCACGCCGCAATCCAACGCCCGTTTTAATTATCGCTGTGTCCAATGTTGCAAAGTACAATTAATTATGTATTTATCTCACTGGTCGCGACGATAATAAAAAAATATATACTTTTCGATGAAAACAAATAAAAAATGAAGAGTCGTTCATATTTACGAGTTAACAAATATTTGCAGATTCGATTATCGTCGTTTCGCGGATATTTGAACATTGGCGTGAAATAAAAGAACAAAAAAAACGAAACAACCCGTTCGTGCCAAACGAGCGATAATTCGCCGGATAAAAATCTGCGATAATCCACGACCTCGCTCGCCGCGTAACGCGCTCGAACGAACAACTTTTTATTTCATTGCAAAATGACACACAAGCGCTAAATCGGATATGCGCGATCGACCAAATGAGCGATATCGTAAATACGAACGAAGCCACGACCCCGCGAACGGAAAAACTGCATTTGCACAATGTTTCCACCGACGGATTTGCATTGATAATTCGAAACGACGATAATTCGACGAGTCGATAAATTCGATTAAAAAATAAATGACTTCAACCTTATAATTTAATTACGAGAAATGATGAATATTATTTTTTTCTTCTCTACAACGTATTAACAATAACGTCGCTTTGGTCAGGCATTGCGTGTTCTACGAGCGATTGAACGAGGACAAAGCGTTCTTTTTTCTTTCACGCATAAATTTGATTCGCGAATGATAAGAATTGATGCGCGTATTTTTTTCTCGACGACGCGAACTCGTTGCACTCGTCGTCTATCGGATTGACGACCGTCCCGGGAGAGCGTAGGTATACGCACCAGAACCTCCAAGGCGTACGGGCTTTCATCGATTATGCATTCGGATTTATATTTATGAAGGCCCTATCTTGCGAGGGAAAAATACGAAGAAATAGTTCTCGTTGCATCGAATCGTTTATTATTTGATTTTATTTATTTTATTGTTTTTGTTTTATCTCAAGTGATAGATACGTGTATATACGTGGACGAGAAGATGAGATTCGTTGTTCTAATAACGGATATATACCGTCGTAAACCACGTCGAGGTCGAAGTCGCGTCGCTTCGAGGCGCGCCCTCGGTCGCCGCATATGTGCACTCGCTCATATTTTTTACACTCGCCATGAATATATATATATGTGTGTGTGTGTGTGTGTGTGTGTATATGTATGTGCATGTATGCATTCACACGTACACAGTGCCCAGCCTCTTTCACGAGTTCTGTATTTTTTTTCCTCTCTCTTTTCTCATCTCACAGCACATTGTCCTGACGTTCTTTTTGTTTACGTTTTTCTTTCTTCTTCTTCTTCTTCTTCTTGCTTTCTTACCATCGCCTTCTTTTTCCACTCTTGAACCCATCGAGTGAGCTTCCCCTCCCGACATTATTCGTACGGCTCGCGTAATTATCCGTTGACTCATACCGCGCTCGATTCTCTCGCTGAAAGAGTTTCACCGTTGATACTTTCTTGCAATTGTGAGAGTTTGTATATCGATGTGATTTATGTTCGAGCCTCCCTCGGTCATTGAGAAACAATCTTTTAGCCTTTGTTTAGTGAGGTGGATGAATTTTCGACTGGAAAAGATTTTTTTTCTTGGACATAACCTCAAAATTGTGTCCAATCCGGGTCGCCATTATAAACGTCGCTAGACGTGGACAAAATGGACGTCGTTTACCCCTAAATTTTCGAAAGCCTCGTACAGTGTCAATTTTTTTGTTATCCGAACGGTTTCTTTCTCTCACACATAACCTCAAAATTGCACAAAGCCGAGTCCGCCATTACGAGCTTCGCTGGGCGTGTACAAAATGGCCGCAGTTCGCGCCAAAAATTCTTACAAATTGCCTCTACCTTGAGCGATCACGTCCGCATTGAAAATTCAACTTCGTGCCGAGGGAACAAAGTGATAAGGTGCGACGATGAGACGAAGTGGAACGTTCCGGGCGTGTGGACCGATCGCCGATGCGCTTTTACGGGCATCGCTCGATCATTCCACTCGATTGTATCGCAACGGGACACCGATCGTTATCGCAATTTCATACACATCGATGTATCACGATAAATCCACACGCACTTATATATATGTATATATATACATATATATAAGTGCGTGTGGATTTATCGTGATAAATATATATATATATATATATATAAATATGCGTCATTATGCATATAATGGGAAGAAACCATACGATGATCCTCTCGAGGTTAACCCACACGCGTATTGCGACACTCTCGTCCGTCTCGATTCCGTTAAGCGTGTACGATGAGCTGGTAAAACGGGATGAAACAAAACGAGAAGCTCTCGACCAAAGAGGATCGGGAATAATAAAAAAAAAAAACAGCAAAAAATAAAGGGGCGTCGGTTCTCAAAACGAATCGCGCGAAACTCGGGGTTCAGACCTCGCGTCATCCTTCCCCCCTCTTGTCTTTGCGTTGCATATGTGGGTCACGCGGTCCGATCCTCCGGGTCGTCGTCATCGTATTTTTGCCATCTCTCTCTCTGTCTCTCTCTCTCCCTCGCGCGCGCGCGCGCTTCCCAACGAATCTCTCCGTGTGTTCGCCTTCGTGACGAGGGAACACGCTGGATATACTTCGCCAATAATATAACTTTGCTCACCCGAGAATCTCTCGAGCCGGCGAAAGACGCGTGGTGAAAGAAACTCACACACAAACACACAAATATATATATATATATATTTGTGTGTGTGTGTGTGTGTGTGTGTTTGTGTGTATTTGAGACGAACAGGCGTTATATATAGAGATAAAAAATTGTCAAAAAAAACGAAATGATCGTTATACGTGCGGGTGAACGAGCTGAGACGTCGTGACTGAGGGTCTTCCCTCCCGCTATCTCTCTCTCTCTCTCCGTGTCCCTCTCTTTCTCTCTCTTTCTCTTGCAGTACTGTACGAGTAGACTAGCCGTGCTCCCAAACGAGTTTTTCGACGTTCGCCACTCCGTCTTCCATAAGAGCAGAAGTCGGCTGTGTGTTTCTTCCGCCGTGGGAAAGAAAATCTTTCGAGCTTGACTTACTTGCGAGCGAGAGAAACTGACGCCTCTACCCTCGCCCCACTCGCGATCTTCATTAATACATTCGAGTGACACTGGAAGAATTGCATCTCGCTAATTCGACGCTTTTTTTTGTTTAATTTGCGACAAAAGTTTAATTTTTAGGAATTTCGTGTCAAAAATTAAATCGTTTAGTCGTAAAATGTCGAAGATTTAAGAAAATGTTAATTTTTTTATTTTGAGAATCTCTCGAAATTCTTACGAAAAAGTCAAACTTCGTTGAATTTAAAAAAGAAGCTTCGTACGAAACGAAAGGGGACGAAGCTTTTTTGACGAAATTCTTTTTTACGTTGCTTCCGTCTCGTCGGTGATGGAATTTTTCATTTCGCTACCGTTACTTTCCGATAATCCGCGGGGGTTTCCCTACGTTCACGTTTTATCGTCCGTTCGCGGCGGCGGAACGAGGAAAAGTCCGCCAATTATTCAACCGTTTTCTATGGGGCTCGTTCGGTTTGCTGCCTCGAGATTCGCTCGAGATTTCTCTCTTTCTCTCGTCAACGTCGTACCTTTTTCCTCGATCCCCTTTTTACAACGTATGGAGACGAGCTTCTTCTGGCTCGTACTTTTGTATTGCTGCGAATTCGCAACGAATCTCAGACTTTACGGAAAAAGGGCAACGAACGTCCAATACCGATAATTGACGACCAATATATATACGTTGGTCGCCATATATATATATATAATCTTGCCATATCTATAGAAAGTAGTTATTTCTTATCGCTGGTTCTGATCTAAACCAGAAGTTTTCAGTCGATCGAACGAGCCAGACACACAATTACACACATATATACATTGTACACAAGAGCTTTGCTGGCATTCAAGAAATTCCCACAGTCGTTATATTTTTTCTCAAAAAAACTGTCGACGTAAAAGTCTACACATATACATCGTATTGGAGAAATGAAATCGATGGTTGAAGAAATTTATAAAGAAAACAGGATCGACGACATTTTTTTTATTATTAATTTACGTTCTTTCTCGTACGTTGGATCAATTATCTTAATTAGATTTATTTTTCGTACTCGCATATTCAAAGCTGCAAAGTAAAATTATTGAGTCCGACGATCTTACTTTCGCTGCTCTTTGTTTATCTCGTTTCTTTTTTCTCTCGCTTTTGACTCTTCGTCCTTTCATGCTTATTTCAAGGACCTCTTTTTCTCCTTTTTTTCGTTTTTATTCTTACGTGCTTATCGCACCCTCGAAATACTCGCGCGCCTTTTTTTATTCACAACAGCGAGCGAAAAAAAAAGAATTCTCTTCCAAATGCGGTTGCCTGTATTTCGCGTCGTACCAGTCATCACTCTCGTTACACACACGCATTTTTACACTTCAAGGCTTCGTACCGAGAACATATTTAACGTATATAACGTATCTTGGATATATATATATATATATATATATATATATATATATATATATATATATAGCAAAGACCTTATGTACCTACAGAACTTCATATATACTCGTACATAAGATGCTGATCGTGATGAAGGGAGAGGAAAACCACTGTAACGCTTCCCACACGGTCGTGAGCATTTGCGCATGCGCGAGGGCCAGGGTTGGACGTAGACAGCGTGTCAATAAAAGGTTGACGCGCCAATTTCGATTATATTTTCGGTTCGATTCGACAAAAGTTTACATTTTCATTTTCTTTTTCAATTTAATTCGACTTAAATTCATATCTTTATCAGATTTTTTCGATCTAATTAAAATCTGTAAAAATTAATATTCCATATAAACTATCGATTTAATTCAACGTAGAATTTTTTCGAATTCTCGATTAAAATCTTTATCGATCATTTTCTGCGATATTTATGAAAACGGGCTATAGAAGAAATTTCTACGATCTATTCGAAAGTCTCTCGGAGCTATTTGGGTTATCAGCCCTCTCTCCCTCTCCCTCTCTCTTGATTCGATAAGAACCCGAATGCATAATCTATACGTCGCGCGTGGAATGTCGCGCCTCGGTTTTCCCGTTTTATTCGCGTACGGGACAGACGCATACACGTTCGACCGAA
Organism: Netelia inedita; assembly: GCA_964017225.1. Taxonomy (NCBI): domain Eukaryota; kingdom Metazoa; phylum Arthropoda; class Insecta; order Hymenoptera; family Ichneumonidae; genus Netelia; species Netelia inedita. The sequence goes on along the minus strand of OZ024925.1, from coordinate 11,799,281 downwards.
GACCGTAGACTTTCCGGCGTGTACATCCCCCTGGCGGCTCGTTTCTTTCCTGGCTGTCGTTCGGTTCGCGCTCGTTTTCTCTTTCTCTCTCTCTCTCTCTCTCTCTCTCGCTCTTATTCACATCGAGGCTTGCACACTGCCGCCATTGCATCGTCATCTCCGTCTCCGTCGTTCGCCGTCGTCAGTGTCGTCGACGTCGCCGTCGTGGCGAGAACGCGGGGCAATGGCCTCCGGCCTGTACGTCTGCGGGCTGGCCGTTGCTACTGGCACGTTGTATCGCAGTAGTTACGGCGCGTTTGCAACCGCCGCAATGGTAAAACTCATTCTCTCTCTCTCTCTCTCTCTCTCTCTCGCTCTCTCCCTCTCTCTCTCTCTCTCTCTCTCCCCCTCGCTATCTGTTCTCCCTCCTCCCGTCCGTCATTGCAGATGTGACGAGACGGCCGTCGAACCTTGAGACAAAAAAAAACAATCGCTATTAATCGACCATAAAACAAAAAATAATATAGTCGCACGTCGAGCGTTTCACAGAGCGAATAATGCAAGCGAAAAAAAGGACATCGCAGGACGCTAGAAAGAGGGAAGTTTTCCGAGCGTCAGTATGCGTCTCGGAAACGTACGTACGTTTCACGATTCCCCATGTGGCTAGAATAAACGAGAAAATGAAGAGAACCGATCGAGAGACGCGTTACGCTAGAATGACAGAACGGAATAAAAAATAACACGAAGAAGATGAAGATGAGGAAAAAGAAGAAAAAGTCGAAGAACGATGTAATAAAAGAGGGACAGGAGTTTTCGCAAAAGAGATATTGATGAGATGAGAGGGTGAATATGTGTATAAAGATTGCGATTAAATGAATGAATGAGCTGCGCGACTGTGAGTGACGAGGAAATAGAAGGGGTGTGGAGGGTGCGAAGGATACGAAGATCGAGAACCCTCGGAAAATTCTCTCGCGTTGATCGATTTTAATTAAACGAGAGAGAATAATCGAACCACCCGCAAAAGACCTCGTTATAATCGCATTTTTGTTTTTCTTCAACGTGACGTAGATATTAAAACTCGATTTTTTTTCTCGTTCTCACTGATTTCGTTGCTTCGTATACGGCCGTTCGAGATAAATTTTTTTCTTTTTCGCGGTTCGTTGGGTGGGAGGGAGAACGCGCATGCGCGCGCGCGAAAGAGAGACGCGACGCGATAGTGGCGCGGGCGGGCCGCGACCGCATCACCGCGTTCGCCCTATCGCGGATCCATAAATAATCGCCAACAGAAATACACGCTCGTATCTCGCTCATTTCTCTCTTTCTTTTTCATGAATATACATATATGTATATACATGTATATATATTTTTTTTATATTTCCTCTCTTTTTACTTACTTTCTTTCTTGCGTCTAATTTTTTTGTTTTCATTTCTTTTCGATTTTTTTTGTTCGTTCTTTCTTTTTCGTTGCGCTGACCGCTCGATATTTAGCGGACGCCTGAAGTGTACCGCGATATCAAGCATCTGTTATCTCGCCCACTGCCGACGCAAGCTGTTTAAATGTATGCGATACATGCGTATATAAATTATGTATGGCCATATATATATATATATATATATATATATATATATATATATATATATATATATATATATATATATATATATATATATATATATATGTATAGGGTAGCGTGCCAGCTCCTCGGAATTTTATCCTTGGCACTGTACACGATACGCGCACAATCCCGCTGTTGCAACGTTAGGTAGCGACGAGACTCCGCATCCGGTCGAACGGGAGAGACTCGACGGACCGGCGGTAGATAGATAATTTAAATACTAGATTTACGAGTTTTAATGAAAATTTTAAACGTCCGTTTTTTTTCTCAAACGCATCTTACCTCGCATAGAAACGACGATGGGATAGAAATGATTCAAGATTTTTATGTTATTTTTATGATAAATCATGCTAATATGAAACATCCAACATACTTCGACGCTAATTGACATATTTATTTTTAAATTTTGATTCATTATTATTATTATTATTATAAAATAAAAATACTTCATAATTAATTTAAAGAGGTTTAAACTCGATTAACGTTCCTAAAGCATTTAAAAAATATTTATATCGTTAAATGGCGATTTTAATTTCGTATCTTCTTAATGGGACGTTTAACGTCGAGTCGCGCGCTAATGAAGTCTCAATTCTATTCGTTATTCTCGCTTGTCATCCGTGGATAACGGCCAAGAAAAAAAACAGAGAGAAACTAAAAACATTAAAGAACGGAAGAGAAAAAGAAAATCGTTAGTAAGGCTCGCGCGGCGGACTTTCTCTGTAAAAGCCTCGAGACACCGAGGACCACCGATCTCGTTCGGAGACAGCGTCCGTTTAGCCGGCGATTTGCATTCAATGCAAGAAGCCGGTAGTACACGCGACTCCGACGCACGGGCGCTCCTGCGGACTATCCCGGTCACCACATGCGGTAATAAGCTATCCTCGGTCACACAATGGCGCAAACCAAAGTAACTCGAACGCGCGCTTAACGCTAAGTACAGTCGACGTGCGGTTCGCGACAACGACGAGACGACCACTACGACTACGAATACGAATACGAATACGACTACGACGTGTGTTGCGAGTCGTTAGAGGTAATGATAGACTCCGCCCCCGGATCTACTTGCTGTCCGGTCGCGAATGCGAAACCGTGAATATAATTCGCATAATGTGCCCACGTTGAAACGCGCATAACGCCCGAGACTCACTTCCTTCATCGTCTTCCATTACTGTTATTATACTTTTTATTCGTAGTTTCGTTATAATTTACCCTCGTTTTACAACAAAATTAAAAGTACGTGAAAAATGGGAGCGAAAGGAAAGTAAAATTTTTGTTTTGTTTTGTTTTGTTTTTTTGATGAAAACGCTAATTAACATAAATTTCGATAATCGAAAATTATGTAACGACGTAGAGATGATTTAACATGAACTTAATGATTGATTGAAATTTAACGGTTTTATTAATTTCATCGATTAAAATATAATTCTATAATTAATAAAGATTTATACGAGTTTATTAATTTTGTTTATTAATTGTTAAGCCGCTGATTAAAATTGATTTCTGCAATAAATAAAGATTCAGTAATTGTATTAATTTGAAAAACATTAACCGCGTTACACCAGCGAAAATAAAATTCTATCGGTTAATCCGAAAGAAAAATTCAAATTGCGACATTTCGCTCGGTCTCCGATCGTACCAAAAAAAAAATCCTTCTTCATAAAATTACGAGAAAATAACACGCGGCAATCGTTTTTCCCGCTACGGATTAGACGCAACATTATAATCTCAGGCATTTCCAATAAACGCTTTTCGAGCGCGAGGGAAAACTCGAACTATCGGATGCACCGCTGAGATAAGAAAGTACGTACCTAACCAATAATTACGTCAACCCTGTAACGTCATCGCGAGCATAACCACTTTGATACGTTACCAATTAATACGCGAGAAATAATTTTTATCCTATTTTTACGCGCCGCGAACGTTAAAACGAATGGTCGAGTGGCGAACGAGATCACGGATCGATGGTTTCCAACAGGTTTCATTTCCTTTGGCTCACCCGCGTTCCCATAATATTTTATGCGCGGATCCGAAGAAGCTTCGCTTCTCGGTTGCATTTCCATTAGTCGAAAACACGACGCTCGTCGTTGTCGTTGTTCGTCGGAAACCGTACGGAGAACCGGTTAACGCCGCGCGTTAACCGTACGCGCGAAAAAGCATTTCGCGAGGGAAAATGTCCCCGTGTCTCGTTTCTCCGTGACGAGACGGTGAAACGAGAGAGAGAGAGAGAGAGAGAGAGAGATGCTCTTGCGCCGAACGTCGACCGTTGAAAAGCCTTGCGCATAGGTAGGTAAGATGCGCGCGATCATCGGATAATAACGTGCGCACGCGCATCGACGCGAGAGAGCCGGTCGCGCAGTTTACCGGTATGCGTCTTCGCGCATGCGCCGTGCGCATCATTCCCCACTCCTCGAATTCTTTTTTACCAACGCTACCACATCCTATATATAGTCACACCGGGTATTATTACAAAGGACGAAACCAGTTTTTTCCTCGATGCGCTTCGAATCGGCGAACGCCTTTGAGCCGAATATAAATATATATTTGCATAAATATCACGAGCGAAAGAGAGCAAAAAAAAATCGAAAAAAATGGGCGCGCGTCGATAATAAATGCGAACGAGAATAATCCGAGGGAATAAAAGTTACGATCGAGGGTACGCGATTCGAATGAAAATTCGTTCGGAGATAAATGAGAATGGGAGGTTATATCGGGATGGTTAAAAAAAACAACAACAAAACAAAAAAAACACATTGAGAAAGAATGTATAGATTCGTGGGTGAATTTTGAGAGGGCGACTCGGTCGAAGTATTGTTCGTGTAATCTTAAAGGGCAAACGCCGTTGGTAGAGGCAAACCGCGTGATTAAGACGAGACGCACCCCCCCCCCCCCCCCCCCCCCCCCCCCTCCAACCCTCTTTGGGATGACCGCGGCGGCCCGGGCTATCTTATTTATCCGTGCGAAGGGAAAATCCCGTTTGGAACAATTTACGGTCTCGTAAATATCTCAGCACCGCGCTTCGTTCCGACAGTGGAGAAGTTCCCGTTTGCCGAACGCCCTCGCGGTGTACGGAAACACACACAGTGAAAATCGGACGAAGAGGTAGAAGAAGAAGAACCGTTTTGCGGAGAGAAAGGCTCGCTGCTTGTACGTTTACTACGTATATATATATAGTCCATAAATATACAGAACTCTGCGCATATATATTTATTTATATGAATCGTTGAATTGGTTGCGAGTGCAGCGCACTCTATCGAGCGAGGTTAAGAACCACTTGGAACTACGATTCTCTCGATTTCCTCGAGATCTTGAGACGTGAGATAATTTAAGAAATTTTCAGAATATCGAAGGTTGAGAGAAAATCAAAATTGAGTCTTGGCCAAAAAGTAATTGCGTTTTTTATGCAGCGACATGTATAACTGTCTATTTAGAAAAAACTGTAGAGGGTGAGGACAGGAAAAAGGTTAGAGGTTATAAGAAAAAAATTATTATTATATTTTGTTGCATTTTACTTTTTATTGCTACTTTTCTCACGACGATACGTTCGGTGACAGATTCGTAGTGCGCGACGAACGGGGGTTTTACGCGTTAGCGCTTACCGACGACGCCGGAGACAGACGCGTGTGACAGATAAGCCCCGAAGGGGTATGAAACTCGAATGCGAAAGGGTTTCGTTTTTCTTCTTTTTTTTTGTCGCGGCGGAGAGACAGAGACAAGTTCGAAGAGACAGAGAGAGAGGTCTGCGAGAGGAGAAAATCGTGATGAGAAATATATACGATGGGAGGCCAGAGAGAGAAAGAGAAAATCTCGCGCGATAACGTCTGGGAGACACGGAGACGAGAGAGAATGGCGAAAGAGAAATAATAATGCGCGATAGTGCGGTACACGAGAGGGCGAGCCGGAGGGATCTCCCGATGACAAATAACTCACAGATCATCGTGTGGTTCGGTATTACATACGTTATATATGTATATCGCGTACGAAGGAAAGCACAATGGGACTCATTGTGCGTACTACCTCTCCCTCCCACCCTCCCTCCCACCCTCACTCTCTCACTCTCTCTCTGTCTCTTTCTCTCTTTCTTCCCCTTCGAAAGACTCTCCGCGAGAGTCTCGCCCATTCCACGACTTCGCTCCTCCGCCGTCTCCGAACAGATGGATAGACAAGACAGACTTCCGATAACACCCATAGTCGCACGAGCCACCGAGAAGTTGAAGATACGGTCGTCGCGAAGTTGAATGCCCCAACTTCAACGTAACTCGGCGAAGTGCCAGACAAAATCGTCGCGTCGACCTCGGGGCCAAACATTTTACAAAAAATTCAAATAAATTATACCCATTTTTATCCGACTTTCTTTATTGAATTTTTTTTCGTATCATTTCGTCATTTAGTAATTTCAAATTTGTATTCAAGCGTAACAACGATCGTGGACCGAAAAAATGATCGAAAAAATGCGAACGAATTAACCAACGGGGGTCGAGAATAATGAGGGTATACGATAAGAAAAAGAAGAAAAAAAAACGAAATCGCATTATTTTCTATTTATATCAGGTTTTTTGGGTCATTGCAACGACTACCGTTGTTATGGTCGCTATTTACAATGTTTATTAGGAGGTCCCTGAGGAAAGGTGGGGCCACGAAACGAGAAAAGCATCCAATTAGCAGACGCACACATGTTTATACAAATGTATATACATATATATTTCTGTATACAGGACACATCTCTATACATATATGATATACTCGTAATTGCATTCTCTTCTTTAAGTGCGACGCTTATGAGGGCCGGTATCTCGAGAACGTTGGCATCTCGGTCATAAAACCGGATACCAATTAAGGGTTCACGCGTTCAGCAGGCCTGTCCGTAAAAGCTCATACTCGTGTGTAATATATATATATATATAGTCACAATCATGAAAGAGAGTCTACGCATGTCTAGACCGAACAATGAGGCCCGCGAGTCGATTGACATCGGTCGAGAGGAGTCGCGCGTGTACGGAGATTACAAGGAAATAAAAAAAAATAAAAATAAATGAAAGAAAGAAAAAAAACGCCGCAATTCACGTAATTACTCCTTGTTCTCGTCGAAGACGTAAAGTGAGACAGAGAGAGAGAGAGAGAGAGAGAGAGAGAGAGATAGTTGGAAACGAGACTCGGCGAAGTTCGCATCTGGTACGAAGCGACGAGAATACAAGAAGCGACTTCGTACGAAGTCGGTCGTTGAACATCGCAGTAAACGAAGAAAAGCTATAAATCTTGCAATAAACGCGCGGGGTCCACGCAATCGCTTCATGTACGAAAGTAAGAGAAGGACGGGTATGATGTATATTGGCGATGACGAGTTCTGGTAATGCTCGGTCAATTCGGATATACGAGATGGCAGACTGTACCAGATTATACCAAGGGGTCTGTGCGTGTGTGTGTGTGTGTGTGTGTGTGCGTGTATGTCACGAAATACGTAGTGTACGATACGACTGCGCGTACAGTGCGTGAATAATAACACGAACGCAACGACGTTCCGCTATTCTTGCCCCGCGTCGGGACGGACCGACTCTCGTTGTCGCCTCTAACTACGCCTGATTCGGCTCATTGCCGGCAATGAACGAGTCAATGGGCCGAAACACCTCCGCAATGCCAATGTAACGGCAAACATAAGCACGGGACATGCCGAACCGGTTTATACATAGAGTACTTTTATTTCGAACGTGTTAGACCGCGTTATTAGACCGGTCAAAAAGTAATCGCGTTAAAAACGCAGTGACTTTTTGGCCAGAACGATATTTTACGGTTATGGGCGAATATCGTTTAATTAGAGCGATATAAAACTTGAAACAAGATGTTTTTATTAATTCGAAAGATATTTGACGATCGAAATCTTCATCGAAATGTAAATTCATTCGTCAAGGATGAACGGTCAGTCGTTTATTCGGCTGGCCAATAAGTAATTGCGCAAAAAACGCAATGACTTTTTGGCCAAGCTGAAATTAAACGATCTCTTCCGAACGATCTCATATTTCGTCTGTAAATAACGAGTGTCTAAATCGTTCCGACCGTACTCGCCGATCAAAACCTCGATTACAAGAAGAAGAAAAAATTGATTCTTGTTGAATTATCAGAATCGAACGTCAGTAACGAATCGATTTCGTTATAACCGCAATTCACTCGTCGATTAAGATAATAAACCTTCCAATAACATCGATGACTCGTCGAAAAGAGCTACACTTCACGTCGATCGTAGCCGATAGGCGTCCGCAAAAAAATAAAATAAAATAAAATAAAAATTCCGTCAATTCGAAAGAGCTTCCCCTCTCGCGCGGTTTCGCAACCATCATCGTCCGCAGGGCCGAGAGCTCTCGCACAACCCACGGCAGTTCCTCGATAGTTATTCTCTCGGGGTCTTTATACATGCTGTTTCTCTCAATTTTTTTCTTTCTCTCTCTTTCTTTTTTTTTCTCGTTTTATTCTTCCTCGTCTCTCACTCATCCTCCTACCCCCGCGTCTGTTTGCACAGCTAGACCAACATTCGCCGAGTTCTTCGTGCGAAAGACGTAAGCCTCGTACTCTTGCGTCTCGACAAACGCCTATGTGCCACATAAGCTATGCACATAAGTATGCATATATATATATATATATATATATATATATATATATATATATATATATATATATATAAAGAGAGAGAGAGAGAGAGAGATATTAAAATATACATATAGATGTATATTGCAATTTCAGCGCAGACACGCCAAGGAACGTCAGACACAGAAACCATAGTGGCGTTCTATGTATTTTCCGAGAAGCATAAATGTCGTGTCGACGATCGAGATAAGGTAGACTGGCAGCAATTTTTTTTTCCATTTTTTTTAAACGAATCGCGTTAATGTCCGTTACTTTGTATTAATTGTTCCTTTATTCGTTCAGCCTCGATCCATCGTAAACCTCTCGCATGTTCGATATTACAATTAATAATTAACTTCGGTAGATTCATCGCGTTTATTTTTCTTTCGACTCTGGGAGCAATTAATAAATGGAAACCAGTTATTCGAGCGCCGTAAACGTGTCGAATCGAACACGCATCATTCTCGTTTGCCGTATGAATTAGCCCCGATGCAATTTGCCCGATGTTGAACGAAACCCGATACTATCAATTATACCTTATCGATCAATTAATCACGTCGCTGTGGTGTTTTCTAAAATTCAAGAAAATAGATCTCTCGATGTATCGAACGTTGCATAGTTATATATATATATATATAAATGTTGGAGAGCTATCCGTTTGCGCGAAGTTGAAATATGCGTGTGACCTCTCGATTATCAATTATCGACGTCGATCAATCCATTATGTTCACTTCACACTCGATCAGACACTTCGTTACACTTTCCATCGACGCTGTTGCGTGAGAAACGCGAAAAATATTGAAACATTATTTTATTTCTGATCGACGCGATGATCGATCATTATTCATCTCTAACCAACAAAATAACCAATAAATTCTAAATCCGTCACGACGAAAAAAACAAAAACAATACATTTGTTCTTTAATTAACGCTTTCGTTAATCGTAGTTTAATTTATGAACAAAAAACGAACGAATACGTCAAAATCCAACGCGACGAAAAAAAAAAATTGATAATTCATTATTTAATTAACGGGTTCGTCAATTATCGTTTAATTTTTGAATAAACAAAACGAACGCAAATTTGGAAAATCAACTCGACGAGGACTAATTTGTATCGTGTCTACGGTGTCTTCGACTTCTCGTCTGTTTACGCGCATAAAGCGACAACGTTTTTAGTACACGCGCGCGCGAACGCTCACGAGGCTCGTTTTGGCCTCGACATTAATTAAGTTCATTCATCGGCAGCCAAGAAAAACATTCGCTGCTTCGTTCCTGCATCGCGTGTTTACCGTGGAACTTTCTGTTGCTCTTGCTGTTTATAACGTTGCTCCTGCTGACTCTGTGGGTCTTGGCGACATCGGTGAAAACCACTCGGGGTTGGAAGGTTCTTCGCTCTTACGTTCGTACCATCATCGACCATTTAGCATCACGCGAGAGAGTTTGACGAGAATTCTGTCGCGTTTGCGTCTTCCTCGTTTATTCGTACGCTCCTCTGTACGAACAAACATGTATCTCTCTCTCTCTCTCTATATATATATATAGACATTTGTCCGTATGTATACAGTACATTACTGTATATAATGAAATGTAGCTATTTTCGCACTTGTTTGGCTCTCGATCTTGCCCGAAAGCCAAGCTTTGAACCGGCGATGTTTTCCACCCATTGGTAGATTCTCTTGCTCGCGAATGAAATATTTTCCTCGATTTAGACACTTTCTAGTGTTGTCATAAAATCTAGGAAGAATAAACTATGAATGAAAAAAAATGGCGGTTTCGTTATATCGTTCCACTTGTACATTTTGTCGGTGAGGTTTTATGACATCGAGGAGATTTTATAGCGTGTTTTAATGATCTTCCGAGTACCGGAGGGTATTGATCCGTGGAATTGTAAACTACGATCGAACGAATCTGGAGAATGAACGAACGTCCGTGAATTTTTTTTTTTTTTTTTGATAGCGAGTATTCGCGATAGGACCAGGTTGAACGAACGGAAAAAAAAGTCAAGGGTCGAATCGGTCGGATATCATGCATTCACGAGTCGCCCGTATACGTGTATGAATAAATCCGTTCTTCAGAAATTCTTCATTCATCTCGAATACACACAATGTATTCCTTTCTACTCCGTTATCGCGAGTATTCCGAGAGAGAAACGAGTCGCGAAGTTTCGCGCTTTGTTCGCAGGGTATCTGCCGATACCGCGGCATGATTTAACAAAAAACTTATATATGGGTTTATTTACTTTGTTATAATATTTACCGCGTGTATATTTGCACTTTCGTCATGTACTGGAATGTGTATAAGTCATCGACCTCGATCATGCAAATTTTACCGAGTACTGAGTATTAAACGGAAAGTACTAAGAAGCAAGTACTAAAAATATTGAAAATATTTTAAATAATAAAAATAATGAAAATGCTGTTATTACTAAAAATATTGAATATAATAAAACTAGTAAAAACACTGGAAATGTCGTAAGCTCTTTGTACTCGACTACTCGATAAAATCAGTCTGTCCTCAAAGATCCTAAAAACTACCCTAAACTTCGAGTACAGCCCAGCTACGATCTTTAATTAAACAAAAATACAAAAAAAGAAAATAGGAACAAAGCTACGAGTCAAGTGTCAATTCAGTCCACTAAAAGCCAACGTCCATAACTCGAGTGCCTCGCATTATCACAGCTCAATAACGCTGACGAGAGAAACGTGCTTGCACGAACTCTTTCAACGTTACTCCACCATATTCCGTGTGTGAGTGTCTTCGTGGTCTAAGAAGGTCGAAGAAGAAAAAAAAAAGAAATAAAACTTAAAAAGGAAAATAATGAAAATGGCAACATTCGAGAAGAGTCTCTCCCAGCAGCCTTCCCATCCCTACGAAGCTTCCTTCGTCCGTTCTCGCCGCTGCTAATCTCATCGTCTTTGCTCACCATCCCGGTCGTTACCGCGTCGCTCGAGCGCACGTTCTCCTTTTCCTCGCTCATCTCGCCTCGTTCTCACAGTCTTCCTTTACGAGTAATTATGCAGCTATGAGGATGGTGGTACAGCGAGGACGGAATTATAACCCGTGAAATTCTACTCGACGTCGGACGTCGCGCGATGTTTCGCGACGAATACGACGTTCGCTGCTCGCATTATCCCCACGGGCACAACTTCGTCGACTGCGTCCCGGCACGAGAGGGATGAATCTCTCTCGGGCTTTATCCGTATCGCGTTACCTTGAAAACAAACAAAGTGAAAGAAAGGAAAGAAAAAAAGAAGAATTCGAGAAAACATTCGGAAAGGGAGACTGCGCTGATAAAACCAGAAAAAAACCATCATGTTTTACATACATTTATATATACCTATGTATATATATATATATATATATATATATATATATATATATATATATATATATATATATATATATATATATATATATATATGTATATATACATATATGTGTGTCTGCTTGTACACTTATCAGCCCATTACTTTCGCAAACGTCAGTTACGCCCGAGGTTATCGCGAAAACTCGCTCGTTTTTCCTCGTGGTCTAGATGTCGAATGTCTCTTTGCTTTATGATATCGGACTCGTTACACAGTCACCCATACACAGATTAATTTCAATATATACGTATCGCTGTTAAAAACTTATCCGATACGGAAAATTAAATGCATTGACGTACGTACTTAATATACGCTTATAAATAATCGATATGTCCGACGTTGACGAGTCATCAATCTCCTCACTCGTTTCGCAATTTTCATCGAGATTCGTCGACGACCTTCTCGAATTTTGTAATATTTATTTCTTACTTTTATTATTATGATTATTATTATTATTAAATTTGATTATTATTAAAATATCGACACTTGGATAAATCTCCGATAAATTCGTAAGGTCAAAGTCCAACAATGTTTTTATCTCGCAAATTTACAGTCAACGAATTGATATTTCGCGTGCGACATTGTTTCAAGCGATCTTGAAAAAAAATTCAAAACAAAAATTATCTACATAAATTCTTCGGAGAGAAGACGGTTGATCGAAATGTGGGTTCGGTGCAGTGGGAACGGACCATCGTGGTATGGTTTATGTATAGTTTTGCATGAAAGAGGCCTCGTGCGAAATAAAGCGAGAACGAGGCTGAGAGTCGTAAAGAAAGTGGTAACGGACGGGTACGTGGGTGAGGGGGTAATAGTGGGGGGAGGAAGAAGGAGGAGAACTTATCGGTGAAGAAGTGTAGCCTGTCTTGACGACGAACGTAAGAAAGGAATGAAACGTGAGGAGAAGAGAGGAGCATGATCGCTTCGGCGTGAAGAAAATAAGCGTGGGCCGAGGTTTCGCGATGAGCACGGATACCACGTCTCTCCATTATCGACGAGCGACCCTCAACACTTCCCTCGATAGGTCCGTCGTCGCTTTCTTGCCTTCTCAACGTCGAAACTACGCTCATATATATATCGTGTACACGAGCGATTCGCATCACCGTGATACGTGTTCGAGTGTTCGAGCGTAAAGAATTGGAAAATTCGTCGTCACTGAAAATGTTTGGGACGAAATTGTGAAATAACGAGATGTGGCGTGGGCGTGTGCGAGATGAAACTTCTATAAGAACTCGAACGCGGTCCAAGTTTTTCCATTTTGTGGCAGTTAGATTGACTTTTGAGTTGATAAAAGTGGAATTGAGAATGAAAAAATAAAATAATAATAAAATCGAGAATTTAAGGGTAGTTTTCGTGATATTTGCCGAGGGTTGAATGCTCGAGACGTACGTTTAATCGTAATATCAAGCCGATATGCAAATTCCGGAATACCCGTTACGAAGTGCTTCGAGTTCGTAAGAGAGTCGCAGTTAATAATTTTCAAACTCCCACGTAACAAATTCAACTATAATTTCAATCTCGGGGGTAGTTTTGGTTCAATTCACTTCGCCCGTCGCTTGGGGTTTTCGTTGAAACTTAGAGGCTCGAGCATCAGTTTCGGCAAAACTTTGCGGACTTTGTCGGAGGGAAGCGTCGTCGTTTCCAACTTTCGGGCAAAATTCGTGAACATCCCCTACTACGTGTATATATATAGAGTGTAGAAGGGAGGATCCTCGTAGAGTCTCTCTAAACCGGCATATAGGTTTTCCATCTGTCTCGACCCTCCGGGGCAATAGGGACCCCCGCGTCATTCCCGCGGGCTAATACTCTTTTGCTCTTTCGCTTTTTAGTCCCTCTCACCCTATATTCCGGCTAAAACACTCCAACCCATCCCTTCATCCCCTATACGCTTATGTACGCCATAGCTCACGTCCTTTTTCCGACCCCGTAATATATATACGATATCGGCCTGGACAGTCCTCTTTACGTTTTGCCGAGTTACATTGTTACCGTGTACAGAGGCAGAAAGCCAGCGAGAGAGAGAGAGAAAGATACCTACCCCTATACGATACGAGGGGGTAGGTAGTACGGGGAATGTATTTTGCCCTCTAATTTTCGACGTAGGGCACTCGCCGTTAACCGACTCCGCGAAACGTCCCAACGGTAACTGGGCATGGTACGGCACCACCATAGGAAGCCACCCCCTCTCGACGTGCGAGCTTTCAGGCTTCCCAAGGATTTACAGCTATCGTTCGTCCAATTAACCGCGACTCCCCTTGCTCTCTCTCTCTCTCTCTGTCTTTCTCCCTTCTTCTTCTCTAGGCTTTCACTTTCTCCATGGATAACCAGGGTGGGGAGGGGTGGCGAACGACTATTTCGTAACGAAAAAGCCTATTCTGACCTTACGAAACCTTTTTTACCGCCCCTATTCTAACCACCCTTTGTTCTTCGTAATTTTTTGTTGTTGTTATTTTTTAAGGGGATGAACCGAACCGACCGAAAAAGTTATCTCGGTGATAGAAGGACCGTTTCTGGATACTTCTGTTGTGACAACTTTGCTTTCTCGTACAGAAACTTCAACCCCAATCCCAGATTCATTTTTGACGGACATTTTCCAACCCCAAAATCGTCAAACGCATCGACACTCATCGTATAAAGTTGCGCACTCTATTTTCAAGCCCAATCCCGCTACGAACACGGAACGTAAGTGTTCTATAACACCGCGTCCTCATATACGAGATAGGGGATGAATGTGTCGAAGGGGTGGATAGAGAGAGGGTGGATTTTACAATTGCGCGAATGAAAATTGTACACTCTCGCACGTGACGATGCCGGCTGTCCGACGAGCAACGAGGGTCCTCTCATATGGTTAGGACGGACTCGCGTATCCCGGCTTACGGATTTAATTGACAATCGCAATTCTTTTTTTCACCTTTTTTTCTTTTTTTACCCGTCTGCCCGAGAACATAATACCACGATTCCCACTAGAGTTCGGGGCTCGCGAGAGCCCCTCCATTCCCTCGCTTTTGTCTCCGGTCTCAATTATTATTTTTCAAATCCTCCTTTCTACATTTCCCACCCCGAGTTTAATTCGCCACCGTATATTACGCTCTCGTCCACCTACCCTACCATGTTTTTAAAATAAACATTTCATCCCTCTTTCGAAAGAAAAATATGGAAAAAATCACCATCCCTTAGCAATTTCGGGATTTTTTGTTTTCGAAGTCTTTACATTTTTTACGAATGCCGTAACGGAAAAAGTGCCATTTTTTGAATCGGACGTTTATCCATCAAAAAACAAAAATTCGTCTTTCCAACGCCCATCGGAATTCATCGACGTTTCACGGCTCTTCATCGAGAACTTGTCGAATCGTAATTCGAGGTTCGAGCGAATAATACACGGGTTTTAATACCGCAATATTTATAAAAATGGCATGAACTCAACAACCGTGACGAAGAGAGAACCCACCGGTTAAGATGATTCACGTGGATAGTCACGCAACGTCACTCAGTTCCCGGCTGCGTAACTCGAGTCGACGAAGGAGAATGGGACAATTTCGATGTTTTCGGATTTTTTTCGGTAGTCGTTTTACGTCCCGGTCACGCATACGAGTGAAGGGACCGAGAAATTGGGAGTACAGGTTCAGCACGAAGGGGTTAAAACGAACCCTCTTTCGCAAGATTCAAGAGAGACAGAGAGAGAGTCAAGAGCGCGTTGTCGAGACACTTGTTTCGTTATCGTCGTAAATTTCAGAGCTTACGGCTCGTAAGTGCCGAAACCGTTCCGGCCAATATCTGGTTCTCTGCCTCGAACAGAGAGAGAGAGAGAGAGAGCGAGAGTGGAGAGGCTCGAGAGCAAGAACCTTCTGGTAACCGCCACCCCCGAAGCGACGGAAACAGCAGAAGCAGAAACGTTGTACAGTGGCCCGGTGATTAATGGACGAGTGAGTCCCGGGTGGTGGTACCAGCGGAGAGGTACTGCTACGCTGATTTCTAGCACCGAAATGCAACGTGAAATGCACACCTCGCTCTCTCTCTCTCTCTCTCTGTGCTTCCCAACTGGATTCGGGCGTCACGGTGTCTGCGCCGGCAGACTGCATTGTTCATTCCGTGCTTCGCGGACCCACGAAATAGCCAACCGTAATATACATCCACGTGTAACGCGTAACCCGGATAGTTTTCGGCCATTTGGGACGCGGGAGAGAGGGAGAGAGTGGCATGTGGACGCATAATGCAAGAGGGCGGGTAGCTGCACACACGAGATTTAACATTTTCGCGTGCGTGGCAGGAAACCCGACGTCCGGTCGTAGCAAATTTCGGCCACTTCTCTTTCTCTTCACTTTTTTTTTTAATTTACTTTTTTTTCCGTTTTCTTTTTTGCATTCTTCACAGCTCTTTATTCCAGGCGGACGTGCGCGTTAATAAACACTCTTAGCGGGCTCGCTCGACCGCGTATCAGTACGATTTATCGTGTTTCATGCTACGTATTATTCATCGAGAGGAAAGAGTGGTGGGAGAACGAGGCAAGAAACTCGATGTTGAAAATTATAAATTGCAGTTGCCAACATTGATTCTTCGGCTCGATTGTCGGTAACGAATACGCACGATCTATGGGAATATTTCTCGTCGTTCGTTACCTCTCGATACCTTTTTCATAACGGACCGAGATAAAAGCGTTCCCGCGTTTATTTTAATCGATCGAGTCGACTCGATGAAAATGGTAAAAATGGTAAAAATTTCATGCTAACCGTTCTCTCTCGTCAGTCATCTTTCGCAGTCTTCACGCACCGATCGAAACTTTATTTTCGCCTTAAAGTGTCCCACGTTGTGGGACTTTCGACACCAGGCGACACTTCGGTTACCAACGTGCGATAATGGTCCACGCGACTTTCCGCAGTCTCGATGCCGGAAATAATATGCGCTCACGTCGCCGGGCGTGTTCGACGGAACTTTATCGCTGTCGGAACATCTCACGGCTCTAGTCGACTCCGAATGAGAAAGAGAAAGAGAGAGAGAGTTATTGGAGAAATGACAATGCGGTGACAATAACGACGACGCGTCACCCAACGAAGCGGAGAAAGCGAATGGTTGCGGAGGTTTCTACTATTGGTAGAGCTAGATAGAATTGTCCGTAGGGGGTGGCTTGCGTTACCGGTTTGCATCGGGAAACGGTACGCGAATGGGAGAGGAGAGAAAGAGAGAGCTAGATGACGGGCGAGGGTGAGAGGTTGGGAGCGTTTGGTCGCGTACGAGAGTGACGACACGAGCGATTCGTAGCCCGCGAAGCCGGCGTCGAAGTCGACGTTCGCGGGCCGATACTGTCACGTACAGGCGCCGGCTCAATGAGCAACGGTGCGTTTGTCGTCCCTGCGGAGAGACAGAGAGAGAGAGCCTCGGCTACAACTTCGCACAAACGCTTTCAAACATGTACATGTGGATACCATTGCGACGAGGGTATACGATACGTGGAACGGGACGAAAGAGACAACGAGACCGATGGACGGAGGTAACCGGTCAACGTCCTCGTGGCGAAATTGAATTTTATCGAACGCGTGGTAGTTTTGTTTTTTGTTAATTTCTTTTTTTTGCGGTTTTTCTTGTCGAACGAAAATTGGGGAAAAATAGGAACGAAGTAAAAGTATTACTTCCGAGGGGGTTGACAAGAGTGAATATTGTCGAAGGGGCGGGAAGGGATTGACGTATGCCCGGTGGGTTCGATGGATTGGTCGGGATAAAAATCGAATGGACGATCGGTATGGGATATTTTTCGAGGGTGATGAAGGGTTCAGTCCCGTCAATCCGAAAACTTTTCAGTGACGTGGAACGTTACTGATTAAGCGTACTCGCAATTTTTTTCTACCCTCTTTTTGTAGGTACAAGCCAAATTCGCGAGCGCTCACGGGTGATTACGTTTTATTCTCCGTATTCTTCAACGTGAAATCTCCCTGGAATCGAAGGAACTTGATTGACTTTGTTCTCTGTATTCCCCGAATAAAGACGACTGTGTGGGATTGATGGGGAAGGGGAAGATAGTCGGGGGTTGAATCGTACAGAAAAGGGCTCTTCGTTAGGGAAAATTGAGGAGCTTTATTATCGGGATACTCTTTTACAATGCAAATGGGACGAAAGAGGGTGAGCTATAAACTCAAGCCGAATGTACCAGCAAAAAACGTCTTCCACCCCCTCTCCCGTCTCTCGCTAAAGGGTGGACCAGGGGGGTTAAAAGGGGGTGGAGCCACCTTTTCCGGCATCGCAGAAATTAATTTCATTACCCAACGTCTCTCTTTGTTCTCGTGCTCTCTCGCGGCGAGGGTGGAAAAGAGCCTTTGCCAAAGGGTTGCACACGCACACCCGAGTACCAACGAGAATGGTAAATATCTTACTGGCGGTATAGCGTGATACAACGGCGATAAGTCAATTTGATTGGCCGTGGGTGCTGCTTCTTCTACTCTCTCTCTTTCTTGCTCACTATCTCCCTCCTACCCTTATTCTCCCCACGGGCCAAAAAGCTCTTGATGATCCTGCTCGTGACTCGAAAACAGAAACTTTTCGCCCTCCCTGTTCCATAATTCTTTCTTATGTGTATATACACGTATTTATATAAATATATATATATACGTCGCGTTTCCATCACCCTCTCGTAAACCCAAGGCCCCTCTTCGAGTCTGATGGCTCAAATTATTCGAAACGATAAATGTAAAAAAAAAAGAAACAAAGCGCTCGAATACGTTTAAAAAGTCTATCCACAGCTGGCAAAAACGTAAGAAGAACTCGAGTCGACCTCGCGATATCGAAAGCGTGCGATGATCGTTACCTGGCGGCGCAGCTGAGATTTTTTTTACAAGAGAGCGTGAAACGAGGGCAACTAAACGATCGGTATGATTGACCAGCGAGAGAGAAAGAGAGAGACGATTAAAGGAAAATAAAATGAAAAAGGCAAAAAAAAGATGTTTAATTTTCATCAACTAGGGTTTCAGTGGCGAAACGTGACGCAATTTCGCTAGCAACGGGTGGAAGGAAATGCCTCTTTCTCTCTTCCTTTTTGCAAAGGATATCCTTAATGGCGCTCCTTTCGCTCGCGGTTATACCTTGCCTCTTCAACGCGTTTGCCCGTAACGAAAAAAAATATGTACGGTAATTTTTTTTTTTCATTCGTCCAAACCCAAGCGAGAAATAAAGTTATTCATATTGTTTTTTTTCAGCGCGTTTCTTTCGTTTCTTCGGTTCGCTCTTTACACGCGAGTCCGGGAATCCTCTTTCCGTCGTTCATTCTTGTATTTCACTTTTCGTCCCGTTTCGTATTGAAACGTGGCACGGAATCGTACGAGCCGAGCTCTTGCCTCGTGTTACGGGTGACGATGTCGACGCGAAAGAGGAGACGAAGCTTTTGCTTCGACGTATGAATGGCCTCTGTGCTCCTTTGGCCGAGCGATTCACCGCGCGTAAAACTTTTCTGCGTTGCGGAAAACGAGAGGGGTAGTTTATTTTGTTTTTCTTCTTTTTTTCCTTCTTTTTGACGATACACTCGGCACGTCCGTGAAAGGGCCGAGGTACGATGCACGCTCGGTTCAGGTTCGTTACACGGGGTTTGCGAAGAGTCAAGGCTGAACGAAGGACGAAGGTTGGAGAGGGTGGCGAAAGGGTTTTTCTTGTTTCGAGCTTCAGCGAAATATATCGTGCCAGATCAGCATTTGACTGCGACGTCGATCAAGACCCCGCGTAAAAAAGTATTCTCCCTTTCTTCGTCTTCTTCATCGTTTTTTTTTGTTTTTAATAGCTCGACCGTAGAGTTAACGATCGTAAGAACGGGGCAAAGTACACGAGGTAGCGTCTAAACCTTCGGGAAGGAAGGGTCTCGGCGGAAATTGTCTCTTTCTTTACGACATTCTCGAGTCACCTAACAAGGGTTTTCCATACGCCCTTAATTTTCAGGGCCGCTGCGAAAGGTTGCCGCCTTTATAAATTCCGTAGCAAGAAAGCGAAAGAGTGGTAAGCGCGAGAACGGCGAGGGGGTAGGCGAGACGAGGACGAGCCCGGGGGTGGCGTTGTAACGGGAGGATAGGTCGAGCGTCTAGTCTCGCCCAAGTTCACGGGCATTATCCTTCCGCGCTTTACGATTCCGGGTGTGGCGCTTGTTGTAGGAAAACACCCATATATATGTATATTCGTCGAAGGACACGACTATGGTAGTTAGACTTGCCAGTCTCGCCAGCTCTCTCTCTCTCTCTCTCTCTCTCTCTGTTCCTGTCTCTCGCTGTGTCGGCTCCGGAACTAACATCAACGCAAAGACACTTACGCTCCCGCCCGGCTTCAACCTCGCTTCGCGAAAAGCTCTCTCGCATCCATTCGCTAATTTTATGGGTTTAAGTTAGTTCTCTCACGTGCCGCGAGAAGCTTATACGAGACAACGACAGAGGGCGGCCAACGGCAATGGACGGAGAGGAGTGCAAAAGCCAGCGGGGCACGCCATCTGTGGTATACCGCGGCTAACTATAATCCAACTAACGGGTTTTCAAGCATTACGCCGGTGTGGTAATCGGGTTTTACCGTGATAAAGTTGACGTACTCGGCAACGTTCCGTTGTTCATGACGGAACTTTGTATGAAATTGCAGTTAGCCGGTTAGCTTCGATATTAAGTGCCACCTAGCGGAATGTTCCGATAACTCGTGAAGTCTACGGCCGGCCATTTTACGCTACTATACACGGCCATTTTGAAGTTCGGAACGAGCATTTCGCGTTGTACGTAGATTACGTTTATTATAGGACGAAGGTTATATACGCTTGTTTCTCTTCCGTCTCTCGTCGACAGTTTCACTTTCCGCAATACAGTCTTTCGATACAGCGAGCCAACTTTCCGATGGGATAATTCATGGGTTTCCTTTTTTCTCGATGTGAAAGAACCGCCGAGATGCTGAAAATGAACGTGTGTGTGTGTGTGTTTGTGTGTGTGTGAGAGAGAGAGAGAAAAAGAAAATACAACCGTAGACTCGGGCTTCCTTCCTGGTGGTAGAATTCACGCCCTTTCGCAACGTAATCGAAAATATCTTTATCGCCCGAAGAGCCCCGATGTCGTTATCGCACGCGATGCTTCAAGCAAGTTGGTTTCACGGAAAGATGTTAACGTAACCGTTGGAGGAAATTTCTATGGGCGGCCAACGTGACGCGTAGCTGCCTGCCGCCTTCGTTCGTCGGGGAATCGAGAGGTTGGAGATGTAATGAAATTTAAAAGCACCCTCTCTTGAAACTTTGAAAACCTTCGTAGGGGGGAGGGTGAGCACCCCCGACACCCCATTAACAATAAAGCAGGTGCCTCAACCCTGCGTTCTGATATCGTACCGAACGACTCTGCGGGTACTGCCCCTATATTGGGTACTAAACATCTTTCGTCTACGCAGCCTCGTACCTCCATGTTAACCCTCCGATACTTCGCCGCCAACCCTCCTTCTTGGCTCTTCGGCAAACCATTTTTATTTTCACCTCATTCAACGGTCTGGTTAAACATTTATTCTTTCGGGCGTGTTACAACCCCCCGGTCGTTCTTTCAATTCCTCGAAAATGCGTTGTTTCTTGTCTCGATGTTTATCGAAATCGACTAGAAACCCAACCCTTATTTCCAAGCTCTAATCTAAGTCCGACTCTCCAAGCTGGAAATTAATTTATTATTCACATCTGTACTAAATTGTTTCACGTTCCGACTTAAGTTTGAATTTTAAATTGCATCTAAGCTCGCGCTAACGACTTCTGGTTCAGACACGAGATAAGGGTGTAATTAGCGACATTACGTCGAATCCAGATAAACTTGAAGTAAACGAAATTTACTAAACGCTTTTCTCTCGTACCGGTACCTAAATGCCGATTATCCGACTTAAAGTTTTGGCGCTCTTTCTAGAAAATATAGGTACCAGTTGTACAGGGGTTGATTCGAGTACGAGCCGCGATACGACATCAACGACGAAGCTACGTCGTAGTCGTCACGAGGCCGCTAATGTCGTCGTTCACGACTGCCGTAAGAGCCGTAGAGAGGCTGGCAACGGTGACGACCGGTCTTGTAATAGGAACGTAGCGCGTATATCACGGGGTTAAGCCCGGAGTGAACGTTCGCTAATTTCCAAGACGGTTTACAACTTTTAATCACACTTCTTCTACGTAGCTATGTTCTAGAGCGACTAACGAGGCATTGTCGCCCGACACTGGCACATCCTGGCTACCCTAAGAAAACCCCGGGGCCTATCGCCCGTTTGGTTCACCACACCCTCTACCAGCTTTCCAGACCTACCCGTTAACACTACGTCGAAAAGTTCAACGAGAACGAAGACCCCGCGAATCCAGAAAAGGGGGAACTGAAAATTCTTCTCTCATTTCTCCCTCGATTTTCCCACCGAGTCGCTAAATCCCCCCCACCCCTAGCCCCCCCCCCCCCAAAGCCCCGAATTATTTGAAAATCATGCAAAATGCTTCCCAAATCTCGTGTAATAGGTAACATAATGGTAGACAGGCTTGAAAAAGAGGACGAGCGGAAACGTTGGAAAATGTAAATGGAGTCACTGGCGCGTTTTTAGTTCGCGGAACGTTTTAGTGGCCGTATAAAACTTGCTTTATCTACTTTTTTGTTTGTCTGTTTCTTCTTCTTTTTTGTATTACGTAACGCAGTCGGGGTAACTCGGACCTCGTCTCAATTTTTAATCTTGCCCACGTTGTGATCCATTAAATTTGAGCTTTATGCAAGAATACGCAACAACCCCCTGTGTATAGAGGGGGTTGAAATATATATATTTTTTTTCGTTCTTTTTTTCTTGTCTCCCGCCTGCCTGATACTGATTTAGGTGTTTTAATATCGTAAAGTGTTGCTGCAAAGCAGTTTAAGAGCGAGTTTATGGGCTTAGTAGGTAGCAAAGTAAACCGGAAGTTTTAAGACGGCACGTGGCTTCACCGAGCGAGAGCACAGACGAGTCCCCCCCCCGGGTTCATGCGTTCGGCAGGTTTTTACGGTCCCCGTACAGGTTGCCAAGGGGACTCGAAAAAAGTGTAACGCGTTTCTTTTTTCTCCCCCTCCCTTAAACCTTGCTTGGTTATAAATTCAACCGTCGCGAAAGTCACCACCATAGAAGGAGAGCGAGAGAGACGAAATTTTGCGACTTTCTTTCACTGAGTGAAAACGCAATTTTGAAAAGGGCTCGTGCCGATAAGAACGCCCAGGGGTCATTCATTGTTACCGTGACTTTCGCGAGTTATTCTATACTCGTAACGAAGTGTTCGTTTTTCTTTATTTTTTCTTCTTCCAGTATCAACGTTCCCGTCGTCCCGCTCACTGGCCGAACGGACGTTTCCGGCTTCTCGCTTTTCATCTCTCCCATCCCCTTGTCGTCGAATCTCCATTGTTTTTTTTCAACTCTCGCTTGCTTTTTTGCATATTTTTTGCGTTCTCTCTTTGTAACATTAACCAGTAACAAAGGAAAGAACATTTGTTTTCCTTTTCAAAGTTCATAAATACATCGTCGTTCGCGAAAACGGAGTCGCGTCGAGGCGTGGTGGAAGGGCGAAATGCCATTTTTGTAAGGACCATAAGGCTAAGTCATTCGCATGCAAATCGTCGCTGTTACTCACTCTCTTTCTCTCACTCTCTGCTGTCTGCTCTTTCTCCGTTCCTACCTCATCTCCATCGTGTCTTTTCTCAGTTAATACGCGAGATATGCAAATGTCACTAATTACTGGTAGCGGCGAGAGGCTTACACGAACGGTACCTTCTTCCCTTTGCCTTCACTAACCGCGTTTCCGTTCCAACCCTCACTCACCTCGCTTCCTCCTACATGTAAGGCTCAGACTCTTCGGATACTTTCTCTCATTCTCCTTCTCTCCCTCCTCCTGTTAAAAAAAATTGTTCTGTTACAGGGTTGCCAACCCCGCCGTTACAAGATAACAACCCCTAAACGTTTCGCCCATCGGTTTTTGTGCTTTTCGAGTTTGTTTTTGTCAAATGCAAGCCACGATAATCAAGTGTCCGATCGTCATCGAGAAACGAACGTGAATGTAAAACAGGTCGTGCAGAAAATCGACGACGAAATAAACAAAAAAATTGTCGTGTCGTGAAGCAATTCTTGAACTTTACCATACGTATGCGCACTTTCGCGATATTTTGTCTAAGATCCGTGAGTAAGTAGCCGCGAAGAAGAAGAAGAAGAAGAAGAAGAAGAGGAAGATTGTAATCCGACCTAAGTGTACCTACCGCAATCGCCTAGCCTGGCATTTTTCTGTGCAACCCTCGGTTGTTCGTACATTTCACGATGCCTCGAGCAACGTCTCGTCTACCGCAAAGGTCGAAGGCTGAGGAGGATAACTCGAGACGAGTTATCGTTCCCTGGCATCCATGGCTCCTTTTCACCCGTGTGTCAAAAAGCTTCTTCCCAGTTTGCACCGAGATTTATCCTTGAGTGCAGCAGCGAGAGAGAGAAAGAGAGATATTCAGGCTCCCCACGATTTCCATAAGGGATTTCAGAGGAGGTTGAGCGAGGGGTTGGGGAGGTTGAATTATAGCGAACAGGTGGACAGAAGCCCAGCGAGACACCACCACAAAGCGAAAATTCATGAACGTCGCGTGCGTTGCCATTGGGGAAATAGGAAAGAAGATGCGAATCTTCGACGACTTCGCACCGATCTCACCTTAATACACCCTGAAAAATGGCTGTCAAGGTCAAAATACAAGTATCTAACCAAGAAATAAGCTTGTCGTAACTTTACGTCAAGAACTTTTAGACTAGCGTTCGGAGAGGCGTTCGATCTCTTTGCCTTAGCGGTATTTTCGATAAATTCGAGCTTTACTCGTAGGTGAAGTATGCCACGAGCGAGGTTCATCCGCAAACACAAGGAAGGTCTCGGCATCCAGGAAACTACGGGGTCAATATACGACGCCGGTGAATCGTGCGAGACGAACAGGGTGGAAAAATTATATCCGACAATAAGATCTCGGAGTTCGTGATGCTCTTGAGGTTAAGGGTGGGAGGAGGAGGAGGAGTGAGTTAAGGGAGGGGCGGGGGTAGTCTGAGGTGCGGAATGGTAGGGGAGGTGCGGAAGATCCTGGCGGTTATTACAAGGCTATAATGAGACGGAACGAAACGGAAGAAGTTGGGTGGGTCGTGCCATAGTGTTGCCAAGGATATCTGCTATGGACGAAGGTGAAGTCTTTAGATAAGAGAGAGAGAGAGACGTCGTAGAGGGAGAGAAACCGGACGTTGGTCGATGGGCACGTCGACGGCATTGAACCTTGCTCGCGGTCAGCCCGGGTCGGACCAAATTAGGAGGGACTATTTTCATTACGTACCTTTAGCCACCCCTCCCACCCTCCTCTACCTTCCATTTTCTATCTCGTGTATTCCCGTCGCTATTGTGACCCCTCGCGATCTTCTCGAGCCATCTCGGTCTGGCCGGAGGGTTGAGAGAATGCTTCTTCTTCCAACGTAGACTGGACTCCTGTACATGTCTCGGTCGATGTCTCTCGTGTGAGAGACGAGGGAAAGCGAAAGAGAGAGAAAGAAGATTCGAAGCTTTGTGTCGTAGACGAAACATTTCAGGATTCCCGAGCTAACATTAGGGGTTGCGAATGATTTTCCTCTCCTCCTTTTTTCCCCTTTTTTGCCTTCCGTGACTTTCATTATGCCTCACTCTTTGTTTGGGTCCCTTAGAATGTGAGAGAGTAACTAACCTCGACTACGAAGGAAATTCTTGTGTAAGGTGTACACGTAAGGGGCGGGTGTGAGTATTTATCGCGTTGTATAGATCGGAGGGTAGGAAACCTTCGAGAATTTCCAGCTGTAGGAGAATTGATTGAATTTGCCATGCTGACCGTAACCCGCTCACCTGTTTCTTGCATTACACCTCCGAGACGAAGGAATCGCGGTTTAAGGGTTGCTACCCTCCTTTTACCGTCGATTAGAAAAATCGATATTTCTCGATCGATACTTCTCAATCGATATTTCACGATCGATACTTCTCGATCAATATTTCAATATCATACGTTCAAACAGCCAACTGCGCTTCCAAGGTCTCCGTCAATGGATAAAAACGAACGATCGAACCCGGAGAAACTGTAATACAGGAAGCAACACGTCGCACGAGAAACAAATTACAACAAAATCACGCTCATCCTGCGATGTTACAAGAGCAAAACAAAAATCTTTAATGTCGATCACACGCAGCTGCTCACCTGTTACTCATAACGCTCGAAGCACCGCTCGCAACTCACGAGCGTGGCTGAATCTAAAATTGCGATCTCTAATCTCGAGCCGTAATACCGTACGTTCAACTTTATATCGTAAAATATATATATACAACACTAAATTCGATGCGTATGTATACGCTAAATGTATATGAAGCACACGATAGATTATTGCAAAGTGTGGCAAGAGGAAAAAGAGAGAGAGAGAGAGAGAGAGATGAGAGTCTCTCGACGATTCGAGTCACGATAACCCGGTTACCCGGTTTCGTTCTTGCCGCGACGATATGCGGTCAACGATAAATAATTCTCACGAATGATTCGACGTTAATCGGATTTTATCGATTTCATATACTTTTTCAATTCACCATGCAGCTGCAGCACAAACACGCCTCTCGTATCTGATTTATGTACGGATAATGACACGAATATTATTTTATGTTTATTTTTCCTCCAATCAAATATTTCGTTCATCTCGTACCGGCGAATGATTCGCAATATTTATTATACATACGCCCTCGAAGTCGTCAGGCGTCTTACAAAGTACGGAGTTAAATTCGTCGATCCAATTTCGCACGTGAACGATGGCGACGAGGATGGCGTCGATGACGAGAGAGCTTACGAGGCTTGGAATATTGCGTAACCGGTTTTTTTTCTTTTTTCTCCTCTCGTTTGCCGATTTCACTGCGGTGGCATCGACCGAGGCAACCCCGATGTCGATACAACGAACGTGTGTGCGAAAAAAAAAATATATATATATATAAGTAGTAAGCGGGGAAGTGATTTGTATTTGGCACGAACCCGTTCGTTCACGGCAGACAGGGACGAGAGAAATAAAAAAAAAACAGAAAAAAAACGTCACGCGTGTGTGTCCTCTTCCCAAGTGGTTACGCGCACGGGGGGAAGGGCGCTCTCTTTCTCTCCTCGATCGTGGGTGTTGCGAAACGATCTTCGTAATCGAGGCATGACTTATTACGGTTGGACGAGATGGGCCATAAAGATAGCGTGTCCCTAGCCGATTCGTGGATCGCCAACACAGAGGACTCTTCGAGAGTTCGAAGTGGCGTTGGTGGAGGGGTTGGGGTTTTCGTTTAATTATAACAGCGGCATGTACGAATCGAGGATGAGAAAAAAAATGGACGAAGCGGGAGAAAGATTCGCGACGCGAAAAATGATCGCGATTGGGAAACGAAAAGATTCGAATAAGCGAGAGAGAGAGAGAGAGAGAGAGAGAGAGAGAGAGAAGGCGGTGGAACGCGGAAATGAGAGTGCGTCGATTATCTCAGCGTCCTTCGCTCTCTTCAGCCCTTCGGCTATATTTCAAGGTCCCTCTCGCCCCTCGTATTTCCCCATGATATAAAATAAAAATATTCACTCTCTCTTCCTCTCTCTCGCTCACTCGTTCCGTTCTTAACCAACGATTTTCTTTCAACCGCGACTTAATTAAATCCGCTATCAAACATTGACCGAGGGTCGATGAAATCCCTTCTTCTTCTTCTTCTTCTTCGTGCTGAATATAGTCGAGGGATTTTTTTACGACTGTGAAATTGTCTACAAATCCGACAGTTATAATTTTGCCAACGAGAAGAAAAAAACCTTTGTTCTTTTTTTTCCTTTTATTACGAAGCACCCCCCGCCCCCTCCGCTCACCCCTCCCCAGTATATACTCGAACGGGGTGTGTAGGCCGTTGATACGCGCGAGATATCCGTCTGGCAGCCTCGCGACGTGATAGATGAGCAAGCGGGGCATAATAATATCAGTGGACGTATAGAGGCGGTCGCGGTAGAGCGTAAGATATAGCACAAGCCCTCGTACGTCCTCCCCCTCCCCTGGCCTTGTGTGTGCAGCGTTAGTGTACGATGAGAAGGTGCAGGATGGAGTGCAGACCGTGTACAAGGGAGAGGAGTCGGGGTTGGAGGAGCGACGGGAGAGTGGCGTGTGTGGGTCGACGGTTGCTGGCCGGTCGACCAGCCAGACAGGGAGTGCCACTCACCAAACGAACCGAGAACCGCCTAGGTAACAGGAGCACCGCGCGACTCTCCTCTCGCTTCCACTCTCTCTCTCTCTCTCTCGCACACCCGTACACCGATATATCATGTACACCTACTCCACTTCATCTCACTTCTGTTTCCTCTCTACACAACCGGGTACACCCTAGCCAATGTCACGCGAGTGTGTTGGTGACACGGCTCTTTTCCCTTAACGGTATATGGCCCAGCCTCCACTGGCTTTCTTCCCTAATTGATCGCCTAATGCGTAATTTACCCGGCACGGTCCGGACGCTTGTAACATTTCATAAGCAATATTATTGTTAAAGTGAAACGTCGCGAGAGGTATCGGGTACGTTGTAACCAGCGAATTTGCGACGATAACGAAGGGAACGAGAAAATTGTGCATTTTTTTTTTAATTATCGTTTTTGTGTCAATATTGCAGTTTTTCTGGATTTGATTTCTACTTTTTTTAAATATGTTTCTTTTTAATTGTTTTTTTTATTCCCTTCGAGCATTAGCATAGACTGATTATTCTTGCGGGAGAATATTTTTTCGCTCGTTCGTTGGACTATGCAAATCGCAATTAAAAGAATTCTCTCGTGAAAGATGAGACCGGGGCGGGATGAGAGGGATGATGGGATATATTCGTTTTCGTATAATTGCGAGGGAGAGTTGGCACTCGGAGCGGTTGAAAGTGCCATCGTCCCGATGGGCCCCCAGGATCGGATGAATCGAAGGAGTCGGAGAATAAAGTTGCGAGGGATTTTTTTACCGTTGTTTTTTTCGTTTTTGTTTTTTTGTTTTTTCGTTCGCGACCAAACGAGCGAACCCACTAGGGAATTTTTCGACTCGTCGTCATCGACGATTTGAATTTTTTCACCCTCGATCCCGCTTCGAAGCGGGTGAATGATTTTTTTCCACAAATTATCATCAGTCGGTAATGAAGAAAATGCGCAATGGTGCTTGATAATTTTTAATTCCATCGAAACGTTTCTCTCGAGGGAGGTGGGGCAGGGATTTAAACGAATCGCTTCGTCGTTGCTCGGCTCGCGCCAATTAATTCGAGTCAAGAAAACGCGTATAACGACCCACGAGCCTCGACGTCCTCGAGTCTTGTAAAAAAAAAAAAAAGAAAAAATTCAACGTGCGTATTTATTAATAAACCCGAAGCCGGAATATCCCGTGATAAACGCGCCTTCCGTTGATTCCAATATATTTTACTCTCGAAAAGAAGCACGCACTCGAGATACGTTGTTAGCGAGGAAATAATTATTATTAAGGTGAGACACATCCGTCGTACTTGTTCGCGTCGTTGCCGTAACCACGCCGTTACGGAATATAGAATAAACGAGAGGGAGCGTTCGTGTATCGTCCAATGATAAATTAAATCCGCGTAAACCACGAGATTCATTTCGAACGATTGCACAGAATATTTAATACCTCGAGAAGAGTGTGGGAGTAACGTCGCTGGACCGGAGAGTCAAACGTATCGTGCTGAGTTTTGGTAAATCCGATAGTCCTCGCGTCTATTCCAGTTTCTTTTTTCGTTGGCTTAATCCCTCGTCTTGTTTTCTTTTCGTTTTTCCCTATCGTCTTGTAGTAAAAGTTTTTCTTAAATTCCATCGTGAGACGTAAATTTACGATAGCCTCGGGGAGTATACAGGGTCCTCTCTCTCTTTCTCTTTCTCTCTCGGGGAATGATAGTCTAGAAGAAGTCGAGCGCACGCGTGCAACGGCATTAATGTCCACGAAGGATATTTATTATCCTTCGTCACGCAATCGTGCCCCTGCGGTATTTCGCACGAGGTGATATAGAGTTTGAGCACTACAACGCGCTGTGTACGTAGTGCCACCTAAACGAGAGGACGGGTCTTTCGAGAGAGAGAGAGGGAGAGCTTTGCTTTATGCCTGAAAGCAACGGGCTACGTGGATCAACAGATAAATCCTACGACTCTCTGGTCATGCCAATCTTCACGAGTGAATTGCCATGGTCTCGTTTACCGGTCTCCCCGTAATGCGAGATTAGTAATAATGCGAGTATTAGAAGTAACCCCCTGTACCTGTTTTATCATAAATAAGAGTTTATTGACCATGGGAAACGATATCCCACACGGCTAATTACGGTGACCTTACAGTTGACCTTTGCCTCCGCCAGAGGCGCCACTTCGCGGTGGTCGTCAATCCGAGCCACGAGATGGCGCTGACTTAACCTAAGATGCTCCGCCCACTTCGAGAACGCGATTCATCATTTCTTCGGCAAAAACAAACGGATCGAGATGAAATTTAGCTCTGACGTGTAGAATTATGGCAAGAATTGACCGAGCTAACATTCTTCACGATCGGTCGCGTGGTTCCGTGAAATTTGACAATTGCGTTAAATGAGGTTAGGTTAGAACTAACTATCGATTCAGTCAAGGGATTTATTGACTGATAACAAGCGTTTATTTATGTAACTTGAGTCAATATAAAAGTTAATTCATCCAAGCTAACCTGTTTTTCTGCAAGCGAACTTTTATCTCCTGGCAATAATAGAATTGGTATGTTTCCTACGTGAAAAGTTAACACAGCTGGTCGATCGCAGCAGTTTGCAATTCTCCGATCTCTATTAGTGCCACCCTGGCATCGAGTGGGTTGTATGTAGTCTACGTGGTTTTTCACTACAACAGACGCTATACAATACCGTCGTCGTAAAGAACATGAACAGAAATCTTGTGGCAATAGTGGTTGTACGACACACACCGTAGCATACCTGCCCCCGATATACTACAAGTTTGCAATAAATGAGATACATAAATTTCTCTAATGGTTACGAATGGCAGGAAGTGGCTAGGACGTGGGAGAGATTTAACGTTCCAAGGGGCTTTAATCTTGCGCACTCGCGAACGCAAACGCAGCGCGGGCCTCGCTACGTTACAATCTCGGCTTTCTTCTGTCCTTTGAGAATCTCGTACGTGTAACGTTTGTCTGCCTCATCTATCGGAGTCCGTGCATGGTCGCGATGCATCTTTTGCTCGTGATGCTGTTCGCAATTTGCCGACGCAACGTACGTCCCTGATCTCAAGAACTTCCGGTGATTAACCGTAGCGACGCGAAGACCTGGCCACAAACACGGTTACTTTTGTCGTTATTGTTGTCTCGACCGTATACTCGATATACGTATAACGACAATAATCATTTATTACGAATCTTCTCTCATCCAAGATTGATATTATCAAAAAGCAAATTAAAAATCACAGAAATATCCTAAAAATGCAAAATACCAAAAATATGAAATAAAATTGATCAAAAAATATTAATAATTTGATTTTATTTTTATTTTTTCAGGTGAGTACCGGGAACGTTACAATAAACTCCTGTTCATTAAAGGATCTTCTGGTGAGCTTTCGATGAACGGTAAGTTCC
This sequence comes from Netelia inedita, assembly GCA_964017225.1. Classification (NCBI taxonomy): domain Eukaryota; kingdom Metazoa; phylum Arthropoda; class Insecta; order Hymenoptera; family Ichneumonidae; genus Netelia; species Netelia inedita. Next base: position 11,768,130 of record OZ024925.1, on the reverse strand, counting down.
TCAAATCATCATTATGCTGATTGCGATGACTTGATAATTTCTCGATTCTCATTTTGATAATCAGCGTAGTAAAATTCCCCAAAAAATCCTATTGTAAAAATTTCTAGGACTCTTTCCAGAACGATCGAGATATTCGTTATCGTAATATCGACCTGATTCGATCTCCTTGTAACCAAAGCGACGTGACGAAGATTGCAGTTCACTGTTTTCTGATAAATTCGCAAAGACAAGAATATCCTTGGTTCTTCAACCTCGCTGATTCGACGATATAGAGGTTTATACATATATATATATATATATCCGAGACGCGACACCAAAACCGAAGGCTCGACCGCCGATCGTACCGCGCCGGTTTACTCTTCTCTGGAGATGCGGTCTCGCAGCCGGTTCGACGAGAAAAAGTCGACCTGTCCAGCTTCCTCGTCTTCGTGGTTGTCGTCGGTTTCGTCTTGGTACGAACGATCGTCGGGCGAGGACGGAGGATATCTCGAAGTGACTTCAGGAAGTCGCTTGACGACAGCCCGATGGAGGTCGCCTTCTCGGTTACCCACGTAGCATATCGAGGATTGCCTTTTGAGTAACCGGCTGTTAAAGCTCGCTTATTAATTACTCTCTGCTTCCCCTGGCTTCCTCCTCGTAAAATATCGTCATCGAGATAATTCTCGACATAGAGTCAAACCCACGATGACGATCGTTGAGAAAAACATTGAAAGCGTCGCGTCGAGTTGAAATAAAAAGTTGTCGATAAAATCTTACGGGGGCGGTTTTTTTATATTATTCTTTTAAATCGCAACTTCCTTATTGCATGGACCCCAATAATTTTCGATCTCGGAACGATACGATCGTTAACGTTTTTTTTTTTACTTTCGACTCTGTGTATACTTTTGAGTAACTTTGTCAGTAATGGCGATTACAGCCATCGAATATATCGGTATGCCTCGAATATACGTTACGGCTGTAGATATATCTCCGTATCGTTGCATGCAACGAGAGCACATTCGCGAATTTATGTAACTCGATTAAAGTCGGGTTTATGGCGGTCTCGTCTTGTTGAGAACGAAATAACGAGCGGGTATAATACGGCTATATATATAAATACAGTGTATTAACACCGGGGCCGAAATCGAGCGAGCTCTTTTCGAGGGTACATAATTGGCCGTATGAGCTGCGTCGCGATTAATTCGGGGAGTGGGAGACATTTCGGTTGGAGAAAAGGAAAGAGAAGAGAAGAGAAGGAGAGAGAGAGAGAGAGAGAGATGATGATGGAGAAAAGCCCCGAGGTGAAACGGAGTCCAGAAGGTCGTAATCACGGAGCATTTGAGAGCAAACATTAAACGGTGGCTCGAGAGAAGTAGATGTATATCACCTCCTTCGACGAGTCCCCGCGCTCTATTACCGAAATTGTGAATTTAGATTCGTCGTTAAAGATCTTTTTTCCCAGGGAAAAGAAAGTAAATGTCTCTAATGGACAGCGACGAGAGCAACGACCGAGAAAGGACGAGAAACGAGAGCTTTTTCGAGGGACAAAAACGGAAAAAAACAGAGAGAGAGAGAGAGAGAGAGAGAGTGCCGTACCAACGTCCATCCGATAAGAAAAAACCTAATCGAAGGTCTCTCAGCGATAAATAACAGAGCAATCGTAGAAAACAGGAAAAAAGAAGAAAAAACAGTTCGAAGTCTCAGTATCCGTAAATTTCTTTTTTTTTTTACCTCGTCTTCGCAGAGACGGGGGATGGTTTTGCAGGAACGAAAGAGTCGTGGGTGGAGAAACGCGAACCACGACGACGAACGTGGAAAAAACGGTTGATGCGACGAGGAAACTTGAGGTGCGGTGGTGGTCCTACGTTCGCTGCGAGTTGAAACGAACAATCGTTAAAGCGAGAGAGCCTCGTGCAACGAGCTAGCGAGGCGTATATACAACACGCGAGAGGAAAGTCCCATCGTCCGAACTTTACGACGAGACGAGAACGGCTCGCGCCGTAACTCACGTGGGGGCCAATTATTGCAATACCTTTTTCGCGTTCGGCTATTTCGTATATAAAAATGAGGATAAGAGAGAGAGGGAGAGGGAGAGAGAGAAAGAAAGAGACAAAAAAACACACGCACGAGACTCTCTCGATACGTGGAACCCCGTGAAGAGGCGCGGCGAAAATACCGTATTGTTCGAGGGCCCGGGTACGAGTTTTAAAAGCGTCGCAATCACGTATTACCGCTCCTTCATTCATTCGGCACGGTCCACGCTCGGCATCGAGTTTCGCCTCTCGTCGTATTTCGCGAGTCGAGACACGCTCGAACAATACCAACGTATCGAAGAAAATAAAATTTTACCGCTACGAGACTTTTCTTTCCTGGACGTAGATGGCGCCGTACTCCCTCCCCCAAAAAAGAACCTGTTTTTTGACCTGTTACGGCAAGCGAAGAAAAAAGAATCGCGGCTTGTAAAATCGATCGAACACGTCACGAAACATGATCGGCTAACGTTGAATTTAAGATTGAAGAGATGATTGTTTTAAAGAATGTTGTTGGACGTTGGAACGAGTCGTTTTGGGTTGAACGCGTAATTCTACCAACTTCACGACCCGTTTCGAGCCTCGAGCTTCGTCGAGCTTTTGTAGCTCGCATCAACCGTGCTAAAAATATAGATGGCGTGTTCGGCTCGGTGCGCGAAGGACGCAAAGATATCCGAAGTGAAGCCCGAAGCGGGGCCGGAGGATAGTCGTGTGCGTTAACACGTACGTCGAGCAGGTTCGTTGGTCCGTCAATTCGTGCCAGCGGTCGGTCCGCACGGGCTAGCGCAACGTCGCGGGGTCAAAGAATCGGCACGCGTGCCAAGTGCACCGACCGGAATGAACGCACCCAACTGCATGCTCCGGCTTGTAAATGGGCTTTTATGCAGTCTGCGAACGGACATTTTGCACGGCCGTTGTCCTTTCTTCTATATTTTTCGGCCCCGTAATCGGAAGTGTCGTATTTGCTTCGAACCATCCGGAATACCGGTATCGGATATTGGACGATCATTGATTTTCTACGAAGTCGAGGAAAAGTGAGACTGGGAGCGAAAGCTCAACGAGCGAGTGTGTGAGAGAGAGAGGGAGAGCGATGGAACATATATGTGTATGTCTGCGGTTTATTCCTTGGATATCGGATTAAATTCCTTTCTTGTTACGTATAGGGACGCGAAACGCCGTGTGTGCACCAAACCAAGCTGCTAAATTCCAAGCACGATGAGCTTCCGTAGCCTCGTTGAGCGCAAAGAAAGAAAAAGAAAGAAAGGAAGAAAAAAAGCAAAAATACCATAATCCAATTTCCAGGGTAATTTGATCCCAGCGTTCTCCGCCGCGTGCTGTTCCCGACAACGTTTAGCCGGCTCTTCTGCGATGGATGTTTTTAAAATGAAAGCCAGCCACCAAGAAAAGAGTCGTGCTGGCTGAGTTTTCCTTTTTTTTCTCGTTCACTTTTTCTTTTTTTTCATCGTACTCGAGAGTCAACGCCGTTAAAACGAGCTTCGTGCCAGATTCCTTGGGGTAATAACCTATGCCAGGCCACCACCCACCCCTTTCAAGATTTATGAAAAAAGTGTATAACAGAGGCCGAATTCCCGAGCTTCCTATAATCTCCGTCTGTCGGCGTACGATCTTCTCATTTTCCTCAAGCTTTCATTTCTCACTCGTATTTTAATAGCCTCGGGCTTCGGTGCCTCTAGCCGACGTTCGCGAATAAAACTATACGCGCCCTTTGCGCAAGGTAACGTCGCACTAGCAATTTTATAATGCAGCGTAGGAATTCTTTTATCGTATCTTTTTTTTCCTTTTGTGTCCCGGGGACGAAGAGGTCGTCCTCGGTCGCTTTTATGCGTATTCGAGCGCGCATGCGCGCGAGCGAGTGTTACGGACGCGCCCGCTTTGCTTCTCGTCTCGTCTCTCTCTCTCTCTCTCTCTCTCTCTCTCGTTTTCGCTTCCATACCCCACCACCACAAAAAGCAACGAAACTAGGTAGTAAAGTTAACGCCGTCGTAGCGTCGGAGCTTTACGGCCGCGTTTATGCGAGACGTGCCCGATCTGTGCAACGGCTGCGACCGACTAGGCGCGGTCTCGAAATCGCTCGCGTCGTCACTTGGTAACATAGCGAAAATTCTCCTTTTTTGTTTCGTACAAACGGCTGTTTCACATGTCGCTTTTAATAATCGAATGTGCGAAAACGCCAACGCTTACAATTTTTGTCAACAACCCCTGCAAAATTAGAATTACGATTCAAATTTCCATCCGGCGAATTCACGAAACCGTCGGTCGTGCGTTGATCGGACCTCGTTCCATTGATACATGGAAACTTCGATGTTTCAACGATCGTCCACCATTCGCACGGCCCTCGCCTTGACAACCCCACCTGGCCCATTCGCCAAATTCCCCGGGGTTTAGTAGGGTGACGAGCAGTACCCCGTTTTTCCCTTGGAAACAAATAAAAAACAACCCTCGAGCATCCGTACGCGAACACCCGTCGCGCATGCGAACTACGAATAACGCGAAAATATTTCGGCGATTCGTGTTTCGTACTGACCAGCCGGAGCTTTTTGTTCCTCGTCGCGATTATTTCGCCAATTCACGCCACTTGCTACGAGAATTTTTTAGCACACTCGTCAGTCGGGTCGAAGGCAAAGGGTGAAAAAGAGGGTTTCGGAGAAGAGAGTGGAGGGAGAGAGAGAGAAAGAAACAGAGAGAGAGAGAGAGAGAGAGAGAGAGAGAAAGCTTGCGAGAGCAATATTCTTTATCGCTTGGCTCGGGCGAGACACGAGGGAACGAGAGGTTCGCCAGTAGCATCAGGACTGCGCGATGGTGTCTCGTGCACACGTACATGTACAAAGAGCTGTGTGGAGACCTCGATGGTTCTCGCGAACCATCCAGAACCCGCTGGCAAAACGCAACGTCGCAATTTTACGGTCGGATTATTGCCAGCCGCTAGCTTGCGCTTACTCCATCCCCTCTGAAACCCCTTTCACCCCCTGGCGTAAGAAACCGGGATACGGGTCCAGGCGTATACCCGTGTATACTCGGTTACCCTACGTGATGTACGATTTGTAACAATACACCTTGTCCTAGCCGTATGCCGTAGATAACGTGGATTGTGCACCAACCTTGAACTACGAAATTGGGAAAGAAACGTACTAGGTACGTCTTCATTGGTTCCCGGAGTTGAGCTTCTTTCTAGCAGTACGATCCTTTTTCCATTTCGTTGCCGATCCTCGAATCACCAACGGTCGTTCAACCAGACAGAACGCTTCTCGTCTGCCGAAATGAATACTTAATTCCACGCGACCTCGCCTCGCACGAGAGTCTGTACGGTGCTCACTTCGAGATGGATTGGACGAGTAGGAACAAATAACGAAGGTGTATGAATCATTTCTGTGAGTCGTGGCAGGGAAAACAAGACAGCGCGTACGGCACGAGAAGGTGATGTGTCTTAATAGTAATCCGCCGACAACATCTGCGCACCTCCTGTTTCTTGTTTCTCATAGCTGTTTCCGCTTCACTTTCCCTCCTACCACGTCACCTTCTTCACTTCTTACAGTGTTCAAGGTCATGATCCAGACCTCACGTACACTCGCTCAGCGATTTTCCTCGTTCTTGCGCTCGCAATTTCGCGAAGCGCTGGTGTATTCGGCAGGAACCCGACCAAAGGAATGGTATACGGGCGCGACTTCCGATATTCCCCAGACACGAACCATCCACCCTGAGTAACGTATCACGAAAGTCTAGATTTGGGTGCGATGGTAAAAACAGTTGCGAGACTAAAGTCGCTGCCGAATGTTTTTGTTACGTGGGGTGTTTACCAATGAGAAATGCCGAAAGATTACGACGAAAATGCCGTAATGACTTTGAGAAACACTCGTGGATCCGATTACGTTCCTATGCTAAAAAACGTTGTTTTCAATCGTCAAAGGACATTTTTGATGCTTTGTCCCAGCCATTAGTGAGTTCGCGGGACTCGCGTGTATCGAGAAGCAACGTCGCATCTGCGACAAGCGCCTAATTTTGAAAAGGGGGATACGAGTCGTTGGAGGACCTAGCGGGGAATAATAAAAAACGCTCTCGTTAGAAATCGGGAATTTTCTTCTTACGGTCGTTCGACGGGAAATAATGAAAAAGCTCGCTGGAACAGAGCTGAAAGGTAAAAGGGAAATCGCAAGTCTCTCGTTCCGCTTGACAAATAAGCGAACAAAAAAAGAGTAAACGAGACGGGAAATATTTCATACGACGAAGCATCCTTGCAGATGGGAAATATTCAAGAGTGGATCGGGGAATCGCAATTACATGTTAGCTTCCAGTATCCTCTCTGAAGCTTTCCTCCCTCGTCGCAGAGTTGACTTATTTCGCTTCGGCGTCATTTTTTCGACATGACCGTATTCCCGTATCTCAACTTTTTTTCAACTCCGCGCCACTTGAGATAAGTCTAGAAACTGGAATCTGTATTGACAAATTCTAGAGGTCCGGACCAGTTCACGCGCTATCCTCGATGGAACTCGAAAAAAAACAGGGAATACGACAAAAGTACTTTGAGAATCTCTCGAGAATCCGTGGACCACGAGCTCGGGCCGACCACGAAGAATGAAAATTATTTGCGATAAGGATCTGCCGGCCTGTACGAAGCTTCACGGAGGATAAGAGAGCGGGGAGTGGAGTGGAAGATCGCAATCTCGACCGGTCGCCAGTTTCGCATATATTGAAACGTGAAGCAAGAAGCGTTATAAGAAAGCCCTCGCGGACCCTCGATAAGCCTCGAGGTGGAAAAGAGGGAGAAGAGAGGAAGAAGAAGAAAAAAGAGATGAAGAGGATAGAGCATGAGTGAGAGAGAAAGATAATCGAGCAATGGGAAAAAAGATCCCAAGGAAAGGCGATGTTGCGTGATGGGAACTGGACGAGCGAGGAAGGAGAGCTTGATACGAAGGGAGCACGACCGATGTCACACGACCGGCCCGTCAACGACACGCCCCGCAAAACTCACCCCGCAGTAATCTCCACCAAAATCGATCACTCTCGAGGAAATTGCCAACTACTACGTGAGAATTTAGTCCGGGGAACGTGTCGTTCGTGTTCACCGCGAAATCGGCAGGACCTTTCGTTCGGTATTATCGTAACTTGACCCCACGACTTTTTCCATTAACCGATAAACCACCCTCCCTATAATCTTCTCGACAATCATCAAAAATTCATATCAATTTTTTTTTATCCTGGTCACCATATTTCTTCATCGATGTAATGAACGCACTTTGTACTCGGGACTTTTACTTTCGAGAGTCTTTCCTGAGATGAAGACTGTCTGAAACCAGGAAGAGAAGATACGAGATCGCGTTGATATTCTCAGAAAGATTATGTGCGCATAAAAAGGGATAAGAATTAATAAAATATCAAGCAGCTGAGTGCAGGTAAAGCTTCTTAGCCAAAGTGCTCGTGACCTCCCACTCTCCTCACCCCCTTCTTACTTACAGTCTATATTGCTCTCTCTCTCTTCCATCTCCGAACTTTCTCTCTCTCTCTCTCTCTCTCTCTCTCTCTTCCATCTTCCAACATTCTCTCTCTCCCTGTTTATATTCACGATCGCTGATCTCAATATTCTCCAAGAGTCTTCTCTCCTCGTGCCTCACTCAGACATAAAGCCTCGATATAGTTCCACCCCGTATATCGCGCGAGCCTTCCCTCTTTGTTCTCAAAATACGTAAAGAAAACACATTTGCGAGCGACGACAAAGGCCTGTAACAACTGTAGGGGATCTTCGATACTACAGCTGTCTCCACAATTGAGTTTTGTGGCTTTCCCATACGTATTCCCATCGTGGAATATATTTTACGGTTGACTATTGCGATGAACAAAAAATGACAAAAGAAAATTCGGTCCAGATCGACTAATGATCGATCTCCGTTTGAAGATTGGAAAATAATCCGATCGTTGGAAAATTTGCAAAAATCTGCTCGTTGAGTGAAATTGGACAGGAACGAAAGACGAGAAAAAAGGAACAAGCTAGATGTCAGTCGGAGATTTTTTTTCAACCATGAACAAAGTCAGAATTTCCTAGCGACATAAATTTTACACTGGGCGGTAGACCTATAAAGCACGCGTTTCATCGAAAACTCAAGAAGAGGAGGAGGAGACCCTCGTAGGTAGCACGAGAGGTCTTCTCTCATCATTTCCCTCCACTGCGCACCGCGTGGTTTACGTAGTACTTTCGTATATATTCACGTCCGACGTGAAAGTAGTACACTCGGTTTTCGTGGCAGCAGCGTCGCGGAGAGATAGAGACAGAGAGCGAGAGAGAGAAAATTTCGACCTTTTGCACTCGGCAGGCATCTCCGGTTGGGCCACATAGCTCTCTTCGCATCCTTAACTTCTTCGTCGACGCGTGGTTGATTTACAAGGCGGCTTCTCTCGCCCCCGGGGCTTGTAGAGGGATTGTGAACCGTAGGGCAGTTACCCTCTCTCTCTTTCTCTCTCGATCTTTCTCTCCCTCTGCAAGGGCTCCTTCACGAAAAGGACGACGTCGACGACGACGAGGGTGACAACGAAGCTTTCGAGTCTGTCAGCGACGTTATTTCCGGTTTGTGTACCACCGGGTTTCGAGTATGTCAGTGCAGTAAATATGAATATGAAGGGCGAAGGGAGGAGGTCGCGAAAATATAAATATTAAAATATGGCTTACGACCTCTTGTTGGGGGTGGCGTTGTCGAGTCCTTTGTTCGTACGTTCGTGTACACGAGTGTCCTGCGGGCTATTGTGCGAAATTCGTTCGCGAAAATTTCAATCGGCCTTTGGCGTATTAATTACTCGATGTCGAGACGATTGCCTCGTGTCCCTTCCGGCGAAAAACCACGTGTACAACGAAGTTAGTAATCCATCGATTCAATTATTACGTATCAATTATACTCTCGTACTTCGCTATCTAGGGGTAGTTCGACCGAGCCACCGGTTTCTGATTAATTTCAATTTTACATTCGCGCTTGGTTGTCGACGTAGTCGTTCCCTGTTAAAAGCAAACACCCCGTGGCGGTTCTTCTCGCGTCGCGCACTTTCTTACGGTTCGACGCGTTCGCTCCATCGCATCCCCGTTAACCGTCCCTCGGCGCTTATATTTCTATCGCTATCACGGATCAACGGACCGGCAACCGAGTGGGTGGTGTACGATATTAAAATCTACGGTACAAAGAGAAAAGAAAAGAAACGAGCGAAAAGTAGCGAGGACCCTCCGCGCGATGGCGTCGACTCTCTCTCTCTCTCTCTCTCTCTCTCTCCGTAGCTTCGTCTTCCTCTTCTTCCTTTTTTCTCGTCGGTCCTGAACTCACCCCTAATTTTTTTATTACCGTTCGGTTCGATGCTCGCGCAAAACCACGGGAATATATCGCAATTTATTCCATCGTTCCAAAGGATTTGGCGAATCGAGGCAAAGCGCGTACACTAAATTTCGCCAACCCACCCCTTTCCCTCTCTCTCTCGTTCGAAACTTCCACCCTCCTCGACATTCAATTACCCCCTTGTACTTTTTTCCGCCGGGGATGTTAACGTACATACTTCGCGGAAGCTTATCGATAATTGCCATCTCTCGTCGATATGCGGATACCAACTGCTCGCGACAGACAGATCCGTTCCTAAGATTTCACGAAACACAGAAACAACCAAAACAAAAATCGAAATATTTTGGCGATTCGAGCAAAACTTCGATTGGAACGTTGCTACCTTTCGAATTCCCATCCAAGTTCGATTGCAACGCTATTCTTGCAATGTCGAGCATTTCCATGGAATGAACAATGAGGGTTGGTGGACATTTCGTTCAATTCCAAAGTTCACCCCTTTGCTGGTTACGCGCAACGTTACAGTCTCCATCAGGAGCTAGAGGCGCGCCCGTTCGATCCGTCGAATCGATACAGGCCCCTTTCGCCGTTGGCCAGAAGTCAGGAGAAGAGCCTCGAGGACAAAGAGAAATACCAGCGGCCGATGGAGGGCTCGTTCCTGCGTCGAAAAAAAAATCCTCCGCCCCATGTGCGCAACCCCTGCGTACTTTTGGGATCTCCTCGTACTCCGATAGCGCGCCTAATCCACGAATTGCGCCGAATATTTACCCAAATATACGTGTACCCGTTGTTGTAATGCGAAACCCATATATACATACGACGTTTACCTATCGGGTATATATACGTATACATCGCGTATCGTTACACGCTGTGAACGGTGAACGCGTTATCTGCTGCAAATAGCCTCCGGATTTTGACAAGCGGTGTGCCTCGTTCAACATCCTCCCTCCTATATATGTATATATATAGAGAGAGAGAGAGAGAGGGATACATATATAGTACATATAGTATGTACGTATGTATATACGTACACATACGTACGCACCCCTGTAAACATTTCCGCATACGGCTTCACTCGTTTCGTCCACACGGTCACGTTTACCGTGCTCGTACTATCGATTTGTTCCTATCCGCCCCCCCCCCATTGTTGCGCTATCCGCGTAAATACCGTTGGAATACCCGACGCATAATTCCAATCAGTTCCGCTGCTCCTCTCGCTGCCATCGGACCGATCACCGTTGTTTCTCTCGATGCCACGTTTCTCTTACTCGATATCGTCGATCGTAACAATGTTCAGGGGAGTTTAAACCAATGCATGACTCTTTTTCCATGGTCGAGCGTAGAACTACCCTTGTTTCTCTCAACCCTGTGCATTCGCGATTGGTCCAAATGTACGAGGAATAAAAATGGAATTTTTTTTAGGGTCGTACGTTACGACTATATTTCCAATTGTCCAGCTGCTGTCGAATTGATCAACGTAATTCGTAAATTTTTAGGACGCGGCTACTTTATCATATCGGTTTCTTTTTTGTACGCGCGTCCGGTAAATCATGCTCGCGGGGTGTTCACCAGTTTTTTGACGACCCTCCCTTGCATTGCATAATTAATACGAGGGGGGTTTTGAAAGGGGATACGTGTGGGGTATGCGTGGGGTCGTGGCGATATTGCGTCGTTGGCCGCAGGGTTGGTTACTACTATATGACGTATATATATATATGTGTGTGTGTGTGTATACGACGCGTCGAAGGGGGGCTTGATAATAATACTCGCGAGCTGCATCCGCACTCCCCATACGTCAATGTCTCCGCTCGTTTCGAGGGTGATTCGCGCTCTCCCTCTCTCTCTCTTTACCCCTCGTCACTCGCCCTCTCTCACTCTCACTTTCTATTTCACTCCACCACTATGAAAGATATAGGATTGGTATATACGCGTGCCAAACTCGGGATAGCGAACCCTTATCTCATTCGTCGAAAACATTTCTTTGTTCCCGTTGCCGCGGCATCGTAGAGACGAATGAAAATATTTTAGGGGTTGGTTCGAGAGGTTCTCGGTACCGTAGACGCTAATACCAAGATGAAAGAGAGAGCGAGAGAGAAAACGTCGAACAAAGAAGAAGATAAAGGGAGGAGAAAGAGGGAGATGCTCTCTCTGTCTCTCTCTCATACTCTTTTTCCCCATTGCTCTCGGGCCCAAAGGTGAACCCCTCGTTTCGTTTCTTTTCCTTAGATCGGGACATCCGGCGAATGGTGAAGAAGACGAAACGAATTTTACAGATCCCAATTACTCGGTAATCGTCTTTTCGCGAGCTGCTGCTTCCTAAGGCGCTTACACCCAGTAAGATGGAAGTGGATTATGAGGAGTCGAAGTCCTAGGGAGAGAGCTTTTTTTTTCAATGTACCAAAGGTACAAAAGTCTCTCGAGAGCTTTCCGGGACGTTCGCGAGTCGTGAGAAAGTCCCCGTTGGTTTATATCTCGTCGTTCCTTCCGCTATCCGCTAATCTAGTCATCTTCTTCGAATAACACTTTTTATATATCCACTTTGGGATAAAAACGCACGCGAAAGAACGCAAAGAACTATTTATTTAAGATGATCGAAGTATCCTCCCTCCCAGCTCGTATGATATCGTTACGCTGTAATACTATCAACCAAACATATTATTGTTATCGCATCGTATATCGAATCAATAATCTAATCGACACTCGATGATCCCTCTCGGAGATTCTTATTTTCCCCTTAAACATCCCAAAAGTCCTGAGCCGCCACGTATATTTACGAGTCCTTCGACTTTTCCCCGCACACTCCACTCGAGAACTTTCATTGTTCCACCCTTATTATTCCCTCCATTCCTCTTTTCTTCAAATATACCCCCTCCCCCAAGACATCGACTTCCGCTTCCGTCGGTTCGTGGAAACAAGGAACCGCCTTGGGGGAGGAGTGACGAAGACGTTGTCATCCGCAATAACTCGTTGTAAGAAGACCCGGGGCAGAGGGTGTGTAAGACGTCATCGATTATTTTTCTACGCGTGAAGAAGCACCCGCTGGAGTGCTCAGACGGGGGTGGTTTTTGGCGTTCAAGCATCGAGCTCTTTGTCTGGATTGTCGAGCGAGGGTGGGATAGGAAGCAGCAGTGGGTCACCGGGCTCGGGTCCTTCCTCGCTCCGCGACGTAGGTGCGCTTTTTCCTAGGACGCGTAAATACAAAGTTTTCACCCTGCCTATTCGAAAGCTCGGGCAATCTTTCTCCGGGAAAACGAAAAACTTTGGGGATGCTTCGGACGTTTCAACTGTACGGGAAACACTACACGCACCGAGAAAAAAAGCCATTACAGTTTTCCCCGTTTCCCTTTTTCCACGATTCTACAACGTTTCTTAACGTTCTTTGTGTTTAAGAGGCTGAGGAAAAAAGTGGCGTCATCCCCCGTGGAGCGCGAGGGTGCAAGGCGACAAGGAGGCAGCCGCGACTGGCTGTTTTTTTCTTCCTTTTTTTCTTCATCTTTTCTTTATCTCTTCATCCGGTACGAAAGAAGAGGATGTCCATAAATTCGTGCTGGTCTTTCGCTGATTTTGTCGTTGTCGTCCGGGTCCGCGTCCCTTGTCTCGTCGCTGCGGTACTATTACGACATTGCACCCTACCGCACGAAATCAGAAGACGGAAACCTCGAAGGGCGAGAGGGAGAGAGGCGTGACGAAGAGACGAAACTTTTATCTCTTTGGCGGAAAGTCACTTAGCGTTCCTCATGGCTTGGTCGGTTGTACGGAAGAAATGGCGGTGGGGGTGTCGGTGGCTGAGATAAATCATTTCTTCTCCGTTAATTTTTGGTTGTTTGTTGCTTGGGGAGGCGAATGAATAAGACTGCGAAAAGTTTTCGTTGAATGGAGTCCTTCTCAAAAAGAATACAAATTTTCAAATGTTAACTGGGAAATTCTTAAGTTTCGGAAATAAACATATCGTTACTAACTGATGACGGTTGAGGAATTTATCATTGTCGTCTTCTCCTAACTCAAGTATTCCGGCTTCGTCATACCAGATGGACACGTTTCTTCGAATATCCGAGAATTTTCTTTTTATCCTGCCCATCTATTTCCGTAAGCCTCGAAACTCAACGTTATCGTATAGCGCAGCATTGATTGAAATTCGGTGCGAGCACGTAAGGCAAATATACGGCACTTCCACTGTGAATCCAAGATCCGCTTGAGGTCCAGACGGATCCGTTGTTGAATCAAAAGCGTTACTAGTGATTTCCTCCTCCCCACTCGTAAAGCTTCGTCGTTGCGCTCATAGGATGAAAATTGATTCTCGCAAGCGGGTTTCTATCCACACGTTGACCATACCCGTGTCTCGGGCTATTCGGTAAAGGTGAACGAACGAACGAACGGGACAAAAAAGAGACGAACGACGACTCGAGAATCGATGCGAGATGGCTGAGCACATATCTACACGTACAGCTTCCGATCGGAGAATCTATCGAGACGAACGTGATAAGGATAATGCATAGAAGGAAAATCCGAGGATAAAAATGAGACGTGGAGATGGAAAGCCTCGCTTTTAGATTCAATGTTCACAGTTTTGCGTCGAACTTGCCAGCTTGCATGAGAAGATCAAGATTCAACAGTGCGAGAGACCTGGGTAATTTTGTTTCGCGATTTTGACGATTTCGAGAATCGATAATGGGTGAAAAAAGATAAAATATTGATTTGTGATTTTTTAATTTTTGAAATAATGTATGTTTCGTGATTAAGGGTTAAGGTCAAATACGTCGATACACGTCAGAAAAAGAAATTATTTGAAGTCTTCTATTTTCTAGGGTTTTGAAAAGTTTGTCAGATTCGCTTTATGCGCATTTTATAATTCAACGCAATTTATTCAACGCCATTCTCCAATCGAAACCCAGTCTTCTGCTCGGGAAACTATAACCAAAATTTTTGATATTTTTTATCTACACGAGGCAAATCCAAAGAAATATTTTAGCGGATGTATCGAACCGATATAATTTTAAGTGTAAATTTATATGTGTAAGGCATAAAAGTTATACTCTAGGCCATATTTTTTTAGTACACGGGTCCAAAAAGCCTTAAAGCGAAGGACACTAAATTTTCCTCGAGGGTATTCGATTTATTTTCAGCCCTTAAAAAAAAGCTCGAAAATAATAGTTCGTCATTTTCACCCTACACCAATAAATGCGAGAATAAACAAAAATTCAACCATTTGAAGTTGCTCGCTATTGTACTAAAGGTGAGTTCGATCGAAGAGTACCTACGAAGTTGTTTTTGCACCCAAGCGAGAAGGATACGTATAAGCTCCTCGAGGCATATCTGGTTCGAAGCAGGGTGCAGCACGTAAACGAGCCAAACGGAGCACCCTGACGTGCGAACCAATTATCCGAGCGACTTTTCTCTACCTCGCTCTTATCGCTCCCTCGCCTCTCTCTCTCTCTCTCTCTCTCTCTCTCTCTCTCTCTCTCTCTTTCTCATCCCTCGGCCTCATCTGTTTTCTCATCCCCCTAAGTCTGTCATACATACGCACTACGATATTTTAAGCGTGAGAGTGACGGGATACACACGTTTGGATCGTTTTACAAGCGTCCATATAACGGGATTTTATCGCTCTGGGACCTATGACCGGCCGCTCGTGGCGTTAAAGCTCTAAATAAGAGCTTCCTTAGGAACGGTTTCGTGAAATCCCTTGGGACGCGGCTCTTTCACGAGCTAGAAACTTGGAAGGAGAAAGCGAAACAGAATGAGAGAAAGGGGGACGAGGAGAGGGGGAGGGGAGACCTTCCGGAACGATCCCCTTTGCCAATCTCACCCCCGCGAAAGCCCTCTCTCTTTCCCCCCTCCTCCTGCCCCATTTTCACTAGCTTTTCTTTACGTCCGGCGCAAGGGGGTTGGAGCGGGGCATTCGTTGGACGTAGATCGTTCCCGGGTCCCGTAAAACGAAGCCAAACCGTTCGCTGAAACAAGCACGGGCGGACAGAACCCTCGCGCGTCCATTTGGTCACGGTCAAGGGATGCTTTTTCGCGCGACGCTCCAACCGTACTGAGCTATGGCCCTTTGATGGCGTATAAACTTTCCGGTAGCAATACACCAGTATGCCGCACTTTGAACGAACTATACACAGTGAAAGAGAGGGCCTCGTGTGCTCTGGGGGGTTGAAACATCCTCCTTCTAGCTACACACTATTTTGACCACCCTCGATGCCTCGGGGGCTTTTTAATTTTTTATCCACGGTACGTTCTCAATTTCCAGGGCAATTACACCGCTTCTCAGGCGCAAATTTTCCACGATATGTCCGAAGCTCGAAGCCCCCACGATCTTTGAACTTAATGAAGACAGGGCCCTTGGTATACTTTTCCTATATTTTGTCCATCAACCTAGTCGAGGGGTAGTCGAGTCGAAGGGTAGTTTCGAGCAATTCTCAACAGGACAAACACGTTTTTTTCGTTCTACCAACCGGGAGTCCTTCGGAAGGGCTCGTCCTTGTTTGTTCTCTGTATCTATGGTAACTAAGACGAAACGGGAGTTTGAGCACAGTCATGACGATCTTCGTGTGATCAAACGTCCCTACGTCTCGTATTGCAGCCTCGGGCCATATAACCCAACCCAACCCTCGAACCTCCTGTGCTTCTTTACCTTTTCACCATGCCACCCTTCGACAACGTCTGACTCGACCCCCACCACCACGAAATCCTGCCGCTGCCACTGACAGAATCTACGCGATAACCGTATAGATATAGAGATATGCTTCCCTGTTCGGACAAAGTCTACCAAGATTCAACCCTCGAACGTTCGACAGATCGTAATTAAACGAAGGAGTCGCGCAGTCGGCCTCGGAACGAGCACCCAGGCTGGAATTAGCAGTATCGCGACGTTATCGGGTCGTTAACAATGGCGAGAGGGTCCTGAGCCGAGGGTCCTTGCTATGAAAAGGGCTTCCTTTTGCACGGACTTATGCACAGGCTTAGACAAAGAATTCCCATTGGGCCAGCCCTAGTTATCAGCCATCTGTGACAGTGATTGGCCACCGAGTCGATCCTGGAGAGAATTTGCCATTATGGAACGAAGTGTTCAAATCGAAGCGAGATTATCGCTCGTCATTAATTTCTAATCAAGATCGATCGTCCGTTAATATCGATCAGTTTCGTTCAAGAATAACTCATTTATAACAAAAAGAGGGGCTAATCAGCACTCGTTGATTATTAGCCACCTAGGTGACCAAAAAGCTCATCTCATCCACTATTTCTCCCTGTCTGGAGGAAATTCTCAAACCCAGCAACGAACGAAGCCCTTTCAGTGTCTCCACTTCTCTTGGTTTCGCGGTTGGATACAATTTTCTTTCCTCTTCCACGACCCTCGCGTTATTCCTTTTGCGAAAGTGAGAACGGGGGGTCTCCCAACTTCCCGGTGTTCCCCAAGTTTCGGCTCTCCACCGTCGCATAAACGAGCTTACGATCGAGTCCGTATTTAATTTACG
Organism: Netelia inedita; assembly: GCA_964017225.1. Classification (NCBI taxonomy): domain Eukaryota; kingdom Metazoa; phylum Arthropoda; class Insecta; order Hymenoptera; family Ichneumonidae; genus Netelia; species Netelia inedita. Next base: position 11,751,327 of record OZ024925.1, on the reverse strand, counting down.
GTGGTTGTAAACGTCCGCGTATATACGCGCAAGACGTAAAGGGAGTTCGGGAACGGAAAGGAGAATATCCCAGTTGTCTCCCTTCGTGAACAAAGAGAGAGAGAGAGGGGGCGTGCGATGAAAATGAGTACCACGGAGAAGCCTCAGGGGCCCTTACTTACTCCGGTTCTCCAAACCGTGCGAGAGACGGTTTCACGGCCCCCGACGTAACCGACGTCTCTCCGTAGATTTAACGACCCGAACGCCGAGGATACATCCTGTGGCAACCTTTGTTGACATCTCTTCCATCTGGAATCTCTTCTCTATCCTCTCTCCCTTTTCGTACGTACCCGGGAAACGGTGCGAGCGTTATATCGTCACGGAGGTTTATACGAGTCGCCGCGAAATATTCGGATTATCGTTGTCCCATCCTACCCGTTACTAGGGTTATAAAAGTTCCAAAGGGTAGAGAAATCTCACCTTGGAACTATTCCATGACTCGCCTTGTTTACTGTCAACCGAATGACGGATGTGGAGAAATGGTATAATTCGAATGAAGAAATTGAGACATTTTTTCAATTAGAATCTGTAATTATTTTTTTTATATATTTTGTTTCGATTTTCTGTTTGTATCGTAGATGGAAGACGAGGGTAACCATGGCAACGACGACACGAGATGCTTCATCCTCTCGACCCTCGCTGCTCTTCAATGGTCCAGAGTCTCGTGCGTTCTCTGCCGAGCCGCGATGCTAGTCTTCGACAGGTATCCTCTGGTCGACGGTACCTTCTTCCTGTCGCCTCGTCAGCACTCTCACTCATGCGCCGAGGTTCGTACATCCTATTTTCCATTATCGTATTCTTGACGAGATTTTTTTAAAAATTTGACATAAAATTTTCAACGTATGTGTTTTTTCCGGTACATTACAGGTCAAGGTCGAGGGTCGCACACAATTTTTATCAGCCGTGTGCATGAGCTGTCTCGAGGGCAGCGCCGGAGCTTTGGTTCGTTGTCGTTGTTGCACTCAAACCTGGGACGGTTCAAGCCTCGTCCTCGGTACGATGTACAGTTATGACATATTTGCTGCAATGCCATGCTGCACCGAGCGCCTCAAGGTGAGAAGGATCAATATTCAACAATCGTTTAATGAAAAATCTATAATCAATCATACTCCTACGGCAGAGACGGGCGTTTTAACGTCGTGAGAGAGGCTTGCTTCTGATTAAAATTGTTCGTGGCAAAAATAAGAAACGAACAATTTTTTAATTTTTTTCATAATTGACAATTCGCAACCATTATTGTTGTACCCAACTGAAAAATCGCACGCTCGTCTCTGGCGTGCGAGATTCTCGAAAACTGCCGATCGTCGTTTTTACGTTTTCGTTTGGTTTAATTTTTTCGTTTTTTTTCGTTTGTTCTCGATCTGTTGCAGTGCAACAGCTGCCAAAAGCCACTGATCTATCCTCACCAGCGGCTGAATTTTTATTCGGACTACAGTCGCGTATTTCCGTGTCCCCATTGTCGCGCGGTGGACGCGCATTTCGTTAAACCGTTGTCGGCGTGTTACACACGCGAGCAATTCCTACTGTACAGCCAGTGGCCGTAACCATTAGAGAAATTGGCGATTCGTCATCCGTGCAACATCCTCGGCGATGATGACAGCAGCAACAGCAGCGGCGGCGAAAATACGCGCACGCGGAATTGCATTTCCGACAACCCGAGGACTCGAGAAACCACGCATCCTGATTCGCCGGTTGGCTTGGCGCGACTCACGCTCGACTGGGAAAAAATTCTTCGTTCGGGTCTGATCATGAATTTGCCCTGAGTCGAAGATTCGCGTTGGGAGAAAGATGAGAAGAGGAAGAAGAGAAGAAAATGAAATGAAGCTTTTATTTCTCACCGTTTTCGCGGTGGTTACTGTTTTCTTTTGTTCATTTGTCTTTCCTTCTAGTGTGTTTTATTTTATGTTTTCTTTTTTTTTTTCATAAACCCTTACTCTTGCGCGTCAGAGCGATTTTCGTGAATCGTTAATCCTACTTTTTTTTTCTTTTTTCTTCGATCGAGAAAAAAAAATCGCGCGCATCGCGTATTTTTTTACGGGTCAATGAAGATTGTCGAATCAAGCATGTGAAAGAGAAAAAAAATTAATCTGCTGATGATTAGCGAAAGGTATGACAGTCTGATAATGCTACAGGCAGAAGATAGATAGAGAGAGAGAGAGAGAGAGAGAGAGAGAGAAAGAGAGAAAGCCAACCATCTAAATAAGTTAGTCGAATTATTAATAACAAAAATTGATAAACGGTAATAATTACCTAAAATAGATTATTAAGCGATAAACCAACTTAACTCACATCAATTTATATTGTACGAAAGAAAAGAAATAAGAAAAGAAAGAAGCCAACCTTTGTTAGGGCGTTTATAAGTGAAAATGGGCTGCCGAGGTGAAAAAAAAGAAAGAAAGAAAAAAAAATAATACTATTGTTTGTTACTTAGATAATCGATAAAGTTGTTTTCATTTTTAACATTTTATTAGTTTGTACTGCGTTTAGGCGAACATCGTTGTTTTGTTTGATAAAAAAAGAAAAAAAATGGAAAATGAAAAAAGGAAAATGCCGCGCGCGACACCTGGGAAACGTTTTTCGCACGAGTGATACGAACTCGGTTCTGTGCACGGCGGGACTTTTATTTTTTTTCTTATTTTCTGCGGGACTTTCGCGCTTTTTTCCATGCTCTCGATGTTCGATCACTGAGCGACTTGTACGGTGACGAAAATATAATCGACCACTCCGTTGAATAATCGCCCAAGCCTATCGAGATAATTTTCGATTCCGATCGAAATCGACGATTCGACGTATGTATTGCTGGTTTTTGTTCTCACAGTAATTTTGCCAATCTTCAATGAGAAAGCGGAATTTTCCTCGAAATACAATTCATAAAACAGTTTGTCTCGATAGCTTGGCACTCTAAAAATAAAAAACTGATCGAGTTTGATTTTAAAAATCGTTTTGAACCATTTTGAAATCGCATAAAAAAACTTCTTTTTTTATATAAATAACTCTAACTTCTAGGAAACGGGCAATATAGAGAAAACTCTATAGAGGCTCCATTGTCACAGATTTCTCGTTCTTTCGCCGAAAAAAACTGCCCCAACCCTGAATCTAGCGAACATCTCTTATATATCTCGGTAAATCGTGAAAGAAATTTCATCATTTTTACAAAAAAAAAACACGAGATATCAAGATTGAGAGCTCATAGCGCCCTCTAGCGATCCGTTCGAACAACTCGAATCTGCAGGGGCAGGGGTATCAACATAAAAGCAAATCAAGAACCGAGAGACGAATGAAAATATCGAGAGGAACGGTAAAAAATAACGAGCGCAATGTAAATACGAAAGAGAAGATCGACCGAGATAAAAACAATTCTTTTTCTTTTCCGGCGATGCTGGTCGTTGCTGAACACCCATAGCGGCCGTCCCGAGAACCAAAATCTGACCGATCCTGCAATTTCCGTTTCTCAAGAAAGAAAAAACATAAACGACGACGACGACGACAAAAAAAGAAAGAAAACGAAACGAAAAAAAATCATCCTGCGAGCCTTTTGACTCAGAGACGATTTTGGCTCCCAAGGTAGTTTAATCGACCGTGCGTACCTCTTTTATGCTTTATCGTGTAATAAACGTATATAAACAGAAGTAACTCTAACAGCGTAGGAGAGCAGTAGACTAAGCAGCTGACGTGGAATAAATCTACGAGCGTTTTCGCACTAGTCGAAACGTCTCGATCGTGGAAAGTCGCGTCAAGCTGCAAAATACAACAACAAAAAGTGAAAACTCAGATACACAACACTTACACAGATAGCAAAACAACTTTTGCAGCCACGCGACACAGTGAGGGAGTAAGAATAAAATGGAGAAAAGGGTGGAGCGTAGATTAGAAACAAAAAACGACAAAAACAACAACAACAAAACATAGCGAGACGTTGAAGCTAGAGTTAACGAAATAATAAAATGATTTTAATGAATAAAGCAACACATTTACGACATAAGAAAATATATTCGTGCAGGGAAATAGGGAGGGACGAGTTACGTGTGGAATGGTTTTTTACTTTTTTTTGTTTTTATTTTTTTGGTATCCACCCAATATTTCTCACAGTGCCAAATATCACTACGGATCTTTTCCTTCGTCTGATCGCACTCGCTTCGTCAGTTTCCTCTACTTTTCTTTTCATCGCTTTGATTAAACGCCTAAGAAAATTATATATTTCGCTGTATTTTTTTGTATTCGAAGATTTTGACAAAAAGCGCGAGTTATCGACGTGAGTGTAAATGACAAAAGTGGCTGCCGTAACACGCGTAGTCGATACGAGTTCCCGCCTCGACTCATACGACGGCCATTTTCGTTACCCCAGAGCCACGAAACGTCGGTAATTCGCGCTCCGTCGATAAGATCACCGGACGATCGCTGCAGCCAATCTAATCGAGGCGTACAACGCGTTGTTGTTCTTTCTTTATTTTTCATTTTCGTCTTTTTTTCTCCGGTCTTCTTTCGTTTCTTGTCACACGAGGAACTCCAATGAAATCGTTACGGACCTCGTCGTTTCGCAGTATACTTATAGGATTAAATCGTGAACAAAAAACGGGAATAAAAAAAAACGTTCGAGCACATTGCGACGAAAATGTTAAAGTCGGTTTAAGAAAAAAAAGCAACTCAAGAGAAGATGATTAAGCGCGGAAGTGGTGAAAACGATCTAGAATTTAAGGGGATGATTGTGACAGAAAAAAAAAGTAAAACTCTTCGGTACATTACCGTACTACTACAGTTTAACGAGCGAATAATGAATTTAAAAAAAAAAGAAAAAAAAAAGATTTCGCAAACGTATCGTAAGTGAGTGTTTTTTTTCACAAACAAAAAAAAAGACCTACGGTCGAGCGAATGTCGTGTGGAAACTCAGTTTCGCTTTCGACATTCGCCCTTTGTGTTTAATGTTTGGCGCATAAGCTTCGTAAGCCCGCGAGTTTTGGAATCTCGGAAAGCTTTACCGAACGCAAAAAAAATGAAGATTCATGAAAAAACGAAACGCCGGGCGAGAGGAAAAAGTCTGCTATGAAAAACAAAAACAAAAACGAAGTACGTAGTACGAAGATCGGTTTCAAGATCTGGACGATCGACGATTCGCGCTATATCTCTCTCGTGTTTTTAGGCGTAAAATCGCGAAGGATTCGTCGTGCCGCGATCCTCTTCCTAATCGAATGAAAAAAAAAGAAAATTAATAATAACGATAACGATTAAGTATACACAAGCACACACTGACACGCGTACATATATGTATATATATATATATATATATATATATATATATATGATTTACTATAATTAAAAGCAACAAAAAATATGCATGTAGGAATAGTTCTTTTGGTATATGGAATGAAAATTATGTATCTACATATATTTATATATATATATATATATATATATGTATAAATAAATATATACGGATATTTGCTCTAGGTCTGGTAAGGTATTAAGGATATAGTTAGGATAACTTTTTTACTCCGGTCACCATACGATTTTGTACCTTTTGCTATATAAACTTATATATATATATATATAGTATATTATACATATATTTATAAATATAAATATATATATATATATATTAATAATATATATATAAATATTATCTACGCGTGTCGTAGGAGACGTTGGTCTTATACGGGGAACGGGAACGCTTCGATGATCATTTTTGTCGTCAATGCAATTTTTTTTTAATTGTTCTTTTCATGTTATTTTTCGTACGTTTTCTTTTTTCATTCAATCATACGTGCCACATGCAAAGCCCACCGAGATGTATTATTCATCGTGACGAATCGTGGCGACTCTCCGATGTCTCGAGAGCGTATCTTCCAGGGCCGTTTATACGTCGACACGCCTCAGACACGCTTTGAATGCGAAAATTAAGAAAAAGAAAAGATATAAAACTGAAAGAGAAAAATGGAAAAAATAAGTATAATTAACAAACATCACAGGTACACATCATATAGAAATATCGAAACCCTTTCGTTCCCCGCTTGGGCCTCGTCAGCGTCGAGGCGTCGAGTGAGTATAAGAAAACAACAAATTTTGTATCGATGTTTTTAGAGAGAGAGATATTTATGGGTACGATATTCGCCGGCCGGTACCCCCCTGATTGCTATTGACCAGATGTGTCCGTCGATCTTGTCAGCCGGATTGATTTTTGACGAGTTTTGTTTTTTACCAAAGCGACATGTCCGTTGGAATAAAAAATAAAGGCATTTTTTTGGTTGCAATGAAAAGGCAATGAACGAAGTAGACGACGAATAAGGACACAGGGCGCGAAGAGTTTTTCGTATTACGAAAATTTCGTTTCAATTTTTCTTTCGTAACTCGATGAATTAATTAATACGTCGCTAAAATTCTATGAAAATTCATGACCGACGTCTCTCGGGTCATTATTTTTGTATTTCATTAACGTCGCTGTTTCGATGGGCGCGAAATTCTTTCGAATCTTTGGGGAAGAGTATTTTGTTTTTTCTTTTCTTTTCTTTATGTTCGGATTAATATTTCATGACGGGAGAAGAGAAAACAGGAGTTTGCGAGTGAAGCGTGCATTTTAAAAATTGGCCGGTCGTAATGATACACGGGCGACCCTCGAGCGTTCGCGAGATAATAAGGGTTGTAAAGGAAAAACGCGAGCGAACGAAAAAGCTCCCGAAGGCTGAAAAGTGAGGCGAAGGTGACGCGTCTGGTACGAAAGTGGTTATGAGTAGTTGAAATATGAATAGAGTTTAAAATTATAATTACCGGTGAAAGGCTCGTAGTCTCAGGACGAGGGGACGAGCAAAGAAACAAGGATTCTCGGCTAAGGTTTCGGATTAAAACGGAGGATGAAAATTTTCTTATTTTTTTTCTTACTACCAATATTTTTCCTCTTCCGGGGACAGCGCGAAATTTTCATCGAAATAGTATCCCGACCGTTAATTATCACGATCCATTCTAGGACATACGGTAAATCTCAGGACGAGAGAGGAAAAAACAAACATAGAACGCGTTTCGAGTCGAGAAAAAAAAGAACGAAAAGAGGCGACGCAGCAGGAAAATCGCTTTGAAAATCTTTCGAAGAAATTCGTCGTAATCGTATCGAGTGGATAACGCAACTGATGGCTGTACCGGCAATAGCGTGTCATATTTCATAAACGAGCGAAAAGATAAAAAAAAATATATATATATTACAAAAAAGAAAAGAAAAAAAAACATAACCACCTATAACATACAATTATAGCGTATCCCGACTCGAATTAAGGGAATATCCGTAAATACGAGTTTCTTGAATAAACCATTACACAACAAAAAGATAAGAAGAAAAGGGAAAAATAAAAAATAAAAAAAAATTAAAAAAACGAATAAACATAGAATATCCTACACGATTTTCTCGTAAACCGATGCTGCCGATTCTCGGGCCGATCAATCGATGCGATAACCATATAAAACAGAATAGTCTCTCGACGCTCGAAATATTTCGTGAGTGTTTATTATTATTATTATCATTATTATAATTAATAATTGATAATAATGAGGAAACTAATAATTGTAATAAAAGAAGAAATAAGATTAAACATTAATTGAGACGATAGTTAGGGCTTAAGATTTCAGTGAGGAAGATGAGAAAAGAAAATGATAAATAAAAAATAAAAAAATACAATTCTAAGATATAAAGATTTTCAAATTTTCAGCTGTGGTAGACAACTATTTGTTATTCGAAGAACTCGGCAAACACGATGAAACGTATACATATGTTTAGGTAGGAGTATTGTGCGACGATTAATTAATAAACAATTTTACAAAACAAACGTATGGAAGATCGATCGTTATGTAGACATCGATTGTATGAAGAAAGAAAAAAAACTCTCTCACAAACACACACACACACACACAGACACGAACACACAAAGTCACGAGAATTTATTCGTCCCTTTGAATATAATGGATTTGGTAGGTGCGAACGATCTGGACGTAGATCTTCTACGATGTAACGACGGTCGAATCGGGTCGATCATCTTCGATAAAATTGATTTTTCTCAAATGCCAGACGTACAATTGAAAAAAAATTGCGATCCATTGATCAGCGATGAGGATCGATTAGTTAATTTTCATTCAATTGTCGCGTGATATTAATGTTGTGCGCCCGCGCCCGATTTATCAGTGCGTATTTATAACAAACAAAGCGTGATGAGGAATTTTCGATTCGCGAAATGTGAACGAGTATCGAGATCGAAAAAATAAGCGTAATAAAATAAACGTTGAAAGGTGAGAACGTATCAATGTTTTTGTTTTTTAATTTTGATAACGAATTTTCATTAATCTTGGTACTGGTTCGATCCGATCGAACGAATCTCTCCTCGCTACACATTGAGAATATCGATATTCAAATAAACAGATCGAATATAAAATTAACGTGTGCACCTGGCAACTCTGCTCGTTGACCGAACTCGTATATATCCATACATATACATATACGAGGTGCCATATTATTGAGAAAAAGAAAATCTCGATTAATACTTTCATTCGAGAATTTTTTTTTTGGTTTTTTGAGTTTCACTTGTATTACTCAATAATATTGCGATCCTTATAAAAAATAATTAACGAAGTGGCCACGCGTGTAATTGAGAATGTAAGAAACATTTAATCAGCATCCCGAGTACCGAGAACATTAAAATACAATTTTTGCCTACATATGAAATCACGTGTAAGCTAAAGGACACGCGTCGCGTATTAGACGTGAGTCGTATCACATACATGATCCTTTATTTCAACAATTATTATCATACATAATACATACATATATATATATGAACAATATAAATATTATATATATATATATATATATATATATATTTCTGTTTTTTCGAACGCTAAATACCTCAGGTGCGCTGTATTATTGTGGAAAAAAACATAGAAGAAAAAGAGAAAAGAAAAAACGACGATTGAGAAAAAGGTAACGCGCCTGGTGATACCAACCGGCAATATCCCATCGATAAACGTATTTCACGTATGTACAAAACTCGAAGCTGTGCATACCCAACCCGTTTTCCCGAAAAAAAACAAATATTATAATCGACGCAGGACAAAAAGTAATAAATTAACAATGGAGAGAAATGATGGAGGAAAGAAAGAATGAAAAAAAAGCAAAGAGAAAAAGATTAACACTTCACAAAGCAAAAAAAAAAATAAGTGGTTATAATACATACATATATACATATATATACATATATATCTGTATATGTGTACATCTAGAACTGCGCGTGGCGCGTAATGACGAGGGGTCGATTCATCCGTTCGTGCTCGGTAAAATAATCACGATTTGGTCTAATCGGTAAAAAATATTTCATGGTCCGCTAGCCGGAACGGGCATTTTTTTGCTCGATTGGAAAGAAAATTAAAAAAATTAAAAAATTAAAAAATAAACAAATTTTTCCTCGCGCGAGTTTTTGTGATGTGGGGACCGAACGAGATACATGGACTATTCGTAATACGCGCACAGTCCCGATTAAGTTTCACAGATTTAACCCCCTCAATTATAACCCAAGACGCAAAAAAACACCCCGAACACATGTTTCTATATTTATCCGAGCACAGGAAAAATGCGAAATAAGAGTTATCCACGCGTTTCGTACGTGTTCGTTATAAATCGGCACGGGCGTACGCGATTTATGTACAATTGTCTCGTTGTTATTGGTTGGACGAAGAGAGAAAGAAACAAAATAAGAGAGGGAGCGATAAGAGAATGTGAGATGGACAGAGAGAGAGAAAGAGTTGGGGGGACAAATTTTATATCGTGAACGCTACTGGAGAGCGCATTTGAGTTTTAGTGATCGTCATTCGCACGTGGCTGACTTATCGGACGTCAAATTTTGATTTCATCCTATCGAATAAAAGAAAAAATATATATATACATATAGGCTGTGCTAAATAGCCTAGCGGATATTATACGTTTGTTCTGCTCGTGTAAATTTAACGCTGGTTGCTCGATTTTTTGGGCAAAATGTCAAACCCAATTCATGATGCAACGATGATATTTTGTTTTGTTTTTATTCCCGCCCTTCGTTTATAAAATGTCTTTAAAATCGGTGAAAAATCATTTTCAAGAAAATTTTTAACGTCGAGTGGTTAAAATTGTGTCAAACCGATAGGCAGCCGCACGTGATTGTCGACCGTTATGCACGCAGTCATAAAAATCCAAAAACAGGCTGTCTTTTACACTCATAAAACGGTTGGAAACGAGTCAAGTTTCCAGTCTTTGGTTATCTTTGTCTACGGATAAAAATCGTGGGTAAAACAATTTTAAAAAAACGTAGCTACGAAATGAGGGATGGCCGTATATTTATTCTGGGAACTCGTCGACAAATCGAACCGTCTTGAAACGCTGGCAATGGTACAAATGTACATAGGAACATTATTGTTGTTATACTGAAAATCGCGGTCCCTCGATTTTCCGTTTTTGTTTTCTCGTTCGTCTCTATTTCGATATTTTTCTCATTTCGCCCACGACGAGGAGTTCGGGACCGCTGGATCGATTGTGAGAAAAAAAAAGAAACGAATCGAAACGAAACGAAAGGTGGGAAACTTTACGCCTGATGGCATAAGATATGTACACTAAAAAATCTCCATTTTCCCAAAAAAAACAGACAAAAAAGAAAAAAAAAGAAAAAAGCAGAAAAATATATATAAACCTACTTGTCGCTTTTATCAAGAGCCACGGGCAGATTTTGCGTCGGCCGTTTAATTCCTCATGTAGAAAAAAAATCCCAGGATCGACAAATTATATATCGTCCTTAATTGTACGTAAAGTTATTACCCAAAATACACGCGTCGTATATAATCGCAATTATCCAGGTACACCGTTGATTTTACATTTTTATCTAAAAACAAAAGAGACTCGTTTTTGTTTTTCTTTTTCATTCTTTGAAACTCGTCTAAATATAATTATAAGTCCGTGTGGATTTATAAGTTTTTTTTTAAATAACAACAACCCACTCGATTATCATTTTTTTCGTAAGATTTTAACTAATGTCTGAATGGACGTATGGATGCGCTATTTCCCTTCGAACTCAATTGCAAATGATAACATTTGATTAGCTACATCACTGACAGTAGTCGAGCTTAGGCTTAGGGACATCGATTTATATATACACAATGCATATATACGCATGTAATACCATTTTCGCACTATAATCAATTATATCGGTGACGAAGGCAATTATGATTGCCCGATTACAATACAAGCGAATTCAAAGCGGATATAAAAAAATGAAAAAGGAAACGAAATTCAGAAAACCTTGAAAAATCGTGGCTGCGACGAAGCGACGTGCATAATTTTATCGCGATTGATATTGAGAAATTAAAGATTCGATGATTGATGATCGTCGTGTAATTTTTGAGATCCAAGTGACAAATATTCGACGATTCTACGAAATTTGAAGTTACGAAAAATAAAAGCAATCGTGCGCAAAAATTAAAATACGAAAAAAAAGACAAAAAAAATCTCGTAGGCGCGATACTCATTTCGATAAGTACGGATTAAGGGGTAGACTTGATTAGGCTCTAACAAAACGTGGTCGGCGACGCGAGCGAAATTAAATATTACGAAAATTATGAGAGAAACAAACAATTTTGTATTCATTAGACACGTAATCGGGGCATTTTAATTCGGCTGTGTTAAGTGAGTGAATAAAAAATGAGAAAAAGATGACGAAAAACGAAGCAAAAGGAATAAGACGCGAAAGCTCGAAGCGAGAGAAATTTAGAATTCGGTAAGGTTCCAAATTAGTAGAATAATTTTTGTACTCTATTTTTTTAACGATCCGTGTCGAGATCACTCGAAAGTGGGTAAGAGAACGCGAGATGGCAATTGGCGGTGAATTGGTGGAAACTATTCGAAATTAAGGTGTTTGAGATTATTCGAAATTAACGGTAAGGGCGAGTCATAATTTTAGGTATTACGATTTTTTCGTCGCGAAATATGTTTTATTTTCCGATCGCAATAAAAGTCACTCGTTCCGATACGAAATTGTCGTTAAACGTCGTAATCGTGCTCGAAAAACAAACAATATCTAAGCACATAAGCCGCGAACGTGAAACGAAAAAAACATCACGAAATTTGAAAATAAATTACGAAAATAAAAATACGAAATTTGTAATAATTCGCAGTGTTATCGATATCCGCGTGTAGCGTAAAAGAGTACGAAAACTCGTGAAAATTACATGTAACGATAGTAATCGCGATTAGAAATTAGGTTATAACACGTAAGGGACGAAACACCGATCGTTAGCCCCAATTTATAGTCAGCCTAAAATTTAAAAAAATTAAAAAATAATACGAAACGAAAGAAAAAAAAAACTAAAAAAAACATTAATCGTTAAGAGCTATCGGGGGGAGTGAAAAAAATGTATCGAACGAGGAGGACGATTAAGAAAGAAAGAAAAAAACCGATCGGACGGCAGGCATGGAAGCGATCCAAAAATAGTAACAAGTTTTTTGCAATGCAAAGCAAACTGATGCTGGTAGTGCGGACCAAACGGCGACAACTGACAGAAGTGAAAGAAGCGTTGAAAAAAAGTGCCGCTCCATCGGAAAAAATGCGAATCGTTCCATGAATATAGTCATTAAGTCGATAAGACGCAAAAATAAACGCCTCCGAAACGGTCGAAATTTAGCGATTTTGCAGAATAGCAAATTTCCTTTTCCAGCGATAAAAAAATGATCGAAAAGTTGAGTTCAAAAGCGAAATGAAAATCGAACGAAAACATTCATTTTTTTGGAATAATCGCGAATGTTCGATTGTCGAAGGAGGCGGGAACGCCAAAAAAGCGCACCATAAAATTGGCTATGTGGTATTCAAAAGCTATACGCTAACGTTTAAGTAACTGTTTTAATTGAAAAGCATTTGGCTATTCAATGGCAAATAAATGGTCTTTTTGATGCGATTTTTTATACGAAATTTCTATTATTATAGGTCGCGGGTAAGAAGTCAAAATTCAAGGACGCAGGACGGCGGGCGTGGCAGTGCACACCCCTAGGCTTAGAATTAATTTCACGCAATTTTGTTCTCAAAATTCAATATTATGTTTACACAAATTCTTAATTCTGTTTGTCGAACAGAGAAAAAGTATCCAAATCGCATATTTGATCGATTTCATGTAACTATTCATTTTTTTCATACGGCTGAAAAACTTTTTGTAAACGAATTCGGAACGTAAAAAAATTCAAAAGAAAAAGAACTTGAATTTCAAGACAAAAAAAAAGCAATTATTGTGATAGCTCCTCCACGCCTCGCTGCCCTCGTCCCATGCCGTTTTTCGACTCCTCGCGACGTGTGCTCGTCGGGAGATTTGCGCTCTTTCTCAATAAAAAAAAAGAAAATACAACACGACAAAATACATCGAGCCGCTGTAAAGCTTCTTATCGATATTCGCGTATTCACTGCCGTTTAATTCAGCGGCTTTGCGACGAGAAAATATCGAAATGGCATCTCTCGACGAGAGCAAAAAAAATTGCTGAGGGTATTAGACTGGATATTTGGACAAAAAGGAAGAAATTTGAGAAGAAGAGAAAATTTAAAAAAATGAGAATAAAACGCCATGGTAAGGTCGGAGCTTTTCGAGAACTTTTTTATACGAATTTCGTGATTGCGCGTGACGTATCGACGATGGTTTAAATCGTAGTTCGTAGTTATTCGTAAAAAAACGTCGTATCGTTCGATCGACGATTTAGTCTAAACTGGATGTTAGCTCGAGCGTTTGATAATAATAATTTTTTTAACTGCGTCTTAAATAATTATACGAACAAAAATATAAACACGTTCCTCAATTAATCGTCGTGTTCGTGTATTTGTCACAATTTTTTATCGTAAAATGTAACAATAATTATCGTCAAATCGGACGAGAGCCACGTGGACCTCGCGAGATAATTCTTCGTAAAAAACGAGAAAGAAACGAACGGAAACGCGTAAATTGGAAATTAAAAAAGAAAATATAATAAAACATTTCAATATCGCACTCAAGCGTAATTTTCATCTCGTAAATCCATAGTGGCTTGATGTAGTGGCGCCCGTGTGCGTGTGTCGCGTGAGTGTTGAATGTACGGTATCCTATTATCACTTGTTACTTCGTTAGTTCACTTTTTGACTCCTTGCAATCTTCTATATATTCACCGTATCTTGATGTTTTCTCCTCTGTGTACCGAAAAAAAAGAAATGGAAATATTCGACGATTTAATCCAATTAATATTGCCCAGATACTGTGAGATCGATACGACATCGCTGATATATCTATATATCTACATATATATGTGAAATCATCGTTTTAGGTATCTTCGAGTGACGGTTTGAAGAAAAGAAAAAAGAAACGCGTTGATGGGCCAAAATAATATTGTTGCAGTCACGATTTCAATAATTTTGAAAACAAAATCCTTCAATGAGTCGCCACTGCAATTTAATTGCAGTTTAGAAAAACAATTCTTGATTAAAGAAATAAACTTTTCTTTATTTTACGAAAGAATTAATAAGTTAGAATTTATTAACATTTATGATGTAAAGTCGATTTCTTTTTTCAAGCATTAATTTCGTGGCTGGCAGCTTCAACGCGTTTTTTTTTATTCATCCATATGTAGGGAACTTGCTGCATACTGGTGGGTTCGAGTGGAACATTTTACTGGCCGAGGCCAAAAGGTGGAAGAAAGAATCTGGAAATATATAATTATATGCAAATTTCGACCTTATGGAATGTCTTATAACTCCATAGGGTCGAAATTGATTTATAATTATATCAATTACACATACACATTGGCAAACTCCGTGCGCGAAATTATACATTTTTCATAAACAACATTTCATGTTTCCCGAATAAAGTCAAAAATTGAAGTCCGAACGAAGAGCAATAACAAATAAAAGCGAATAATAACATCCAATGAAATATCATCACGAACTGGAATTGACATCAAGCTCGAGTAAGATGTTCAAAAATTCTCGTAACCAAAATTAACCACATAGCAGCAAAAATACTTGGCATTTGTGTCCATCTACAATATACCTCCCGCCCTCTCCCCCCCCCCCCACCCATAAGAGTACAAATTTTCTAATAAACAAAAATAATATTACTATATCGAAGGACGAATAATATAAAATAATGAAAAAAGAAGAAAGAAAAAGAAAAGGAATAAAAAAAGGCAACAAATCGCGATGAATAATAAATGGATTTAATTGAATTATAACGTGGGCGAGAAAGATAGAGGAGGATGGGGGGGAACGAAGAGAGAAGTGAAAGAGAAATACACGTGAACAAACAAAAATGAAATAACAAAAATACTAATTATTATTGAGAGAAAGTGAAAGAAAAAGAATAATATGAGATACAGATAAGGTTTAACAATGTTTTCGCTGGTGTAGGAATTATTATGATAATTATATTGAATAATAAATTATTTATAAGGTACGAAAGCACTACCTACACACGACAACCTAATTTAGAAAATCTAATAGACGTACGATAACTTGCGTTGCACGTGGGGAGGGCGAACAAAATGAATAAGAAAAAGGAAAACAAGAAATTAAATTAACTAACGATAACGAAATAATAACATCCTCATTAATTAATTTATGTATGATCGAAACTGGCTATATACAAATATATTACAGAGCCTAAAAAAATATTGAAAAAAAAGGAAAAAGAAAAGAAAAAAAGAAAACGTAACGGGTTACCGATTATCCAGTTATAAATCTCGAAACACGGGTACTCGGCTACCATCACCGACCTCTGATCTATATAATATTACGCTATATCGTCGTTTTACAAAGGAATTTAGCGATGCCACCGGCAAGGTGCCACGGAACACTAGATACAAAGATTAGAAAGAAAGATACAAAAAAAAGAATTAAAAACATTTTTCTTCCTCCTATGATACTCTATTATCTATTTAAAAAATAGTTAAATTCTTCGTTCATGTTCCAAATCTAGGCTCTAAGGGGGGCTTAAAACGTAAACGTCTGTCTGGAGAAAACGTTAAGATACCTCTATGGAAATTCCTACGAAAAGATTTCGGGCAAATCCTCAATCCGAAAATGCTGCTGGAAAGCCGTTCGGGTGATAAGAGCTCTCGCGTTTAACGATTTTATGATAATTTCGAAGTTCATTGAGCACACGGTAAAAAAAAATATATTTGTAAAATGCTGTTGAATAACAATGAAAATTTAATTGTCCGAGGGTTCGAGGATTATTTCGTTAAATGAATTTTCGAGTGACTAATATTTTAAAAATAGCTAATTAACTAAATTTTAGTAGACACAGATATATTTATTTAGATATTTTGATTTAGTAAAATTTGATAATAATTATTTTTTCTTGATGTATTTCACACTTTTACGAGAATATATTTTTTTATTTTACCGTGTGTACGAAGAACGTCAGAATTTTTAACGTATTAATCGTGTAAACGTCTTGCGTCGAAATTTGCGCATGGTCGTCGCGTTCTCACGCGTTTCCCAACGCCATCTGCAAATACGATAAAGCGTGTAGGATGAATCGTACAGTGATTGGCACTTTTGAGACAAAATAATTCGAAAATCATCAATAACTTGTGCAAATTTGACTCTTGCTGGCCGATAATAATATTCTATTCGCCATATTCGCGCGATGCCAATAACTGTGACGTTTTGCCATACGGACTAGGCGTGGTCGTTTTACATACCGATGTTTTATTGCGTATAATCACGAATTATGCCACGCTCGAGTCGGTTGTGTAAGCTTCAATTATCGGTGTGTATAGTTAGTTTTCTGATGCGTTACAGCATACATTCGCGTTAATACATCTACGATAAATCAATTAAAATCGCGCTGAGAATAAATCCCACGAGACGTTATAAAAATTAAATTAAAAAAAAAACGATACCATGTAAATATCGTTCGATCTCATTGCACCGAAAATTTTCACTAAGGATTGAAGGTATAAAGTAATTGAGTATTTTCCGCAATGAGGAATGCTCATACACCAAATAATTCAAACACATTTATCATTACTTCCGTTTTTAGGAACGTGTACGATAAAAAATTTATTATTGATAAACATTTTTTAGGAACAAAAATAAAATTCGTTTGCCGAAATTTATCATGAGCACGAAAGAAATTGTTTCGTTCGAAGAAATGTTTTTTTCTCACCTTTATATTCTACCGAATAACCATCTCGATGATGGGAAAAACTGCCATGAAAAATAGGACACGAGAAACATAATACATAACTGTGACTCCACTTTATGCCTAAAATCGATTATTAGCGTCGTAAAAACAGAGTCAATGATGAATCAACATTTTCTCAAGGACGTTATTGGATTCAATAGCGCCAGAAAAAAAATTATCTACGTTTCGAACAATGAATATGAATTTTTTCGACAGTTTTTCATCATCCTCTGTTTTCACGACGTCCAATGGTCTGTTTCATCAACGATGGAAATTTACAAACTTTGTCGATGAGATAACGACTGATCCGTTGCTGCGTAAATAAACAATCGAATGATAGATTATGGATGGAAGAAAGATAATCGAGAGTATCGACGAGCGCAGAAATATCTACGGTCTCTCGCGGACGGTGAAAAAAAGCATTTAAGTAGATAAGGCTTGTCGTGCTCAGACCGAACACCAATCTCGTCGCGACCAATTATAATTTTTCGGAATAATATAAATAAAATATAAAATACATAAATATAGTAAACGGTGAGCGTGGCTCATCCGACCCTCCATATTCGAAAATTCAAGAATTGCTTGAACTTTCGAGTATCCGTGTTGAGAATCGAGTGTCGGACGAGCTGGAAACGCCGTAAAAAAAAGAAAAAAAAAGAAAAAAGAAAACACATTCATGACCGAGGAGGTGGGTCGTGTATATTTTTTATAAAAATCTACTCGAAATCTTTTTCGACGAATTTAATTAAAAATAATGACAAGAAGCAAAAAAAAGCGAAAAATCATTCGCGGATTCGTTTCGCGAATCGATTTATGTGTATTAGAGATTAGATTGCTATTAGATCTTAGATCGTAGATAAGGTCACGCGACGAGATGAGTCTCGGGGAAAAAACGAAAAATTGCCAATCAAGAAAGCCGTTTGCTTTTCGTGAAAGTCAACGAGAGACTCGCGCGAGTTTCTCACGCTCGATTCGAAACCAACCCGTGATGAAATTTCTCCGTTCGAAGTACGGCGAGGTGTCTCGCTTGAAAATGAAATCCAATATAATAATACGAGATCGACGAAGAAAATGGTCGGATCAAAGAGCGTCAATTTTGTATAAAATCAAAATTGACGTCGTTTGCTTAAAAACTTAAACGGCGAAAAATTGTGCCGATACTTTGCAAAATTTTCACGATAAATCTTCGCCCTACCTCGATCCGCAGCTTCGCGAGGTTTTACTTTTCGAATCAAACGTCTCTCGAATTCTCTTTCTTCCAGCAAAAATAACAAAAACAAACAAAAAAGCAATTACCGAATGAAAAAATATCATACCAAGCCAATAATAGTGTAAAATCGTGGTAGTCACTGCCGGCAAAAGAAGAAACAAACTCTGAGTACTTCGATAATGAGGTTAAATAAACCAAACTTTTCGTCTGTACATAAATCAACGTATGTTTCTTTTTCAGGTAAATCGTAAAACGTGATGGAAATGTGTGACGTATGAAAAAAAAGGAATGGAAACAATTTTAAAAAATAAAAGGAAAAACAAAAATAAGAAAATAAAATAAACGTAACTACGTGGGATGTACGCGCCATAATTCAACCGTACTAATATACTTATTATCATTGTCATCATTAACTAAATATTGTCATTATTATTATGATTATTATAATTATTATTATCATTATTCTATCGTTAGAGTATGAAAGTTGATATTTAATAATTCGTATTGTAAACGATTGTATGCACTCTATAGATTTGTTTGGTTGGAATGAAGGGCGAGAGTCTAACTCGGGTTATTAGAGATACCTACTACGCTGTACCTTTAGCCGACGGGTGACACATGCTCGAATTTTTCGGCAATTCGTGCAAACAAAACAAAAAAACACTCCAACTACCACCGCCTATAGTCTTTCAACGTTGCTTTCTCCGAGTACCGAGTCCTGAATTAATTTTAATCGTGATAAATAATAATAATAATAATAATAATAAAATAATAATAAATTGCTCGAATAACAAACCGAACGCTGGGCGTGCGATGATATCTCTTCTCTTTTTTTTTAAATAAAATATTTTATTCTGTCGTAAAAGGAACAAAATTCCCCGCAAAAGGAATTAATCTCGGCCATTTACAGGTAGAAATAGAATAAATTAAAGGACTCGGTTCTCGGACGAGATGTGACGATTTCGAGAATCTGACGGATCTTTGGACGTTTTTTTTTTTTTTATCAGTGACGCTATAACTTGCAAAAATCTCACAACGATCGTTCAATGTCACTGATTCGACGCGCGTTCACCCGCTGGCCAATCTGTAGGAATGATGAACGCACGAGCGGGCAAGAGTATAAACGAGGCTGAAGATTTATATACATAAGTATATATGTATATGTATATCTGAAGCCTCGATCGGCGTTTTTGTGGAACGGTGCTGGCGAATTTGACGGCGATTTGTATTCTGTTTCTTTTTACGGCTTACACACGTAGGTAAAGAAAAAAAATCCTAAGAGGGCGTAAAGGGAAAAAAAAGAAAGATGAAAAAGAGCATCCGCGACGACAACGAGACACCGCGACACTACATAAAGTACATACGTACACATATTTATATGAAAATATATATATAGCGCGTGAGGACGAGAAGTGAATAAAGTAAGACGGGCAAAGAGACGAAGAAATCGAATATAAAAAAAAGAAAGAAAATAATAATAATAATAATAAATGACCGTAAAAGTCACAAAACCGCGCCGGATCGCATTACGGATATACCTGTAGGTTTTTATCGAAGCAAAAGTAAAGAAAACGAAGAAAAAAAACGGAAATAGAGGAAGGGGAAGAAGAAGAGGAAAAAAATGGCAAAATAATAAGAAATAGACAAAGCGAATAGACGTAACCGCAGTTCAGAGATCGCCTCACCACGCGACCATTATTATTATTATTATACATACATACATATATATATATATATAAATATTTACATATACATACACACGTATATATATGTATATATGTATATATATATATATATACGATATAGTAGATATTAAATCATTAAATAAATGAATAAAAATAAAGAATAATAAATAAATAAATAAAAAATACAGCGTGTGAGGATCGAGCTTTATACCGCTTTTGTATGTTTTAGTAATGGATACCACGTAAAGATAAATCTACGACACTACTGTGTAACGATACTATTCTCTGTAATATGCGAAAAAGAAAATGAAGAAAAGGAAAAAAAAATAAGAAGAACAAAATTAACACGAAACACCACACACACAACACACACGACCGTAAGAATAATATATATGTATATATATATATATATACATATACATATATCTATAGATAGATATAATTATATATCTCGGCAGTATGTGGTATATATACATATATATTATAAATATATATGAATAGATATATTACGACGATTACATTATTATTAATATTATTACTATTATTATTATTATTATGTTTATTATGATATTATTCGCTATGAGAATACGAGTACGACACGATGATTTTAAGGAAAGTATACATATTAATAAACATTTTTTAATGCCACTATCCTAAAGATATTGGTGGAATGAAGTGAAATTAAAAAAAAATCGATCAATGCGCATTTTTTTTATCGATCCCTTCCTGTACGTATTACTATCGAGATTGCTCCCCGTAGCACGAAGTATGATCAACTTTTCATTCAGCCATTTCAGTCGTTTTATCAACGTTTCCACTTCGTCGGACCGAGTCTCGCTCGTCACTGGATTTTGGGACAAATGGATTCTTCATCGTTTCTGCGAAAACTAGATGTTCGCAAACCATCAATGCGGCAGCTATTCTTCTCTATATACGTATACGTTTATATATTGCTAAGAAACCGCCTCGAAGATTACTTACGTCTCGATACGAAGAAACCGGGGTCTACGTCGTAAACTATAAGCCATTGGTCACTCAATCGTCCGGGATCACGACCGAGGGGACCGACGAGACTGTCCAGAAAAAGTTTTTAAAAGAAGGATATCTTTACGCGACGTAACTTTATCGGTTTCTGATATAAAACGCGCCCGAAAAACTTTTCGAACGTTGAAAAATGGTGGATTAATAATAGAAAAATCCAAATGATTTGTATAAAAAATTGACAAACAATATTTTTCAATTTTTACTTGTGTATTACAATCCTTTCTTATTTTATGTTTTTTTTTATTGTAGTTTTTTTTTCTTTTCGACATTCGAACGAGCATAAAATGTCTTTATAGTCCTTCCTTTTGCGGTTCGTTAAGAAGAGGATGCCGCTGGACGTCGGCGGCTTCTGTGCGACCCGAAGAGGAATTCCTTCGACTCGTTCATGCGACCATATGGGATCCGGTGTCCGATGATCAATGCGCGTTACTCGCGAACTCGTAAGGTTCTCTTTCTTGATCACCACGTGATATCTTTCTCGCCTCTCCCCTACGATAATACCCACGCGATATTATCGATAAATAATTTCAAGATCGATAAGCAATTATCTTACAATCTCGTTCGATCTACGACTCGGAAATTTCATAAGAAAAAGAAAACTGAACAAAGTCCATTTCTTACCGTGAATCGTGATGGGAATTTTTTTTCCTGCACGTAAATTGATTTTTCGTACTCGGGATTGAAACTCAAAGGAGACGTCGGATATTCGACTATGGTGTCCAAAATTCGATTTCCAGTTCACCACATAATAATATATATGTATATATATGTGTACGTGTATAAGTTGATACGCCTTATATATAAAAAATAAAAGGTTCTCTAACTCGTATTTACATGTATCGGTAGGACCTGGCCGATCGTAAAAGCGCCAACCTAAATGAC
Source organism: Netelia inedita (assembly GCA_964017225.1). Lineage (NCBI taxonomy): Eukaryota > Metazoa > Arthropoda > Insecta > Hymenoptera > Ichneumonidae > Netelia > Netelia inedita. Next base: position 11,729,286 of record OZ024925.1, on the reverse strand, counting down.
GCATCCATCCCCCGACGGACCTCGGGCACTCCCTCGTACACATTTAGCGACCGTACGTATGTACATATGTACGTATATATATGGATACGCGTATATAGAGGGTGTACCCCCGCGGGTACCAAAAGATCAAATGGTGGACATTCAAACGGAAGTAGAAGGATCGGGGTATGAGAGTAGGAGGGTAGGGGGGGGGGGTAGGTCTTGTGTGGGCGAGTGCCAAACGACGAGCCTAGAGCAAAACTTTCATCCCCCTTCACCACTCGTCCTTTCCACGTCTCGCGTGTACCTATATCCTCGCCGTAATTCTCTAGTCTCGCGTAAATATATACTCTTTGATGTGAAAAAAAGGGCGGCGAACGAGCCAAATTCAGGAGAACCAGCGAGGGTGGAAACAAAAAGAAGGAGTTCTGTAACGCGAACGCAATCTCGGCGAGGCAACAGCGAGTCCCTCTGCGATGGAAAACGAGTGTTCGTTTCGTCAATCGAACGTATGAAGGTTGCTTCAAACTATACGGCACGGACCGTCACCAATACGGCACAACCGGTTTTGCAGGTCCCTCGCCAGTTGCCGATAGTCGATATTCGTGATTTACTTTTCTGACTTTGGGGGATCCGGAGGGGGTCAAAACTGTTTTCAATAAAAAAGTTAAAATATCCATACCAAACAACCCTTGCAAAGGGGTGTTTGTTCGATATGAATAATAGAATTGAATCGAGTTCCCTTGCATATGCACGTGTCAGACTCGATCGGCAATATCACCTAATAAGTCATACGCATTTTCCTATGACATATATTCATATTTATTTTGATATTTACAGTGTGGCAAGGGCGCTAGCCAGCACTTTCCTTTTTTTATGTGCTACATAGTTTCCGGGCCATTGAAAATGTTCTGGAAAGTCCCCTTAGGACGTAGTAAATATGTATACAAGGTACGTTGGTCGGAGCTATATGGCATAGGCTTAGGCCTCGATCGTGCAGAATAATGTGGCGTGCACGAATTTGGTAGGCACGTGGCGCGTAGCTATAAGCAGAAATATTTCAGCGAACGTAATACCGATGACTTTTCCCCAATTTTCGAGAACGAGAATTACAACCCTGTGATTAACCCGTACCAGCTAGAAAAAGTAGGGAATCTTGATGAAAAATTGAAAACGGATAAATGCAAATTTCGATGAGCCATGTGGTGTTGTGATAAAAAAGACGCGGTGTAGTCTAGACGCGCGTTTGAAACTTGTTTACCAACGAGATATTCATCCGACGTAAACCACGAAGCTGTCGAAGAGAGTCGACACTTTCGTTTTACCACGATGTTGCGAAAAACACGTTTTTCCCATCGGAAAGTCGTCTCGTCGACTCACGACAGATTTTTCCTGAAATTTTTTGTCAAAACCACAAAATCATAAACAATTTACGTGCGATAGAAACATTGATTCGCTCGAGCGTGTAACCATAGCAGTTACGAGTCGACGACAATGCGATGCAACGTAACCGGAGAGTATAAAAAAATCTTACATTCATTTTTTTTATATAAAAAAAATTCAAGTCCCAAGTGAAAATATGGGTTTCGACATGTGCGTCGTGGCAACTTATATTTTATGTCCGACGCGTGATGAACGCTTGGTAGTCTCGCCCTTTATCCTATCCCGTGCGATATCGGCCGTACTGGGAAAACGTCAAGTGCCGAATTTTCAATGTTCCCGCTCGGAGACATCTTGTCAATGATTCAGCCATTCCAGTGTGTTTATTTATTCCCGACGCGTCGACCAGCGAGCGTCCGTACCGACCCTACTTTGACACAGACAGGTCGAGTCGTTAATAATGAAGCGACCATGAAGTTTCGCGTCTTCTTTGATCGGCCCGAAAGTGTCTCGAATCGACGTGGTTCGAGTAAGGGTTGGTTTTTCTTCTTTTTTTTCATCATACGCGGGTCTCGCTGACCACCGAATGGAATTTCAATGTCTCGCGAGACGAATGGAAATTGTACGAGGGATCGAAAAAAATGGCCAGGGGCCAAGAGAACGTAATCCTTAATGACGGAGGGTTATAGTGAAATTTTTTACTACCCCTTAACTATAACTATACCATAGTTGGACGATAAAAAGAATAACGAGACATGCTTTTTGCTCCCATACACATCGATCGCCCGATTATCTTTGGCCGTAGCTCGCGATATCCCAGAAAAATTCTTATTTTTTTTTGTTCGCGTACGTAGAAAACTATAACATTTATTCGCTTCCCTTTATTACGGCCACTTTTCTTGCTTTATCCCTCGCTCGCCCTTTTCTCCTTTTCGGAAATCGAAATCAATTCGATCCGAGACGAATTATCCGGCTATCGCAATAACGAGCCCGTACACTCCTCCTTCGTCCACTGGAGCTTTCTCGGAACTACTTCTACGCGGGGAGGCACAGTCACGGGAAATGGACACTCGTGAAAAGAAAAGAAAGGAGAGAAGCGAGAGAAGGGTCAGAAAAACCCGAGGGTTTTTTTTTGTGCCCGCGCGAGAGTCTTCTTACGATTACCACCAGCTTCGATCCTTATCCCTACATTGAAACATGCTCCGTCTAATATCCCTCTACCCTCGCCGAAATTTCCAGTCTTCGGTTACGGATTAATTTGGAGTCGATGGCAATGCGTTTTCTTACTGAATTTTATTCGCACAAAATTGCACAATTTTGTTCCAATAAAAAATAAAATAATAAATGTTTATATTAATTAGTTAAAACATCGTTGATTAATTAAATCAATGAATCTATAGGGTATAAAAAAATAGATAATAATTCGAAGCACAAGTGCGCCGAATCGTATCCCACTTCGATGAGAATTCTGTGTTTCCTCGTACGGCTCCCTCGTACGGCAATTTTCGGTATACAAGTAACGTCTATCCGCTGGTGCTTCACTAATACCGTAGCAGCCAACATTTCGAGGGAACGAATGTTCGCTACATAGCCCGACGCATACATACGACGCATTACGGGAAAGATATTTCGTACTTCTCGCGTGGAAAAGCCCCGGACTAATACGGCCCTCTTCCTCTTCCATCCGGAACGTTTCATAATGGAAGCACAATGCTAGTAACGTGCCGAATATCACTATCTGCAAATTGCCCGACCAGACGGAAAGAACAGATTTTTCCATTTTCTTTCGTCCCATCCTAAACCGCGACATTTAATAATGCCGAACTATTTTCGGCACTGCCGAAAATTGATCGAGCTTGCGACGAATTCGCGACGGAAATTCATCGAGCTTTAAACGAACTCGTGACAAAAAATTCATTACACTTTCGTCCTTTTCAATCTCCAAAACGTCATCGCTAACGACATTAATTATTTCCCATTCGGCATTTAAAAATTCAAGACCGTATTCGGCACTGATGAAAATTCATCGCGTTTTCGTCAATTCGTACACGTCGCTGAGATTTCCACCGACGCTTTTGATTCTCCGGCGGATAGTTCGTCGTCACGTTTAATAATTCGCTGACCAGTCGTCCATCGCACGAATCGAGAACGAGAATCGAGTAAGAAAGGGAGAATGGTAAGGGGAAAAGATGAAAAAAAGGAGAAGAAGAAGAAGAAAGGAAGAAAACGAAGAAAGCGGTGAAGTTAAAGTACGGCTGACGTTCTTTCCGTTGGTCGGACAGCGCGGAGCTTTCGAAACGACGAGAGCGTCTGGTGTGTCCCGGACAGCCCAGACGGCTCTCTTCGTCCACGGTCGCTATACTGCTAGGAAATTAACTACGTGACATCGCTGCTCCTGCTGTTACAATCGCCGTGCCGCGTTCCTCGTCTTCTCTTCTGCCCTCGTAGCAAAAACAGCGACGTTCGCCACTCGACGAGTGAAACTACATGCGAAACTACAAACGTTTTTCTTTCCTCTCGATCGTGTTTTTTCTTCTTATTCTTTCCATCACCGCCATACGAATAGTTTCGAGACTCTTCCGAACTGTCCGTTTCACGACCTACGAAAGAATTTATCCTAGTTTAAAAACTTCTACAGTCATAAAAATTAAACATTTTTGCCCAATTAAAATGTCAATACCGATCGGAGATTATTGTTTACCGTTTTCAATTAAAAAGAACGAATGTTTCTCTCTAAAGAATTTTCATTCGAGTAATATCTATCTTATAAGTCTGTTTCGCGTTTTATCTTGCAACATTGTTGTAGCCTGGCCGAGACCCACGCGAACAATTGCACTTGTCTTCCATCCACGTGCACGTATGATATTCATCCAGGAGGTAAGCCCGGTGGATCAGTTTCCCCCTCTGGGTCGAGCTTCTCGTATATCTATAGCTTGTGGAAAGGAGCGATATGCGACGAGATGTGATCTTGCTGCAGTTACTTCTATGAATATTAAGCGAGGAGTCTTTACAGCCACCACCAGACCACGACGACTTTCCCTCCGTTGCGGTTCAGCCGGAATTCGATTGTTGTACGTGTCCCATACCACGAGGGACGTTACATTCGGTATATACATAGACAGTACGTTTGCCGGAGCCAGTTCCGGAGCTCAATTTGGGAATCGACGTTATTCCCCCCGTTCCTCGTACCACGAAGCGCAGTCATCGGAGATAAGGACTTTCCATTACCTACGGCTTGTCGCCCTGCGGTCGATGTCGACGATTCTACGAAGATAGCACTAGGAAGCAGTTACGTATTCGTTGTCTAGCTTCGATGGTCATCAAAGTGGTATTTAACGACAAAATCGGATAAAAAGTAACTAATTTCGGTGGAGAGAAAAAAGGGGAGATGTTTTCGGGGCATGCGATTTTGCGATGGTCCTCTTTTTCATCGAAATCCTCTTGGTATGGGTTTGGGTTTGTCAAAACCTCGCTAGGAAAAAAGTGAACATGTTCAATGGGGGATGAGACAGAGGGATGCTGCGGAGAATGCAAGTGAAGGTCGAAACAGAAGAGGGCATGAGAGAAAGAGGGGTGCTTGGGCTACCGGTGACCGGGCTAGTTCCACGTATTTTGGTACGTCGCCAATGCCTCCGGGGCGATGTTAGATTCGGTCGTGCGTTAGAACCCTCGCGCGAGTATACGAGAAGCTCTGGACGTCGGACGTTCCGCCAACTCGGTCGGGGAAGGGGGATGGACATCGTAGTCTCCCCAGGTCATTATGAAGTGGACACGGCGCGGGATCTAGGACGCGGGCCAAATCTAATCCGACACTCGAGAACGAGAAGGGTTGCAACGATTCTCGTGGGGTAGCTGGACCTTGCGTGTATATCACGATTTTGTCCGTCGCTGTACCGAATTTCAAGAGAGGGAAAATTTTGCTAGTCATAGCCGAACGAGTACGAGGTCGACCAATAAAGGTCCTCGTTTCGTCGACTGGATACCCAGGGATAATACTTCGAGGGGTGACCGTGAGTGTCCGAAGCTATTTGATTAAGGTCGATAGGAAGATAATACGTTGGACTAATTTGTCGAGGGATAGAGAAACGAGGAATCGTTTGATCCGGGTCCTTAGCGAATGGGGAGAGAGAAACGAGAGGAGCGCACGGCTGCCGAATTTTCGGCGCGAACCTTCGGACCCCGGCGAAGGGTCGGTCGCTCACTTCTTAATTATCTTGTAATCTTGAGCTCCTATCGCGAAATATTCAGCCGTTTGACCAACATTCGGCTAGAAAATTTCATCGGTTTGCCGTAACGTCGAGCTTTTCAAAGGGCGGACGCATTGAAAACATTGTCCTGACGTCGTTACGACGAGATTGTCGTAGTTTTTATTTCTCGCTGGCTTGCGAATAAAGGCGAATGTCGAATTCCTAAAAAAAAAAAATATTTTTTTTTACCTTGGGGAAATGAGAAATTCGAGATACGGAGCGAAGCTTGCACACAAACGATTCAACGTCGGGGTAGGTAGGGCAGCGGTTATACGCGTACGGCTCTAAAGCCGAATCACCCTCCCTCGCTACGCGAGATATCCTTGTCCCGTTTCGACCTTCCCATCTCCATCTTTCTCTCTCTTTCCTCTCAATAAAAGCTGCAATAAAAGCGTGCAACATAATCCTCATTGGCGGAGTGCCCGTAAAGTAGAGTAATGCGACTCCAATGCGCGCCCAGCCCTTTTGTCCTACGTTATATTTTCTCGCGCGTATGTGTACGCTCGCCTGTGGTTTCTTGCCCGTATTCGAGCTGTTCGCGTATCGGTGCTTCGAAATTTCCTTCGACTAAAGACTGCGAACACCCTTTGTTCGAAACCACCCTTCGGTCAAGTGCGATATCAGTCGTTACTCGGTTATTTACGACTTTTGTTCGATTTATAAAATAGTGAAAAATATCGCCGTAGAATTTTTCATCTAGTTGATTGTTTTATGATAAGCGTTGAGTGTCGTGGGAATTGAGTTTTTGTATATAAAAATAACATGTTAAAATGATCTCCTATTGAAAATCTATAGAAAATAATTAGTTTTTATTTATGAAGAATATATAACAAAATAATATTCTTTAGAAATGTATGAAAATCATTAGTCTTTGTTGGAGGTGAATTGACGAATTGGTTCGACAATGTTATAGTTTTATAAGAATATAATTCGGAATTGTAAAAACAGCCGAGTGGTTTATTGTATTCGACAAACTTTTCGATTCAAAAGTTCATCGCAGCGACCTCTCTCTGCAGAGTTAGTAAACATTAGGCGACGCTCAACTGAAGGTAAGTGATTCATCTACAAAAGATCTGAGATTACCTAAGCCAGATATCTACCTTACCGATTGATAATACATCCGCTCTTATCAACGGGAGGTAACGTTGAAAAGAGATAAAAATGTAGATAAGGCAGAACTCACGTGAAATTGGCCGAGCAACTTGAACTATTTCGCATTTAAATTGAACCCTTCAATTTCAATTTTAAAACAACCTTGAATACATTTTAAATCGATCCGAACGTATCCAAAACAAGACCCAAAAACAATGTTCAAGTACAATCATAAATATTCTTTTATTTATATACATACAAGACTAATTTATTGTCGATCAAAGAGTGACAACTTGGAAATAATTAAATATTATGTAGACTATACCTACTGAGTAAACCGTGAAACTCGAGTACGTATTTTGCGAGCTGCTACCTGGTTTATTACCGGTATTTGGGTGCCAAGGGTGCCCTGTATTGTTCGGTAAATGCCAAGTATTGTTCGGTGGATGCCAAGTATTGTTCGGTGGATGCCAAGTATTGTTCGGCGGATGCCAAGTATTGTTCGGCGGGCGCCAAGTATTATTATGACCCCAGGTGTTATTAAACGGACGATTAATATCAATAATCAATTTACCATTGGTGGTTTCATCGAAATTCTTCATATTCAATTCGATCCACTTGTGATAGTACGTGACGTCGGTATAGAGACCTGGCAACGAAGGACGCGCGCAACCCTCCCCACTGGAAACAACTCCGGTCAAAACGCCATCGCATGTTATCGGACCACCGGAATCGCCCTGAAAACATCGATCGACCATATATTCATTCGCTCGATAATATTTCGTAGCTCCTAAAATATCAGAATCGCAAGATCTTTTGATTAATTGAATTGCGAATTATCAGATAACTCCAATCTTACATTGCAGGCATCTCTAAGTCCTTCTTCGTAGCCAGCGCAGAATGTTCCGGGTTGTAAAATCGTTAGGTTTCCCATTAGCTTTTGGCAATGCTTCGTGCTTATAAGCGGCACTACGACGTACATCAGATCGTTCGAGACAATGGGTCTCTTCTGGAAATGGATACAAAAACATTATATTTTTGTAAATTTCGATATTTGCATAATTGCTATTGAAATTATTATAATAACTACCTCGTCCAGGTAACCCCAACCCGATACTAGGCATAACGATCCAGGCTGGGGCATCTTTGTTTCCCACTTGATAGTCTTCACTTTATAACCATTCAGGTCTAAAGGTGTCGACAGCTGCGCAATGCGACAGAAAAAATTAGTTCATCTTGTGGAATTGGATCTCATCCGATTTATGACAATCAACAGCCCTTGAAGCTGATCGAAGTTTTTAGATTAATAATTGATCGTTACCCTTAGTAATGCAATGTCATTGGTCAATGTTGAATATTTGAAAAGTGGGTGCAGGATAATCTCTTCAACGGAACGTTTCTGGTTAATTTCGAAGGAGGAATGAATCTCCACTTGACCAGCGATCACCGATATCACCCATGGTGAGACTTTTGCGCCGTATCTAGTATTCAAATCGGACGAACGTCAATGGGCGAGAAGCAATATCAATAATGTGACGAAGGAAAATTATCTAGAACAAAGCTGCTCTTACTTATTGAACATGCAATGACCAGCTGTGAGAATCCAGCGATCGGCGATCACGACCCCGCCACAGAAATGCCGATTGGAATAACTTTTTCTTAACGACACCTGGCACGTTTCCAAAAAGGATAAAAATCGGCACGTATCGTTCGAACAAATTTACTTAATAAATCAATAAATAATAGTCAATTCAATATTACCTGTAAGGTCGAGAGAAACATTTTTATTTTTCACTCACCTGATGTGGAATTTGTCCAAGGATTGCTTTGGTTCCATTCACTATGCGTCCGTTCAAATTACTATCGATCGCCGATTGCCCATCGCCGCTGGGCACTAAAAGAAAATAAATTTCACTTCGTTTTTTTCAATTCGGATCTTCTCGCCGATTTGATAAATACGTATGTCAGGTAAAGTCATTGTTTTACCATTATCGTCCAGGCACAAGACATCGAAAGATGCCAATAAAATAATACAAAATTGTAATAAACTGGCGTAACAAATTTTATAGACGCCACGCATCTTAACACTTTGATGGCCGTTGTCCATAGACTGACCGATCCCGGGAACAAAAGGTTTTTATCGCAATTCCGTTATCATTTTGATTGTCTTACGAGTTAATTGATTAGATTTCGGATTGCTGCTTTGCAACGTTACCCAAAATTTCCAACCATACCAGTCCTAATCCACGGATGAAATTTCCAATAGTAGTAAATCGGAGATTACGGGATTGCATAAGAGTAGACAGAGTTGCGTTTTCAAAAAAGAAATGTTTCGTTGAAAAAACGTTATCGGACATCAAAATAGATTGTACATCGTGATGATTGGGATATCATGGCTTATCGATTCATAGCAATCGATAAAGCGCCGTTGGAATTCCCATCGGTTCGTCTACGGCGTCATTTTTTAATATTTTTTATTAGACGTAACGCCCGTCCTTAATACTGTGAAATGATACGTTGTGAGAACTCGCTCGGAAAGTTGACGAGATATGGGCCAGATAAAAAAGTGACGATATCGAACAAAAATATTTGATTCGTAATAAAAATAAAAAATAAATAAAAACTGGGATATTCCGTAGAAACTTTAAACACCGATGTCGTTCTTAAATTATCTCGGTCTTATCTCAATCGTATCGATTTATTGATTAATTCTCTATTTGAAAAGAAAATTTATCTCCATAAATTGCTACCTGCGGATGCTCGAGTTTGCGACATTGGATAAAATGATACGCGCACGGTATCAGCGAATAGTCCTTTCACCGAATTGCAGCTTGGGAATTAACTTACCGACATCCGGTACAGAATTAAGAGCAGGTTTTTATTTAATCGACTATTCGATTTAATATTTATCCTCTCATCGAGTCATTCCGCATTGGACGATTAATTATTTCATGCATTTACGAAATAAGGAAATTTTTATAAAATTTTGCATTTTTTTGGTATTCTGTCCAGAAAAGTCCGTAGTGCCGGGAGCTCATGCAAGAGGTCAGCAGCTCGCGGCCTATGACCGTCGCTTGGACTCTGCGGTGCTCGAATGCACTGACATGTTCCCCCACTCATCGGCCATCGATCAGCATCGATTTCCGTCTTCTTCACTTATTCTGCGACCCTTCGACTGCGAACTTCTAACGGCTTGTCTTCTCCATGTTTTTCAAAGTTCTTTCGATTCATCATAAATTTACCTCGGTTTCTCTTACGGCAACCTTCTTTCGAATCAGTGGAAGTAAGACGACTTACGACCGGCTTTCTCTCTGATTTATTCTCATTAATTGTGGAAATTTCATACGATAACTCACGGCGACCACCAGGCTTTATTCCACGGTTAATTCCTAGCGGCCACGTGCATGAGCCCGGGCGACCGCCATTACGGGCAGTGTACAAGTACTAAAATAAACAGTGTTAAGTTTGTCATTTGTTAACTGCCGTGTTCACTATTTTTTCTCGGACCCATCTTCTTCCATCGACTTAAATTTCCTCGCCTTTTCTCCCACGTCTCACCCTCAGAACCAGATCCGAGGTCTGTCGCCCAGACAGTATCATTTTTTCAAAATATGAACTATACAACGCCACGAGAGAGAGAGCTCGTACGTATGACCATGCGCAAGAGCTGATAAATCGTGAGAGCGTATCACACGCATAGGCGTGTCACGTTAATTGTATAAAAATAAAAGTCGCTTGATATATAGTCGCTCGTTTTCCACGCATGGCAAGACTCTCTTTCTCTTCGTCGTCAAAAAATAGCGATCTGTTTACGCTGCACTTATAAGCCCTGGTACCACGCCGAAAGCGTATTCATTTTATAACTCTCGTATATCGGTCGGTACGGGTACCTAAGGTACCTATAAATACGAGCACGACCATATCCCTCATGGACAGGTCACATAATCGAGGACGCGGCCATTACCCACGGGACATGTAATGAGCAATTTCATTATAATATATGTCCTTTGAAATCACGTTACCCAGAGTGATACAGTTTTTGATTATAGTAATCACCGCGGTAAAACTCGGTCTTTAAGAAACATCGTTGTAAAACATTGTTTTTTTAACATTCCCAAAACGGAATAAAACGAAAGGTCCATTGCAAATGGAGAAAGATCTATCTGGTCGTATTTTCATAAATTTTTGATTTTTTTCATGTCGACCGACCCGTATTTACAAATTAGACTTTGTACTTGGATATTAGATTGAATCGATGGATAAAAATTTGCGGAAAAAATAGATAATCTCGTTGTCGTCGATGATTAGCAAATTTATTTAACGCGCGTGATCGATCGTTGCCAGAGAGCCGAATCGATTACGCGGGAAGTATCTTTGATCTCGGTGTCGTTACGAGGAAGCTAGCGAGGGCCTGGCCAGGTTAGCCGTCGGAATCGCGGCGAGATATGTACGCAGGCGTGAGGCGTGTGCCGTGCGTGGTTTGTCCGCAAATGATATTTCGGTTCGCGATGTTTCACGCTCTACTAGATAAGTGTGTCTCGTGGTGCGACCGCGTGCTCGAACCCACCGCGCGCCAGCACTCTGCTGTCTTACGATTAAGATCGGGGTTATGTAATCGAATTCACGTGGTTTGCGCGAGAGTTACTGTGTTTATACGTTTTAATCCATATAGGCGATGCACACAGATACCTGCAGGGGCGTGACGTCTCGTTACACACTAACGTAATGCGCAATGCAGGCGTCACGCACGAGCATCGAGTGGTATCAATAAAATATTAATAAAATAAAAAATAATTCAGTCGTTACGAATTCACAGTAAAAATTATTATTTCGTCCTACTGCGAGAGTAAATTAAGAATACGATAGAAAGATCAGGCATCATGTTCAAGGTCGCATTAAATATTTCAATTTTATTCTCATCAATACATATCAGTTTCCATAATTTGCCTGCCAACGCTGTATGCACTTGTCCGTCTAGGCGCTAACCAGTACCGCACCCCACGCTTAGCGTCAGCGTGCTCCACGTCCCCCACTCCTCGCGCAGCTATGCGCGTACCACTTCTCCCACTGCTGGCGCAGCTATGCGCACCTGGGTGGGGAGCATTGACGCGCATGCGCAAACTAGCACCTGAAAGGGAAATAAAAATATACACACGGAAGTGGATGACCAGCGCGGAATCGATCCCTGATTGTTTTCTAACATAAGTTGATTTGTTTTTATTGTACCAATCGTTATTGCGTTAAAAAATTTAATATATCATCCGATGTTGTCCAGTTATCTCAGTCGATTCTCGCGTCGAATACAGATTAAATATTGATTTTCCTATGAAATATAATTTCGTTTCGAATTAAACAATCGTTTCAATATATTTACAATTCCACGTAAACGTAATTTCATTGACAATACGACAAAATATTTTAATCTTATTCCTTTATCGACAAAAAACGAACTTTACGACACCATCGATTGCATTCGCCTCGAGTCATAAAATTATTTTTTGCGATATGCACTGTCAACGCGTTATTCCGACACAAAAAAGAAATAAACAAGCGTTTATTCTTTCTTTTTTTTTCAAGAATTCCATTGAACGTAGGCACGTGTAACGAGTATTCTCGTTAATACTGGCGTGCATCGGTCAGTTTTACAAAACAGCGAGGATCGATCTTGCAAGTTTACCCATGGTCGTGGCATGCAACGCGTTTGTACCGATGGGAAACCCATCGCAATTTCGAACACGGTAAAACTGACGCAACGTAATATATTTTTTTGCGCGTTGTTAATGTTTTTTGCACTCTCCCGTGGCTATGATACCGCGATACATCTGAGCTCGTATACGCGTGTGTTTTTCAACCCTTCGTGCAACGATACGCGTTATTACGTGTCGCGTTGATTCTGACGTTAGTTAGCTAAACGAACTATAATTCTCGATAGCAGCTCTTTCATTATAAGAAAACACCGCGCTGATTTTTTAGCGTTCGACTAAAATACTTAAATCGTTGCTGGAATTTTCGAATTAACGAACGCATACGTGTAATTTAGGCAAGCTAATATTTAGTCGCAACGAGACACATTCGAAAAAATCCAATATTTTTTAACGACGAATTATATATCGAAATTTAATTTAAAAATTTCTAATTTAATTTATCGATCTCTACTAAAATAAGATCGGGTAATCTATATATAAGCCTTTCGACGCTCTGGATAAAATAGCGATTTATAAATAGAAATGCATATACTACGTGTGTTCACGTATCGGTTACTCACGCACCTCACGCCTAACACGCTCCAAGTCCGCTCCGAGAATTCCATTGCACACATCATCGACACCATTGCGGCATTAAGACAAATGCGTAACGCACCATGTAAATAAATAAATTCTATTTTTTATTATATTTTTTATTATTATTATTATTAATTTTTATTTATTTATTTTTTTACTTTAATTTATTACAGCTTGATTTTTTTTATTTTACTGCCGAGCATTAACCGAAGCGCAATTTTAGCTTGGTTCGATTCACGCACTATTAGCCACGATCCTCGCGTTATTTCTCTCCTTCGGTTTATATAGTTATATCGCCGACTATAATAAGTAAACGATGAAACATGTAAAACATTCGTGAAAACAAAACGCGCTTTCTCACGAACACCTTGGACCGCACGAGGATAAGCTTGCTCGTATGTCGACGATATTTACAGGAGGGCTCTTTCGCGCTGTAATATAATAACCGCGATTTAATTGTGATTGAATAGTTTCGAAACGAGAATTTCACGGTAAACGAAGCCTCGTAATTAAAGCGACGAATAACGAAATTAAACGATTTTACGTATTTAGAGATCGATGCTTCGTGACGAACTACTGATCTTGAAAATTATTGAAATTTCGTCGCGCGATTTATTTTCGCGTCGTACCGATCGTTATTTTACAATTACAAGCACTTCGTATCTAATGAAATTGAGCCATAAAACACGATTTCTTGTCATAAATGGAATGTTGATTTCATCGAGAAATTGAGTGAGCTCTCGCTTCCTGAACGCGAGACAACTATATATATATATATATATATATGTATGTAAGCGCGAGTCTACGAGATAAAAAAAATTTTATAGCGCCGAGCATGGTCCCGCGGGCTTTCGTTGTCGTAAAATTCTCGTCTTAACGCCCGATTATAGCCAGATTTTAATGCAGCCTACGTCCTGCGTCTTGCTCGCTCCTTCACGGACCGTGAAACACGCGTCGTACTTTTGACGTATTCGCGAGACTTTCCTCGAGTCGAACTTTCATTCGTCAAACTTCGAGTCACGTGATGCGATATGAAAAATCGATCGATCGAGGAAAAATAGGAAAAATAGGACCATGCGTTGATATTTCAAAATAAATTTTGTTCTTATTTTACCTTTTCTTTCTTTTTTTTCAAAATATTTATTTTCTTATTTTCTTCACAATTAATACGATTTTCATTATCGTCGGTTCACTCGCTGTAAATTCATCGCACGGTTCGTCGCTACACGCCTAATACATAGGCATAGACAAACGTACGCCCTGTTGAGGTTTCCAACAACAACAAAAAAGAAGGAAAAAAACACGCATACCGTGAGTCACGCGCGCGTAATTGCAAGAGTAAGAAAAATTTCTCGTTGCTGGGGAGTAGCTGAGCGCGTCGAACGGAAAGGACGAAAGGGGGTCAAGATCAAAAATGAAAAAAAAAAAAAATTAATCGAAAAAATAATGACAGTATTAATAAAAATAGAGAAGTAATCACGAGAGCCACCTAATTAACCATACGCGCATATATAGCTCGTATTTTATTCAATGGAAAACTGAACGTTACGAGATTTGCATACGAACGTTATCCACGTATCGTCGTGTGAACCGTGAATGCGCTTCATGATACTTTCGGCTGCGTGTTCGATCGTCAACTTCGTATAATTAAATTATACACGCAAAGACGTATTAAACGCCAAATAACTCTCGACCCGTTATCCCGCGCGTCGACCATTCGTACAAGTTCATAACTTCTTGCAAATCGCGTCTCAAAACGCTCGCACAAAAGTTAATGACAAAATTTCATCATACGAAATTCGTTGCATTTAATCGAACGTCGTATAAGAACAAAATAATCACAATCGTCGAGCGGATCGATTAATTAATAATTCCGTACCGCGTGAAATTTTATTTATCAACTCTCGTATTGTGCAATTCGACATTTCGAAAAAAATTGTCTAGAAAGCTCGCGCATTAATTGTCGAAGGAAGAACGGGAGGGTTGGTGCGCGCGTGCATTCGGGAGAATCACGATTTCGACGTGATAAAAATATTGTGCCAAATTATTGTGCAACGTGACTCATAAATAGTCTCGATCCATCAGATGTTATCGCGACGTTGATATATGACGTAAAATAGCGATTGTGGTATAGGCAATGGCCTCCCGAGGTTCAGAAGTCGTAGCTTCCATTTGGAGAATTATTATTGCATCGTGCCAGCGTGAGATACACGAGAAGGAAGTTGGTGATTTATATCGCTCCTGCGAGGGTCGTCGGAATAGAAAAAAATGAAAACTAAGTAAAAAAAATACAAAAAAAAACAACGAACCGATATAACGAGGTTGTTGCTCGACTTACAATAGTCGATCCCATTGTCGGCTTTGCAATCGCAACGCCGCATCGAAATGAATTTTCTTGTAATTTCGTATCATTATTTATCCGTACGACGAGAGTCCCGGTCGCACGACGAGTGCCTCTCTCGTTCTCCAGCATCCTTTACAATAGGTTGAAATGTTTGGCAGTTATTATTACTCACGTGTTTTATATATATACGAGTTTTGCGAAAGACCTTAAGCCATCGGGAGAAAAAAAATTCGTACGGTGTACCAGGGCTCTACGGATCCTTCGTCTTTAATTTTGCAAAGGTTTTCCCACGTCCCGGATTTTCTCACATTATTCTAGCTTTGACAAAAAAAATTATGTTAATATTATTTTGTTATTAGTAACGACGTGCCTTAAATGTACATCTTGGTTTTAACGCTATTAAGGTGTGGTATATCGTTCGCCGGTCAAAATGTGAAAAAATATATTTCATTAATTTTTTTATTTCTCAATTAGGAACCATCAGAATATTCGCAACGTCAAGGCGAACCGGAAGAGAAGGAAGCTTCGACGAAACTTGTTTTCGAAGAAGAGGAGGCCGTCGGGTGAGAGCGAGTTTCCTCTAGTGTCGACTCGCTGGACGGAAAGTGAGTTTGAATATTACAAACCGAGTAAACGAGTGTATGTCCGTGGTAAACTTTCGCATCCATTCGCTCTTTACTCTCGCTTTACGAGACTCATTGTAGAAACATCCTACACACTCACCTGTAGGAAAGTCGAACGAAAAAAAAAGTTTAATAAAAAGTTGACAGCTGCAATTCGGCTTGAATAATGATTTTAATTATCGTTTGATATTAAATTTATATCATATATTGTCACATGGAAGAAAAGACTTCAGAACGATGAACGAGTTATTGGAATTTTGTATTTTTTTTTGTTACGTTTGCAACCGCGAATCACGGTCCCAACACCAATCACGCACTCCTCACTCACGCGATATACAAAACGCACGCATACTTTACGTTTCATTATTTTACGACTATACAAGCCTTAAGGTTAATTATTGTCGATGTACTATCCATTATTGTATACATTTTTTTTCGCAACGCCTGGACGTCGCAGTGGGAACACATGTACGGTTATACACGAACGTTTATCATTTTTTTTGTTCTATAATACGATACGTATCCGTTGTTACAGGCAATGAAACGATTCCGTCTCCAGAAGCGTCGTCGTATATTCTTACTCGTTAATACAATTACGTCATATCTCCCAGGTACTTAATACAAGTCCGTTATAATTAAAAAAATAAATAACTCTTCGTGAGACGAGTACTATACACGCGTGACTCGCACGCTCGTAGTACACTCACTATTAATTGGTCTATTATCTTTGAAGACGTACACGGATTAGAGCTAAATGTGTCATTCATTGTTATCTCGTCTTTTTTCTTTTTTATTTTTACCGCAGTCTGAAATTCCTTCGCACTTTTACGTTATAATCAAATTCGCGTGTCAGTCCCACGTGACATTATCGTATGACACAGATGTTGAAAATAAAAAAAACGATGCTCGATATCGGATTGTTCGACTGGACCGAAATCAATTTTTTTAAATGATTTTCGAAAATGACTTTCTCGATTTTGAAGTACGAAACACCATCGTCGACTTACCGCGGACATCAGATAAATTCTAACGTGAGTGATCCATTTACGTTACGTGCGCGTACTTAAGCTTCGACTTTGGCCAATGACGAATCGAACGTCCGTGGCGAGGCTAAAATCGGTTGGCAGTCAAGTTCGATGAGCCGACGATCGTGGCGGAAGGGTGATCGGTGGTCTTTAGAGAAGCTTCTCGTCGTTCTCCAGTTTGGTACTAGCGATCGATTTGAGAATGGTCCGATCGCGATCGAGGTCCCCGCGTGGTAACAGTCTCGAAGGTGGTCCAGTAATCAGCTCGGCAATGGAGAACGAACGGTCGTGACTCTTTTTGGCGAAAGGCAACGCGAGAATCGTCCCTTGAAATTTTGTTTCAAGGTCATCGCTTCGACTCCCACCTCGACCTCTCGTCACGTGATACGGCTTGGCACGACCTTGATGCTTCAGCTTCCGTTCCGTCTACGTTGTCGGTGTCCGTCGGTCCAGCCTCAGATATATCTCTATACGGTCGTCCTTTAGTAGAAATAAGCGAGGAAGCCTGAAACAGCGAAACGAAATACGGACTCGTGTATGACTTTTGCTCAAGGTCAAATCGTGATTGTGTACGTGCTCGTGCAACCACCATTACGAACTGCTCGTTCGTCCGTAGCACGAGGAGACGAATCGAAAAAAGCGAATGACTACAAAAATCCTAAGGCGTCTACCTTGAGCGATTTCGAGAGAACATTCGTTCTCAATGTTACACGATTTTTCAAGGTCATCATCGATATTCCATTAATTTTGTCATGTCGCTACCGAACAGACTTATCGAATGAAAGTCAGCGACGAGACTACCCGCGTGACGGAACTCCGATAATCCTTGAAAGGTCATTTCTCAAGGTCAATTATGAAGGTCAATTCTCAAGGTCATCCTTGTCTTTTCAGACTTTATTAACGTTTCGAACCGTCCCGAACTAGTGATATTCCGTGCGAAAAAAATAGCAGTGGCCGATATTTGGAGCGACAAATTTCCTTCCTACTAAACTTTCCAGCATGAAACTTAAAATCTATCGACCTCTTTCGGTCTACGATACAAGACTTGTGGTATAACCCACATTTAACACTATTCAACGTCGTCGAGACAGAACGAGAAATTACGTATAACCATATCGACAGCCAAGTGTCCGACTTAGAAATACGTCGCTCAAATAGTCATTCGTGTCAGACAGGAAGTTACCGAGTGTCCGCGTATATAAGTCTAGTATTAAAGATATAGCTGTCGTATTAGAGCCAACGAACTTGACCAAGAAGCCGAGTTCAGAGATCGTTGATCCCGTTCGTCGAGGCGAGAGAGAAAGAGAGATCATTAAAGCGACGTGATACAGCCTCGGGGGAGGATGGATCTTCGGCGAAGGTCACGAAACTCGTCGGGATCTTCTCATCTCGTTTGACCTTGTGTGCCCGTGTACACGCGAGTTAACGCGTGTATGTCGACCTCGTGAGTAACCTGTTACTCGCGACGTCTGTAGCACATAACCACCTGTATATATAACGCAGACGCTCGTATGAATGAGGAAGGTTACGGATAAACGGGTTTAAGATGCCCCGAGGCCGTATTCTGGACCGAGGCGATTCGCTTTCGCTCGGCCCGTGACGGATTGAAATGGAAGTCGTAATATACGAGAGACGTTATCCTGTCGTACATACAAACATACGGATCGCCGAATGGCGATGACGCGACGCTATGACTAATGGGAGGACTATAAGCCTCTTCCGACTTCCGGAAATTTCAATTTGATTAAATCTTGGTGATCGAGCAATCTCGTACAAAATACGAAAGTGTCCGAAAAAGCACGACGTTCGAAGGCTGAGCTTGAGTAACCTTCAGGATTCCAAGGTCATGCTGTCATTTTTCTAATCGACCGGAAGTTGGATAAAAGTGTCCACGAAATTGCGCGAAATTTCACTGCAGGATGTTAGAGACGTTGAAGAGTAACGTGGTGATGGCAAAACGTCGGGATTTAAAAAGGCAAAAGTCACTGTACCGGGTTTTACCTTGATATTTCTGTTTCAAGGAAACGGCCAGAGAGACACAGGGGAGGAGGGAATGCCGAAGAAGAAACCAGCTCGAACAATAAATCCGAGATCGCGATATTAAACTTCTCTATTCTTTCCTGTCCTCTTTTTTTTGTTCATCGCAGTAGCCCGAGAAGCTTTTGAGCACGTAGTAACCGAGCTCGTTCGAAACAGGAAGTTTAGATCACTCCGACTTTGCTAAAAATCGGTACACCACGTTGAAGATCCGAGAGAGGGAGAGAGGCAATTACAGGCTGCATCGCTTGGCTAACCGACAGCGTCTAGAGACTTTGCGGGGTACAAAGATACGAGGGTCTAGGGTCGAATGAGTTATTAGCTAGGAACTGACATAAATCCATCTACGAGACGTTAAGGTACCGCATCTCGCTTTAAGACCCCTCGCAGCAATCTCAGCCACTCGTCTAGCGACCCTGGCTCATACTTAATCCCTCGTCTCCAATCCCAACGTCTTCATCATTAGCAACACCTCACGACATTCCACTCTACCGTGAATCTCAACGTCAACCATTGAATTATTTAGTCCCGAGGAAGCTGGAGTTATTAAGAAACTCGGAGATTACGGGATCGTTTCCGTTCGCACGGTGAGCGGAAACTGTCCGTGCCTTCGATAACGTTACGACTCGTGACGACTCCTCAAGGCTACGTTGCTCGAACTAGTGAAAAAGAAAACTAACTAACTCTCGCAGGGCACGAGCACCGAGAAAATCTCTTTACACGTGCCACGATCCATTATAAACTCGTTGCGTTTCACCGCGTAACATCCCTCTCTCGCATCCGGGTTGTCTCGCGTGTAAACTTGGATCGGAGGGAAAAATGTGTGCGAAAGGTTTTTTTGTACATTTATTTTTACAACCTTGGAACGAGAGGATTGTTAATTGTTAGTCGACCGTTTCTTCCCTCTCTCTACTTACGACTACGTTACGATGTTCTTTCGCGAGTTATGACTATCCGTAATAATTTTTAGCCTCCGGGTGCGAGAATTTTTTTTCTCGAGACGTCCGGAATTCGCCCCGAGTGGACGCGCTTCGTTCGCGGATTATCGGGTGCAACAGGTGGATGGATTTTTTTAAAATGATTCTCACTCGCCAGGTTACTTTAACAATTTTGTTCTTTCTCGTGATTCGTCGAATATCGAATTTTGGGTAAATGGGGGTTGGTACGAGCGATTATGGAACATAAATAGTTTATTCGTGATTCGTGTATGATTATCGTGATGTGAATATTTTTATATCACACATATCGAAATATATATTTATGTATATATGTATATGTGTGTATATTGAAATGAGAACAGAGCGGAAATGAGAATAAGGATGATCCGACTGTGTATGAAACGTCGATTATAATATCGCATAAATTATCAAATGAAAATTAAAACTACGTGTCGTTGATTTTTTTTTCCTACGAACTATCGCTACTGGATACGTTTTTTGTTTGTTTTTTTTTCTATGTACACGTTGCGAAGAACGGACGCACATCAGAACGAATCTTCAGTCGCCCATGCGCGTGTGTCTCCCAATGGTTTTTTTATTTCTGTGTCTGCCAGCACCCATTGTTCTGTTTTTCTTTCTTTCTTTTTTTTTATTTTTTATTTTATCTTTTTGTTCTTTTGTGGTCATTTCGGCTTACTGGCCCGGTGATTTACCTGCGTTGGGTGGCACGAAGCCGAAACCGCTCGCACCAACGATAACGCCGCTCGAGTCGGCGTTGTTTGGCGCTGGTCCAGGCGGAAATAGAACAGGACCTGAAACACGAGAGATACAAGAAAATGGATTAAGTAAGCATTTTCAGCGATGGACAAGGGAGTAACGCGGAGTTTAGGGATGCCAGTTGGAACTTTTGGATACGTTGATGACACTGATGGTATTTAGCTGAGGTTAACCGTGATTCGGACCGACTAACGGATCATCGTTTTCTCTCGGTACGCGAGATCTCCGAGGATCTTCCTACGTTAATCTAGGTAGTAACGTGTGCCCGTACGGCTACTTCGGACTTTGTACGTAATGAACCAGCTACCGCGGAGAGATTAATCTCCACGTTAGCTCGCTCAATAGAAAAAGTTATTTCACGATGATAAAGTTTTTTGTAACGACGAAATAAAATAAATAACGAGCTGGGATAATATTTAGAAGGAGCTTGAAAATAAAACATTAATTGAATATATTTGATAATGATAAATTAAAAATGATTTTATCGAGATTTTAATTAAAATCGTATTTAATTAAACAAATGAATTTTATTTTTACTCATAAATTCAAAAACAATTTGTGCTATTATTTTTAATTCGAGTCGCTTGCTTAGGATGAAATTAAAGGAAGGAAATTCGAAGAAAACAAATATTTGCTTCACGAGAAAGTTAAAAATCAGAGTTTTTTTTAGAAAGTACGATTTACGTTATTTGTGCGGATATTTCATCGAAACTGTCGAACTCGTTTAAAAAAATGTGAATTTAATCGTGATTAACGACGATCTCGCTCGCAGCACAAAATTTGCATTACTCGTGAATCCGCATTAAACAAAAGGCCAAGTCGACTTTATTAATAGAAAATTGTTTTTGTTTTTGAAATAATTCAATGCCACTGAGGATATCGAGCCAACTCGCGCATACAGCGACATTCTTACGAACGGTTCGCTGCCAATGGCCTTGATGACAGTCATTATATAGATCACGAGACAACAATAAGTCATCCGGACTGGATTCCATTCGACGAGGCAGAAAGGTTGTCCGGGAGGAGATAAGACGCCTACTGCGACTAAACGCTTGTACGTTCGCGCATGCGCGTGCTAACCACGACATTACTCACTTACGTATGGAAAATACAACGAGAAAGGAAAATACGGAAGATGCGAACGGATGGGAGAACAAACGCGTCTATAGATAATTAACGAGTCCCAATTAATTAAATGGCTGTCTCGGTACCGGAACGTTACGTATCAAAACTCGTATTATGTAAACTGTAAAAAGCCTCGTTGAAGTTCAGTCGACGTGTCAGTATTGTAGAAAGTCTTGGAGTTCTTCTCGATACGTTCCGTGTGTAACTCTTTCGTTGCATAAATCTTCGTCCTTGTATGTTTTATTTAATTTTCTGTTTTTTTTTCTTTTATTTTTTATAATTTTTTTTATTTTTATATCTCACCCGTGTTCGATCTGGGATCACGAAGGCCCGAGCTCTGCTGAAGATAAGGCCCGAATCCTGCGAATAATTGACTGTAGTCCTGAGCGCTGGCTGCGCTTATCAGGAGTGCCAGGACGATGGCGACTAGTGCGAACTGAAACGTGAAAAATAAGAACATTGATTAAAAATCGATACCTTTCTATCATTTACGTAAACGAACGAGTCGTGCCCTTTTTCCTATCGAGCGCACCGCGAACTTCTGTCGCGCTCGTCTTCACGAATAGCTTTCACGAGGATTATTCAGCCGGATGTATTTTCTGCCATACGATTAGACGTGTTCCGTGTAATACGAGCCTCGAGTACGTCGCTGATTGCACGAGTGGAGATTTCAACGCCCAGCATATTTTTTTTACCCCCGTTATACCGCCGCGCCCGTCTTAATGCCGGGTCTCTCTTTAATTCACCCGAGAAACTCTCGAGCAACTTCATCCATAAATCGTATTTTTCCTCTCGATTTAACGCCGATAAATAACGAAATCGAAATCTTAGACTCGAAGAAAGTCACCTGTAGTAAACATGAATCGCATAACGATTGAAAAAATTACGGATGTTGAGAAAAAATAAATAAACAATGAAAAAAGATTAAAAAAATATTCGAAACGTCCGTGTATGAAATTCCTTGAGTCTTATCATCCGGAATGCTCGCTGTCTATTTCAATTCGCGCTCGCGTCGTGCGAACGTACGCAACAATTCTCGCGTATCGATATCACGCTCTCTTTTAAATATCCAGTCTCCAATCGACTCTCACGACGAAGTTGCAATCGATCTCCCTAGTAACGACTCTGGTCTAACCGATGTGAGAAATCTCGTAACCAAAACGCATTCGCGAGACTCGTACGATACAAAAACTCATATACGATTCGCTATTGTGCCAATGGACCGATCGTAAGGTTATACATCTACACGAACGATACGTAAATCGGTTAACGTTTCTCGTACCGTACAATCAATTAGTTCTAATGACTCTCGATAGGAGGCGATCGAGTCGGCGTTGATTAAAAATTTCGCAAGCTTAAACCGGCTGAATTCTCGATTATTTAATATTCATACGAATAAGTCGAGTTGTCCATCGCGTTACGTAGAAAAAAATTCTCAGACGATGATAATATTTTCTACCGATCGGCGAGCGATAACGCACAACGTAGGACTGAAATATTCTCGAGAGAAATATACGGTCTAAAGTGTTCTACGGTCGAAGGATCTTCGTATAGTCTCGAGACACTTTCCTATGGAGCACCGACACTTCGACGAGCGTATTGCACGTGTTACTCGTAAAATATCGCACGATGAGTGGAACTATTTAAATGGGAATCGATGGCAATCGTTCGGTATCGATGAAGTGAATAAATTATTTTGAGAATTTCTCGAGTCTAGTACTAGATAGATAGATAGAGTGAGAGAAAGATGTCGTAAAGGAGTATTAAGCTGGGTATGTGTCTGTTTATCACCTCGTGCGATTGTACGACGATATAAATTTTATACTCTCATAGAGGAAAATGCTGTTTGAACTCGCGGAAGAATCTTCGATTTCGTAATTGCAATTATCGATTATCGACGCACCTGATACGATAATAAAATAAATTAATTCCGTATCGTTCCACTCGCGCTCTCTCGCGACTATCGACTCACTTTTTAAAGCCTGCTAGACGATTTTTAAGTCTTCGATCTATTTATAATAAGGCTCGAGAACCGTTCGGGCCAATAAAAATTTATACTGGGCCCGATACAAATTTTCTTCGAAATGACCGATCGCCGACACTCCCGGTTGTCCGACACGGACACGAGCGTATCGTGAGAGACTTTTAATCATTCGGATAAACACTCGTGTGTATTAGCAATATTTAATAAGCACGTACTAAACTAATATAACGTACGGCCCTTTTGATCGATCGCCGTTACAATTTGCAGCGAGGTGGAAAATATTTTCTTACTCCGCTTCAATGAGACGCCTCTCGGACTTTGAGACAATGGCAATAAACTTCCAAGATGTTTTGCGCCCGATAACGGAGCGTGTATTATCCTTAATAATTATAATTAATGGCAATAGAGAGTGTGTTTTGCGAAAAGGTGAGTGCCGCCGCAAGAAAATCACGCTCTCTCCCTCTCTTTCTCTCTCTTTCTCTGTTCACAGTTGGGCGTTATAATGTACGTGCGCATGTTGTGTTTGTCCCACTATGCGTGGCGGCCGAGACGGAGAAAAAGGCAAAAGCGTGTAAATAATGCGTTTACCGTTTTATTCTTGTTTCTGTGATTATCGTTGATCTGGGAATAAAATTGTCCCGTCTCGAGGGATATATGGGCCGTTTCGATTGAATTCGTCGATAAATCTCATCTCAGCAAATATTTTTAATTTTCCAAATTTTTCAAATTTTTCAATTTTTCTTATTTTCAATCACATGTAGTACTTGTGCATCGTTAAAAAAATTACACTAGACCCGCGTATACGCCACCTTGGATCTTCGACAGGTGTGTCACTGGTATACGTCCCGTGGATTTTGCAAATTAATTTTACGACGCGCTGGACCTCGAGCGAGACGCGGCGCGTTTCTCGACGTGAATATATATATATATATATATATATATATATATATATATATATATATATATATATATATATATATATATATATATATATATATATATATATATATAATTCGCGAATATATATATGTATATTCGAAGTCGAGAAATTCGCCACAGCGAGGAAAGTCGTAACGACTCGACGAAAGCGAGCGAAGGTACGAAAATCAGCAAAATCGCGCGAAATTGCTTTCGCGGATATATACACCCGTGACGATAACAACGTATACAGCACGTACGGCAGGAGCTTCATATCCGTGAAACGCGATTTCGATCATAAATCCGGCATCTCATTACGAGCGAGGAAGATCGCTCGTCAACGGTTACGTATTTTTTTATTTTTTTATTTCATCACTCGTTTCTATTTTCTTCCCTCCCTCACCCCTTCCACCTGCACCCCCTCCCCCTCTTTTTTTACGTTAATCATCTCGCGAATATTATAATTTCGTTAGTATCGTTAAAAGCGTAAAAAAGAAAATACGTATTCGTAATTTCGAAATACACGTTACGTATCGTTGGCAATCGTCGTTTTCGCGTATTCGTGTTTTCGCGATAGCGAAGCACAGGAGGAAGACTTCTCGCTACGTGTTTATTTAGATACGTAGGAAGGTGCGCGTTTACGTATTAATCAGCGACGAAATCACCCCAAGGCGTTTTGCACTGAATTATACGATGCGATGTGGCCGGCATCGTCGAGACTTGATTACAGGGAATGCTGAAGTTTTTGATTATCGTTATCGGGTTCGCACATCGTATAAATTCATAATACAAACGCGGCACGTACGTCTCTCGGAAATCATCGATGTAACGGGGCGATCGATAGATTATACGGTCGGTGTGTAAACGACACGAATGTCTTTATTAGTACCGCGAACGCTCTTACGTTCGAAAGATTCACGAAGCAATTTTTTATTTCTTCGCTCTTTTGCTTTATCTCCCTTCTCGATGGGAAATTATTATGCCTATTTTGAATTAAAAAAAAAAAAAAAAGAACGATGAATCCTTAACCTCGTCTCAACGTGTTAAATATCATCCGGCGGAAATTAAGGAATATTCATTAGCCGCGTAATAACTTTGTCAAGTCGTCGTATAATTCGCAGATCTGGGACGACGCGTTTAACGCTCGCGTAAATAATTTTTTTATTCTTTTTTTTCTTGTAATTAAATGACTATCGAAGTGCTATCTTGCACGTATCTTGATGAAGCCGTAACGTCGGGCAAAATACGTAATCATACGGCTGTATATATATATTTATAGGTGCGTATGTATTTTAGCCTCAACACGTACGACCCGTGACTGGAACATCATGAGGGGAAGATACCGTGCGTAATTCTCGGGAAAAGTATATACGTATATAACGTTACGTTACGGAAAAAGATTCAGAAGTGAGTGCGTACTCGCGTATGCTCTGTTGGCGTGTACCTACTCATTACACAGTCAGCCAACCGGCTCTATCATCCCGAGATCGTATAACACGTTGCACCTCGTACCTCGCGGAAAACAGTCTTTACACAATTCATTACAACAACAACGGCCAAATCACCATTCATACACGTCTCTCTCGTTGTGCAAACACGCTACGGATCTCTAATTTTATCGATTGATTCGATAATCATGGTTTCGATCAAAACGCCCAGGATGTTGAACCAAAATGTTCGTTTGACATTTATTTTTATTTTTTTATTTTTACGGGGACAGAGGACAAGAGGAACTTTCACGTTTGTTACGAAGAAGGAAAAGTGGAATTGTCCTTTTGAAAATTTATGTATCGTAACGAAACGACGGGGCTTATCAGTGAAAATGTTTGAAGACTTTTGTCACGATGGTTCGACGAGTGTTCAGTTTTTATTTTCTATTTTTTGTCTAGTAACGAGCTTATTTTTTTTTCTCGTGAATCTCGGTAGCACTTTGTCCAGGTATTGGCGTACTTTTTTTTTCTTTAACGAGCTAATAATCGTTAGCCGTTAACCGTTAACTGCTGATAGTCATGCGCTCGTTATCTCTTTGAGAAAGCTCGCCTAATGTTTCTTTTTTTATCGCGTTTTTTATACGTTAAAGTCGTAACGCACCCATCGGCCAATTAAACGCACGAAGTATTTTCTCGAGTATGAATTAAATTTTCGATTCGTTTTTAGAAAATTTATGTTCTATATATTTTATTCTTTTGTTTTTTTAAATTAATTGTACAATTAATCAATTTGGAGCTTGGTAGGAATATTTTCAAATACGAGAAATTCTTTTCGTGTTAATTGTTTTTAATTCGTGTACTGACAGCGACGTGTCGTAGATGAACGAGTGACGATTAAAGAAGCATGATGCATGCGCAGGCGAGGTCGATTCCTTCGCTAAAGTATGCGACACACATGCGCGATCACCGTGACCCGAGATCGTGTCATTGCGATATTTCTTCTCAAGTTCTCAAAGGAAACAGGAATTTTTTACGTGCACCACTACCGTGGCCGATTATTGATCGGTTCGGCCAATAACTGATCGATTGCGAGGATAATTGATTGATTAGTCCTATGACTGATCGATCGAGCCAATATCTGATCGAGTGGGGTAATAACTAATCGATTGGGCCAATCACTGATCAATTGGGTCGACACGATCCTCTGATCTTCAACGTGACATAGATCAAATCATAGATGTGCTGCAAATAATATTGTGCCATTGTACAGGGGTACCATTAAGTCGAGAAGAAAAATCATCTGGCTCGATGATCAAAAATTGACAAGAGTGTGCAGTATCACAGTATATCCCAGCGAACCAGTAAAAGTTGTTTTCCTGAATCATCGATCACTTTTACCAACACCATCCTTCTCAACGACGTTCATTATTTGTTCCACCCCTCTAACTTAATCATCTTCCGTTTTTCGGATTGCTATCAAACTGTCGTTTTTTAGTACCCTCTTTCTGTCTCTTTCTCTCTCTCTCTCTCTCTCTCCCTCTCGCTCTATGATGATTAGAACGGTCCATGAATTGGATAAAGACCATACGCTTCTTCTTATTAACGTGCACATTCACCGTGACTAAATGTAAATGGGAAAATTACCAGCTGGACGGATCATTAGAAAGACTTTGTTCAATAGTCATACCGAAGTCATCGAGCAATCGGACCAACACTTCGGGACGCCCTTTTTTCTTTTTTTATGCTCTGCATTTTCAAACCATCTTCCGAGAGGTGGAGCAATTATTTGTCTCGCCTCGTTTACTGACATGCGATTGAAATAATGTGAGAAAGTATCGTAATTAGGACAAAAAAGACGAAAGAAACAGCGCCACGGCGAGCCTGGCGCCTCTGGCGGTGGCGTCAGTAACTAGCTTCTTGGCGAAACGAGCAAAATATCTGCGCAGAAAGCAACGGAAATAAACTCAAATAAATTGAAATACAAAACTAAATAAAATGCAAGAATCATAAAAAAATAGGAATTGAATCAGCCTCATGGGAATGCAAATTGAAATTTCCAGTTCCATTCAATATTCAACGATCTTTTTCCTTGCGGACGAAGTCATAAATTCAGACAAGACCTCACGTCGATATGATTTATGGTCTCAGCAACGATTTGAAACGTCCCATTGACCTTCTTTTTTTTCAACGTCCACGAACGCTGAATTATTATTGCTCCGAGTATAATAATTGTCGCGTACAACATAAACCATAATACAGACGTCACCTTATCCACCGTTACACATTTTTCACGATATATATTTTAAAACAAACGCGAAACAACCGCTTCTGTTTTACCTCACCCAGTTCTCCGGCGGTTTCGCACGATTCCCAATTACGCAAAACTTTTGCATCGATAATTCGCCATCTCGGGTACGTAACTGCGAATAGATTGGCTCGTTTTCTCGTCCACACGTTTCCTTTTTTTCCTTCTTTCTTTCTCTATCTTACGTTTTTTTGCAGATTCGCTCGGGACTGCAAAGAAGTGTATGCGCCTTACACACTCGCCCGTAGAATTCTCTCTCGTCTCGTGGCTCTCGCTAAGACTTCGTATACTACGATTGAGTTGCATATATAAATACAATATATATATTTACGTTTGTACTATCGAGCTGTGCCAGACGCTCGATCGTTTTTCCCTTGGCCTGGGCATAACGAGACCCGGGTGCCTTCGCCACGGAAACTTGTGTCCGTTCGTTACGGTTCAGTTTCACTTTCAATCCCGTATCGATAACTCGATATTTTTTTTTTTCAAATCCTACGAAGAAATTACGTTTACCTGCACATATGCAACGTATACAATATCACGTTTATATATAGAGACGTAAAGTTTTTGTACGTTTTATTATACGTCTCGTATCTCGCGGAGTTTCTCCAATTTCGGCCACTTCCCGCGGCTACCGTACGCGAACCGATACAATTTCGTCCTGTCTGACCAGGCACGAACTTTTTCCACTTGACCAGAACGAATTTCTGCTGCGATGACTATATACATGTGTACAATCACTGTATCGAATTTCCAAGGGATCTGGAGTATCGTGCAATTGCAAAATGTTGCCTCAAGTACGAATCGTGTCATTTGTCAGGATATTTTCATTAAACAATTGGATTTTTTTGAAATTTTGATTTTCTTGACTTTTTCTCTCAAAATAATTACCCAGCCACTCTTTACTCTCGATCGATCACCGTTGATTGAGAATCTCAGCATTTCACAACGATTTATCTTAAAACAAATTATTACCATTGAAATTTTTCATGAAAATTTAATTCACCCGTAAAGTGAATAACAAATTTTCATCAATTGTTTCGTTCGAAAATTAGATTACATCATCGATCCATTGTAGTCTCGTGGAATTCTACGAGACGGCCATTGACTTATGGGTTACCCATAGTTTTATTCACCTCAATGGAACGGTTGCTATTGATTATGCGAAAAGTGTTCTATCTAGCTCAACCACAAATCTTTCCACAGATCCCCAGGTGGACATACATCATGCTCGACCTAACGTACACTACCGTCCATTGTTCGATAACATTGTAGGCCACCGTCTGATCGAGTCTGTCCACCTATATATATGTAAATTTTTTCATCTGTGGCCTGGCGAATGCTTCGCCTTCCTCAAATCTTCTCGTGTTACAACGACATGAAGTTTTCTCGGACGGAAAACAAGTTCTGTCATATTACTGCGTGGACAATTTTACGTTCCAGTGCGTACACCCGCACAAACGAGAACGAGCTGGTTTGCAATCATTTTAAAGCGTGCTCGACTACAAGATTCGCAGCCTTGTTATAATTTCTCGCGTCTCTCTCGTATCAGTCCATACGACCCGGAAGTCGCGAGTCTCATTTTAAGCCACGCAAATGTACGCACCTTCTATATTCTTCGCACTCTCCTATTACGTATACCACGTGTCTAGATCTTTTTTTCGGCTTTTACTTATGGCGACATGCTCTCTCGAGCACAAAAGACAGTCTCGCGATGACT
Source organism: Netelia inedita (assembly GCA_964017225.1). Classification (NCBI taxonomy): domain Eukaryota; kingdom Metazoa; phylum Arthropoda; class Insecta; order Hymenoptera; family Ichneumonidae; genus Netelia; species Netelia inedita. The sequence goes on along the minus strand of OZ024925.1, from coordinate 11,699,081 downwards.
GAAAAAAAATGTTGGCCTCGTGGTCGGAAGAAAACACAGTCATTGGCCACTTAGTCGGAGAACGATACAGTCACGGGCCACACGTCGAAAAAAATCGTAAAATTATGAGATTTGCAAATTTTTTCGGTGATAAATTCTTCCTCAATTTCTGTCATTTTTTACCAGTTACTGCAAAACATTATTATTGTTTTCGAATAAAGTACGTTCTAAAAATAAATTATCTCACTGGGATAAAATCGGTGAAAATTGAAACGATTGCTGTTCGTCTCGAGAGACCGGCCAATCACTGTACTACTCGAGTACCTCGTAGTTATACTCCAAGAACCCGAGACTCGGAAGTGTAGATACGCTCGAAACGTATATCTTATCCTCTCGATCCTTTCATTCTCTCTCCAGATCACAGCAATTACATTATATCCAGTGGGAAGTAAAGCTCCCGAGCACTCGTGACTCTCGATTGCCACACGGAGAGACTTCAACGTGCGCTCTCCCGATCTCCCGGTTAATGCACGTACGTATATAGAGCAGACAATTACTACATTCTCTCGGTGTACCTAAATCGGGATCGATCCTCTCTTCCTCTCGCGTTAATCGATGAATTTTAGAGATAAGAGAACCCGAGCCAGAGGACTCACTTGCCGGAAGAGAATGGCCGTTGCTGCACTGGCCGTTACTACTGACCGCGCTCTAACACCGTCTTTCTCTACTCCAATGCATCGTCGCGGCTCACCAAGAGAGCTCTTGCATTCCGGTGACTGCACACCAACGCCTCGATATTCCAACTTTCGATAGAATTGTAACGACTAAAAATAAGACGAAACCGTAAAATCGTACGTGTTCTTTTTTCACAATTTTTACGATTTGCCAAAGTTTTTTTTCACGTACGACGAATCGCGCTAAAGAGATATAACCGGGCTTTAATTACACGTGCGAACACATTTTCAGACATCAGCTCGAAAAACGGGTTCCGCGTTGTTATTATCGTCGCGATTGCTTCGACAAATGTGTTAAAAGTGGAGGGTTTGCGCGACGTAAACATCCACTTTCTGGATCATTCATTCGATACTTGAAAATACAGGTGGCACGGTCTCTCAAATCTCATGTGTGGTTAATTGAGTCATAACACAGTTTTTCAGCTGTAAATTTTCTCTAGTACGCGCCAACTAGTTTTTTCGTAAAAAGTATAAAATAAATTTTTGCTTCCTCTATCAGCGTCTATCGAGATCAAAACACACGAATTCAATTTTCTGTGCTTTGGCTCACGTTACGTGATTCAATTTTTATCCCCAACGAATTAATTTTTTATTTAATCGAAATTAATTAACATATTCGATAAATAAGTGCGAATATATTTTTCCAATTTAATTCTCTAACGAATACAATTTTTCGCTGTAAGGAAAAATAACCGTATCGACATTTCCGTGAATAAGCCCCCAGCAACTCGTGAAACTCAGCAGGATTTTTACGAAAGCACGTGGTAACACGATACGAAACTGCTGAATTACATCGGTCTCGTTCTCGCATCGATTTAGCCGCGAAACCATTGTAAATACAATACGAACTCCGCGTGGCGCCTTTTTACAGTGCGGAACACCGCTGCTCGATAATAAAAGCCCGAATACTCGAGAGTTTCGAAGTTAACACGAAACGAAATATCGCGCAACTCGAGCTCAGGGGCGAACGCATATTTCCAAATTACTCGCACCGGTCTAACGTGTCCTGGATGTCGCAACGCGGACGACGCATCGTTGAGTCGAAAAGAATTAAAAAAAAAAACCAGTACTCCTCTATGTAACGCGAATAATAAAATATCTCTACGCGAGGATACGATACGTTACGTGCTCTCTCAGCTTCGCTCCGTGGCGTATGACTCATTATGAAAATTAAAATTATTATTTAAAAAAAAAATGAAACTGTGCAAAAAGCCGCGAGAACCATTAGCACTTCGCTCTGCGATCGCATGTGCGTAACTATTGTAATACACGAGCGAGCCCCGCGTGGCTCGACGCAGTTGAGCAATTTTTCTACTCGGAATTCCGGAAATTTAATTTAGAGAGTAAAGAAGAAAAAATAAGGAATTTAATTAATAAACAAGGGCGTAACGCAATCGAAGTTAATTCGCCGCCACGTATGTTTGTTTTTTTCTTCAAATAACGATCGAGAGAAATGTACGGATCTATGAATTATGCTAATTGGGAACGAACGTGTTTGAAATAATTATCGAATGTAAAAAATAAATAAATAAAAAATATTAATACGGGTGGAAGGGCAAAATTTTCGTTTTTTTTTGTTTACGGTTTCGTGAAATATATACTGATGAAATGATTTTCGTGGTAAAAAACGTCGGACGTTTATGGGTGTACGAATTATGCTAATTAGAAACGAACGCGTTTGAGATAATTACCGATTGCGAAAAAAAACGTACTAACGAGGTGTAAGGATTGAAATTTCGATTATAAACAATAATTTTGCATTATTCATCGTAGAAACGCTCTTTACGAAGGTTTTCATTACGACAATACCTCGTTTGGCACATGGCGGAAAAAATTTGCCTCGTATGAACGAAGTGACAGGGCCCGTATATCTGCTAATATGTTCTCTGGCAATGTTACGAAATCGCCCGTACGGTCGCTTCGGAGAAAGTACAGATGGCACACACGCTCTTTCCGACGATGATTTTTGTCGGATGAGCGGAAAAGGTATATTATCGCTATGCGGGTAACACGAGTTAAAAAAAACATTTTTTTTATTATCAGTTCAGTCAGCAAGAGAAAAAAGGGAAGATGAGTCAATTTCTTCCTGGTCCTCTAAACATCGAGATTAAACCATCAAAGTAAAATGAAGTATAATTGACCAATTCCCATAACATTTTGCTCCGAGCAAACGTACTCGTATTACTTAATATTTCGTATTAATGGTAAACGTTCTCAACACGTGCGGTATTTGACTTTTCGCCGAGTCGAAAGTTTCGCTATTTTTTTAAAATTTTTTTTGTTAGATTCATTTTTCACATAGGGATACCCGTGTTCACATTTCGAGTTGCAGAGTTGTCGATATATAATGTCGGTCATTGGGCCACTTTAATGCGCGCGTGTTTATTTTCCGCGTCTGCGAGTACCGCGAAGTTGTATTAAACGTTTCGCCGTCTGTAAGTTCCACGCGGTTTATGTCTATCGAGGTGAAAAATTCATGTATGGATTATAATTAACGGTCCGACTAAATTTCACGGTTCGACAGCGACGATACAGGGGAGGGAAAGAGAGAGTCTTCGAGAACGGTGGGCTACGGGTGATAGACAAGAGTGATTCCTGGATTACGTCGTGACTCGACTCTCCCAGTGTGTCGTGCGCCTGCGTGGACGCCTACGCGGACTTACGCGCATGCGCGGGGCTATGCGCGGTGCGCGTACGCGTCGATGTGCACAGGTGCATGCGCGTACGCGTGTGTATGCGCGTGCGCGTGCGAGTTTGCCCGTACTAATTGCCGATATATGAGATCTGTATCAACGAAGTCTGAATTTACTCTGGAAACGAGTCGGTCGAAAGCGCCGAGGGATTTATTGCGGCGAAATGACGGAAGCACATGGAATCAAATTAAACCCAATGATATATTTGAAGTATCTTACTCTTTTCATTGAAAATATGTGAATGTTGTCTATTTTTTTTGTTTCGTTTCGAAACATACGTCGGATCGACTTTTTACCCGGTGGGGGTGCGTCGCGGCACGTTTCGCGGACAGCGGATAAGAATCGATTTCAGCTAACTCGATCGTCAGAATCGCGGGAACAACTCCAACTTTTCACCGTAAATTGGTTCACCCACACACGATCCCTTTCTTATTTGATTTTTTTCTTCAATTTTTTTTTCTTCTTTATAACACAACTCCGCACCGGCGCTCTCGGGATAAAACGGTTATTATATATTATTATACGTGGTTTTCTTTCATCTGTAACACACATCACGCGACGCAGCGCGCTTATTATTTCTCGCCGAAGAATTATCCGTGTTGCGAACGAGAGAAGCGAATAATTGCACTCGTGTGTGCGCCGTTTCATCGACCTTGCACGAAGCACGGTATCGAGCCGCGTGTACCAAGAACAAAATTTAACAATTGCCTCGATTATAAAAATCCCACGTACGAAAATTAATATTGATATGTTTTTTTTCTTGTGTGTGTTTTTTTATCTCTCGAATTTCGGCCAATTTGGCGATTTTGCGCAACGTTTACTCCGCACACGCCAATATTTTCAACGAAACCGAGAATTTCCAAAAAACAATAATCGATCAATTTCTTGACTTTCGTTTCTTTTCATCGACGACGCTCGAACATCATTATTTACTCTTTTTTTTCTTTAATTACATAAATCATCAGATTTTCTCAGAAATTACGGTAAACATTGTTTTTTTTCTGTTTTCTTGCGATTATCATTTTATCGTTCACGATAAATTTATCGCTATCACGCGCAACGTTTCTTCACCGACGAAAAAGTGATTTATGGCACGATAATACAACTGATAACACACTATTATAATCGAATTACGAGAATTTCGACTGTAAGCAATGAAAATACGTGCAACGCTAACCACAAGTTGTAGCGTGTTACGTGCGTGTGCTCGCGTTAATCACGATAATTCGAAGCGAAACGGGACGCTATACTATATAGTTAGTAACAACGGTATGCATTAACAGTGGAGCGCGGCGCGAACGTTCTCGAGGTTCAAGGAAGTCGCGAGGTACACACGATGTCTCGTTCGAGTGGAAGTGTAACGTTGGTAGATCCAAGTAGAATGGCAGCGAGGCTTTTTGATCGAACGCTCCTGCGCTTTGAGCGTTGCGTGACGCGCTCGATTTGCCGTATAATGGCGAGTCGGTGCATCGCGATCATTTTGCGTATATCGATATTACGCTCGGATCGGTGCGCGCACCCACATTATTCCACGATTTTATTCAACGCACACAAATCGTAAAAGCGATCCGACAGTCGATAAGTGCGGTGTCGAAGTAAAAACGATATAAGTGCTCGGTACGAGAAAAGAAAAAGAAAAAGGGGGAAAAATAGAGAGAGAGAGGGAAAAAATAGCGTGCGGTAATGGATGAGCTGGCACGTACTATCATGGACGAATATATAGATATCGTTGTTTCCTTTTTCTGGCGCATGCGTGCATGGGATAATTTGTCGTTAGTGTTTCGCCGCGCTTCGCTTCGAAAATAATATCGAACTTTCGATCGTGGCGAACAAACGTTGTTCTAGAAATGGAGAAAGTTGGATGAGAGTGCGAGAAAGGACTATGGCTCGACAAATCTTCGGGGCTCGGGATGAAAACGTCACGTTCGTGGATTTTCTTTTAACGAGCGAACGTCTGTTTTTACGCGAAATACGATTTGTCATCGAGACAAGTTGGGAACAATTTCTTTTTAAATATTTGTTTATATTGTTCAAGTTTTCTTTTTTAATTTTAATGAAAAATTTAATTATCTTTACAGTTTACTGATTTTTACTAGCTACTGAGAGCAGTGTTTTTTATCGGGTAAGCAAATATTTTTTAAATATTTTTCAATCAACCCTCGACCGACCACTCCTATTTCACCTTCGAATATTTGTCTAATCTCAATTGCGTTCCACGAGTGTGAAAAGTGAGGAAACCCTAGAAAGCAGTTCCAATTTTCCAGTATTTTTTTCCAACTCTATGGTGAGATCAATATGTAAAGTACATTTCTCGATATTAGCAACGTTCCGGTGCATGAGAGGCATCGACGACGCGCGTAGAATGTCACAATTTAGCGGAAAAAAAAACTGAGAAAAAAAGAGAATTATCCGGTTACAGGTATATCCTTCCTCACAGGAGAAAGAAAGCCCGCTGAACCGGAAAGTTTGATCGTAGAATCTGGATGTGTGAGTGAACAGAGCGGGTGTCGCACGCGCTCACGTTCATTTGGTTGCAAAGATACACACGCGGCAACGGGAATAATATCAGCCACCGGCCTCGGGGGTTGAGCACCGACTAGTAAAACATCTGGAAGTATGTTATTAGGCCTCGAGATACGAGCGACAAGCGTATGTGCCAACTTCCACACACGTATATAAAGTTGCAAAATTTATTTGAGAATCTCTCGGGTGGTGTCGGCAAAAAATATGTTCCAAGACTGGCAAATCGATCGTCGAGATTCGAGATATTGAATATTCTCATTGGATCTTCGTGAATTTACGATTAAAGTTGCCACCGAGTAAACGATCAAATGATGATACGACGCCGCTCCTGTCGATTACCCTCGAAGATTTTATATAATTCTACGATAAATCTTTCACGCTTCGTTAGTTCGCCGGCTAAGCGATATAGTCGTTGGCACAACGTTCCCTCTACGGAGAAGAGAAAAAAAAACAACGACAAATATGTTCGTAATCATAGAGTAGATGCCATTGGATAACGTCGTGTATGCTCGAAGATACGAAACACGGTCCACCGTTGACACGGGTGGACACTTACGCAGATCCTTTCGACGTTCGTACACACACACTAACGCGAGACAAAAATCACGGACGTTCAGTTAGTGTCGAGGCGTTTGCATCAGGCACTTACGCATGCGCACGCAGTCACACGGGTGTGGCACGCACCCCGCAGTCACATCCACTAATGAGCACTTTTATAGACATTAACGCACACTCACACAAACACTTACGCTCACTCATCCAGGCACAAGCACTTACGTGCACTCATACTTACGAGCACTTACGTCTACTCACACGTGTACAAACACTAATGAGTACTAACGCAGCCACAGGCACTAACACACACTCGCACAGTCCTAAACACTTACACACTGCACACTTACAGGCAGCAAATAAAAAGCACACTTACGCAGTCCTAAAGACCAATTCGCACTCATACTGTCCCAAACGCGTACTTACATAATCGTAAGCACTTACGCGGCACTTACACGCTCGCGGACACAAACACACCACTCACACAGCAATTTATCGACACTGATCGATAGACATATCGACGCGTACACACTTATGATTATTAGCGGTCTTTCCCAAACACTTATGAACACCCGGACCGTTATTACCACACCGAAAAATCGAGACGATGATTGAGTTATTTCCGTTTACGAAACATCTGTTTATTTTTTTCTTCAACGCTTTCCAATATCCGCTCGAACAACTTCATCGGATATCGATGACACTCGCGATAAATAAGACGATCTTTAAGATACGATATATCTTTCACCGTGACTTTTGATTTCGTTATTATACCCCTCGTCTCGTTAACCTTCGTGCGACTTAATCGACCCACTGGAATTCCTCAAGATTAATAAGCGTTGTAACACATCGACGAACAACACGTGTCCATTATAAGTTCACTAGACTGCGTATACGCAACTTTCAATATTCTCGAGTTTACAAATTGCACGGGGATCGTGGTTTCGTTCTCAATTGGAGGCCGCACAGTCGAGTTGTATTTTGCTACTCGCTACTGTGCACTGGGTATAAATTATACAAGTTAAGCGAATCAAGGCACTGTATATACATACACACAATCCTAACAGTAAGATACCACGATACTCGATGCCCTGCTTTATAATTAACTTAGCATAACCAGTCTCGGTGTAATTTCGATTGCGCGGGTGACCCCCGGCCGACGGGGTCATTCTCACTGTTATGTGCCAAGTACACCATCGTAGCTATATACGTATTCGTTCCAAGCATACCATGAAAATATACTTCCGTTCATCCCTCGACCCGCATTTAATAATTTATGATTGTATTCACGTGGCACAAACGTAACGTCGCCATCCTATACAAGCGTATCGCACGTTTTCGTAAGTGTTGGCGCGCCCGGGCAACTTCTCCTCGCAGGAGAAAACACACACGTCTATATATCACGTCAAGAGACATTTCAGAAACTTTACGACCACCTGGATATGCAAGAATCGCTCTCACGAATTCGTAAAAACGGGTTCCATCATGTGTTCGCCAAGACTTAACCGTTTGATATTCTTGTCGTGGGCTGGATATTGCATACGATACGTTAGTGCACGTAATACATATGTGTATATGCGAAACGAGATGTTGGAATGGTGCGAATGAGCGAGTTATCGCTAGATTCGAGCCCAATCCAACACAATGCATGCAGTCTAAATAGAGCGTTCGTATGCGGGAGACACTGGTGCGGGGGCACTGATTAGCACACTAGAATTGCGAAATGACTTCTAGTGCTCGGTTCGTATAATAACAAAGAAAAGAAAATATTAAATTCCGAGATAAGAGATTTTTAGTGACGTGAGTCACTCGTCGTAAGTGTCAAAGTGTCTTAGAGTGTAAATATCGATTAGTGCAAGTGTCCATGAGCATTAGTGTCCAGTAGTGCAAGATACGACTTCGCTAGTGATTATGGCCTCAATTTTTATGTAAAATAAAAAAATGATGAAATTTTTATGCTCATTAGTGCTGATTTCATCAGCTACCGAAGGATTCTAGTGTATGGAAACATCTCGTATACGTCAAGTGCACTTACGATGCGACTATATATATATAGCGTTTACGAACCAAACACAGCAGGTGGTTCCGCGAGCCTCCGGCAAGGCCGTGCTGACCAGCCTCGCCCTGGGCTATATAAGTTTATAAACGACGCTCGGTAGTCCATCGAGTAGCCCAGTATCTCATGAATGGATTTCACTCTCGAACGACTCGAATCTTAATTGACCTGTTCGACCCAGAGTCAGCCACCCCTCCCTAACCCCTTTGCCCCTTCCTGACATCGTCCTTTGAAAATTTTATCTCACGCTCACCAACGACTATTCATCGCAAAATGATTTATCAAATGAGTTATCTGCTAATAATTTACGTGCCCGTATATTCGTACGTCGGAAATTCAACGGGAAAACTTGTTAAAAAAATGCATACCGGAAAACGGGACGTCGTATCGTACAGCCGAAGTTACGCAAGTCCGGAATGATGATTTTTTTTCTTCTATCCTTTTTTTTTGTTTTGCGCAGATTTACATAATTTATAAGCGTATAGTGTTTCAGATAGTACTCTACGTGGCGGAGAGAACTCGAGAGGGTCTGCCTTCGCGCCGGGGAAATCATTGCGGATGTACGGCACCGAAGTTCCGTTGCCAGCTCGCCTTCTCTATTCTCTTTCACCGATGCTAAAGTCTCGAGATTCAATTTCGTCGTTGACTTTTTTTTTTATTATTTTGCCCGGTCGCTCGTAATCGTTTTCTTCTTTTACGAACTTCAACTTTCTTCGATTTCAACTTGAACGTTATTTTTTTTATTTTTGCAAATTTTGACGAAATATCGTTTATTCGCAATTTTTAAATTATCGCAATTTTTTGTAAATCACTCGCGTTTCAAGAAATAATGTTTTCGCGTAGAGAGAATTTTGACAAAAATATAGCGGCTGGTTCATTCGAGTAACACCAATCAACCCTCAAATTAAGGGTGACTATATTTTTTGGGGGTTTCAATTATCGAAAAATAAAAAATGGAGCAATGCTCCGAAAGATATTTTCGTCTACTTACGAATTTCATGATTGCTCCTTGCTTCGTCTGTCTCGTTCTTCCCAAAGGATCCTTCCGGATTATCTCGTCGTTAGACTCGTCGAACTTTGTCCTTTACGTGGTATCTGTTACCACGCTCGAAAACCAAAAGAAAGAACGGTCCTCACGTATTTTCCAAAATGGGGTGAAAATTGTTTGCTGCGCGACGAACGACCGGTAAACAAGGCCGGAAATGGCGAACCGACGAAAAAAAATATTCCGATGCGAAAATAACGACGTAAAGACGTTAACGGAGCTGCTTCGTCGTTCCGGAACGTGCAGCACCGGGTACTCAACACGACTATGTCAGGTGAGTCGGAGAACTGTACGTACGAGTCAAGTCTCGACTAGAAACGCACAGAGAGACCAGAAAGAGAGAGCCAGAGAGATACAATAAGAGAGAAAGAGAGAGAGAGAGAGAGAGAGAGAGAGAATGGTCGAAGTGCCCACTCGGATGTGAAGCGAGTGGTTAACGGTGGAGCACGTGGTTTCGGACGTGTATACGGAACGGCGAACTGCGTTGCGGTCCGTCGAGACGTGGCTATTCGTTTGACGAAAGGTGGGGGCCCAGACCGGGACTTATATATGTCTGTGGTGGAGGCCGCGAGCCCGACACTTCTTCTTCTCTTCCACCCCCCTCCTCTATCCGTTCTACCCCCACCCCCACCCTCCGGTCGACGGTCTCATTGGTGTTCTTCGTTCGTCATTCATCCCCCCTCCATGCTCCAACCCTCGAGTAGGCGCGCACGCGGGGTCCCATGAGGCCCGACCGTTTCGATGACGGTCAAGGTGACCCTTGCCCTCGGGCCTTGGGGTTGATGGCGCGTTTACCGCGACCGATTCGCAAAAACCGTACAATCTCCCGATCTACGGAAGAGTCGCGTCGCTTTCGCGCAACACGCCCGGACGGACGTTGCGTCGCGGCCTTGCTCGAGGTTATTATTACCGATCGAATATCAGTGAAGGGGTGGAGGGGGGGGGGGGGGGGTGGAGATGCGGTCATTAGGGTTAATGGGCATTGACGATCGCAACGATGAACGCATTGACGATTTTTTTTCTCCATCTTATTCTTTCTTCTTCTGGGTATTATTAAAAATATGAAATCAAAGAAAGGAGAAAAAATAGACGGTGTTTTCGCGCATGCGGATCTGGGATAATCGACGGATTTCCTTTGCTATTTTTTTCATTCTTCTTCGTTCTTAATTGGTTATCGACGAGAATTTAATTAGATATCGCGCGTTATGTTCTTCCTTGAGGCGAAGAGGGGGATTGAATGAATCGCGAAATTATAAAGTATGATCGTTAATTGTACTCGTTTGATATGCGATAGACGTGACAATTTTTAATGATCGGCAGCTAAATTATTCCGAATTGAGTAATCGACGATTGTCAGTTACCGAGTACAGTTGCTCGTGTAATCGTTTTATTGTTTCTTGAATTTCATCCGGGAGACGAGATTCAGGATTTATGTTGCCAATTTAATTTACACGGATTCTTAACGTCTGTTTAAAATTTAATACAATTTTTAACATTTTTTAGCTCAATTCTAGAATTTTTATCGATTGTTTCATTAGAAACTGTAAGCTTAATTTAGATAAATATTTAAGTATTATTTTTGTTACTCGTTTTAATACGAAAACATTTTATTAACTGTATCAATTTGATATTTGAAGTTTAATTGAAATGAATTTACGATCGTTTCCCACTGAACTTTATTCATGTCCAATTATTCATAATTAAAATCCACATTATAAATATAATTGAAATAAATTTTGGATCCGTTCACCTATCGCAATTTCTTTCCCGACAATTATTGCACGAATTTATTGGAAATCGTTAATATTGTAATTCGACCGTTAGAATCATTGCATATTGACATTCGTAATAAGCGTAGCTCGACTAACTAGTCGATAAACCAATCGCGCTATCGATTTCACCGGTCGCTCGTATGAATTATCCATAACAATTCGTTATCGCAATAACACACGTCTGCCCGTAGCGTTAACTGGTATCTATATAATATCGAAGCACGATAAAACGCGTACGCACACAACCAAGTAACGTAATGGATTCCACTACGAGTACTCGGGAGTCCGCGCATACTTCTCAATGCCGTTCACATCCGAGTACGTACCAGTTGGAATCCGGATCTCGATAATACCACGAATGCATCAGGGAGGTTTGGCTCACGTGGGCAGGATTATACGATTCTCGTGACGTCAAATTCCGAGTCCCAGGACACATACGATCGAACCGAGCACACGAATGATAACCTTATCAACATAATGTCCCAATATACATAATGATTAAAACATTATTATTTTTTTGTTCTCTCTCTCTCTCTCGTCTCATCGATAATTTTTCATTAATTCACGAACGATGGGAATAATCGATATACACAGAGAGAACAAAAAAAAGAAGATCGTTAAGTGCGCGCATAATTAAAGTATGAAAATCATCGAGTTCGCGATTATCGTCGTGTCGAACGAGCGCTTGTGACGTCGATTCACTGTTCGAGAACGTTAGAAACGACGCGCAGTTAGTTTTTATGGTAAACATAGGTATTACTCGTTATCCTCATCGGTCGAAATACTTTATCGAACGATCGCCGATCGAATCGATTATTTAGACAAATTACACCATTAGAAACTTTAATTAATCTCTTTGGGGGAAACATACGTCTAATTGTAAGTTTGATTTTCATTGAATCAAAATTATTCCTAGCTGAAATTAAAAAATTAAAATCTGTCGAAAATCTAATTCGAGAATCTTTCGATCTAATTCTCAATGTCACACTGTCGTTACAATATAAACAAAACTTGAAGAAAAAAATGAAATCAATTTTTCGTCGCTCTGATAAAATCCTTGATAACAAGATTGATGAAACAATTTTTAGTCATTGACTGTCAACGAGTGTTTGTGATTAATCGGAAGGGCTTCAAGGGCTTGCGCGACTGTCCCTGTCACTTTCAATTAAGAACAAAAATTTATATATATTCCACGTGCCCACGAGTTTTCGAGTTCAGGTCAAACTCTATTATTGCATAAATTTGGATTTAATTTTATCAAATTACACAACATACTATATAGATCGAACGTTTTGTTTTGGTCGGCACGAATCGAGTGGATTACTTTCACTGAGGGTAAGCAGCACGTATTTTACTTTGTATATTATGCCAACGAGTTCGGTTCCGCCACGCGTTATATTACGTGTTACATTACCGGTATCGTTCTATCGTCACTTTTGTATTTTCGTTATCGCTCGCTATATATATATATCGCTATATATGCATATATATATAAATTTACGTTAATCGAGGAATGTAATAATTACAAGAGCGGAGCAGGCACGAGCCCTTGGTACCAACATTTCCGCGATTCGTTCGACGCAACATTAGTTCTGTCATCGTTGTCGACTCGCCAATTTTTCATCCACGCGACGTAATACCGTATACGTAGCGTAATAATAGTGGAATTGATTTAATTGGCAATACCGAGACCGAGTACAACGGTTGAGTGTCCTTTGTGTGTACACTCGGCCTCGGGTCAAAGTCGTACGTTCCGTGTATTGGTAAATCGAGCGAATATGTTCACACGGCGCACGAGTCGTGGATATAATATAATATTATCCACGAACCTCTGTTAGAAAGGACCCAGACGCCTAATGGAGCAACATTTATGTATGCATATGCATGGAGCTCTCGCATTACCCGAGCTCTTTAACACTCGCTCGTACGGAACCATAACCGGCTCGAGACGCCGCGATACGCTAAGGCTACATGGTGACGGTTTTTCGAACGTCCGATATCACCTTGCCGATTCATAATGGACGCTCACAATTAGAACGCGAGCGTACGCAGATCGGCTAGAATATAAATTTGTTTACATCCAAAAAAAACATAAATAAACACAACATTCATCGATAATTCAAACGTTTGACGTTTTTCAAGGGCGAATTTTTTAAAGTGAGCAAAAAAAATGATTTAGTTTTAACGTTCGTTTACATTTATTAAAATAGAAAAATAAAATGCAGAATTTTTAGTTTCGTCTGTGTCCTTGAAGAGGTGACGATAATCTTCATTTCTCCGATTACTCAAGAGACAGACAGAGAGAGAGAGAGAGAGAGTGAAAAAGGCAGTAATTTACGAGAGTGAGAATATTATTTTAATTTCTCAAAAATTCTCGAAACGCTGACACAACGCGCGTTAAAAACAGGTCGATTATAATTTATGATTGAAAATTGTTGGGTCACATTTTTGCGAGCATCTCGTTCAATAAATATAATTCGTAGAATCATTTATAGCTCGAACGATGATATAAGAAAAAAAGAGAAAAAAAAGTTTTTAAATCGACTAAAGAACAAATAATAATCAAATTTCAAAATTAGGGGTAATAAAAAAGTGGAAAGAAGTGACGATAAAAATTTTACGGAAGGCGAGTTTCGTCCAAGAGCGATTCGAAATGTCGAGCCAGTTATACGAGAGTCCCTGTAAAAAAACGTGGTGAACGCGCGAGAGAGAGAGAGACCCTGAACAGTTGTAGCCTTAATTCATCTAAATTCGGTATATCCGAATATCGTAACGAGGTCGTCCGGATCTGCCTATAGAACGATGGTCGTCACGATTATCGATCATCCAACCGCACGATTTCGTAAACTTTAATCGATTTGCCATTATACTCGTTCGTTCAATTTCTTTTTTTTTTATCAAGTCTCCAATTTTTGCCATTTTCGGAGCAAATCGATTTACAATTCTTTCGAATGCTTCTTTGATTCGCTATATCGACTTCGCCAATGGCCCTGATCGTTTGCACGGTATTCGCGGATTTCTCGCAATTTCGATGAATCGATCGATTGTTAAAAAAGAAAAAAAACCGTTAAAAAATGCATGAATAATTTCCGTTGTACCTGATTAAAAATATACGTTGTTGAATTGCAGCGCGGAAATTATTCGTCGATTATAAAACGACTGTACGATTAATCGCTGCCTCAGACGTTCGTGTTGAATAAGGAACGGCATCTGGACAACGGGATTCTTGAATGGTACGAGGAAGCGGAATAAAGGCTTTTTTGCAAGTTGCGGAGCTCGTAAGTGGAAAATTGAGAGTAATTATCCGAGAAGATTCTTGGATCAATCCCAAGAGAAGAGGGGGTACCGTTTGAGGAAACTAAAAAATTGTGTTTATAAGTCAAAAATTTATCATGTATTAATATTACTATTTTATTATTATTATTATTATTATTATTATTATTATTATTGTTGTTTATTATAAATAGTCCGGAAAAGGACGAAGAAGACGGTAATCGGCTGACTCACCGGTCAGCCTTGCCCTTTTCAATGTCGATCCAAGGAAAATATAGAAAGGATCCCCCGAAGGTCTGAAGGGTCGTTAAATTAAATCAACTAAAAATAAAGCGCAAGAAAGAAATCGTTCGATATAAGCAATTTGGTTCACGGCTGTACACTTCCGATGAATATATATATTATGCATCGCGAAGGTATTTCGTAGGAATATACAATGTCAAAGACTCGTGACGTATACATCAAAATCACCTTGAGACAAGCGTCTATATATATATATATATATATATCGTAACATATATAGACAATCTCGTGGACCGCGTGATCCAGCTGGAACTATCTGGTCAGCTGTGACGTGTGCCCTCGAAACGGTAGCGCCACGTACCAAACCTTTTATCCAACAACGATATATTTTGGAACATTCGGCGTTTCAGGCCACGTAAGTGCCTGGGAATGATCGTAAGTGTCTATACGTATTAATAAGTGCTCGTGGGTGTCTACGAGTCACTGTCAGCGTCTATAAGTGCATGTGAGTAATTTTGAGGCTCTGTGAGAGATTGTAAGTGTATGTGAGAAACTGTAAGTGTCTGACTATAAGTGCATGACTATGTAAGTGTTGCTAAGGGTTGGTGGCTCAGTTTTTTGGTTGTTATTTGGTCCTTAGTATCCGTAAGTGCTCGTGGGAATCTGCAAGTGTGTATAAGTGTCTGTGAGTAACAAGTAAATTTTTATCATTGTTCATAAGTGCTCGTAAGTGTCTACGAGTGCTCGAATAAGTGTAAGAATCGATACGTGCCTATACGTATTTCTGTATATCTTTCAGCATCGATAAATGATCGTTAGCCTTTTTGGACGTGTACAAGTGTCCGTGAGTGTTCGTAAGTGCACGTTGAAGTCACTGTCGAACGTATGTGCGAATGTCATGTATATCGTTATTACGTACATATGTATTAAGTTGTCCGCCCCGGGCCGTTCTCCTCAGCGGCGAGAGTGACAGTAGCCAAACGCGTGAGCACGGCATTAACCGTCCCTGAACCGCGGTCGGGCGTGTCGACCAATATTCACGTAGCCCTTGATACGCCGGAACAAAATTTTTTGTGAATGCAGAGAGTGAGAGAGAGAGAGAGAGAATTACACGTTCACGACAGAGCTCCTGGAAGAATTGATCGACTTCGGTAACGCGCCGCTAAAAAAATATTCTCGAGTACACATACCGAACCGTATATGTATACACGTTTTAATCTCGACATCGAATCTCCGTAACTCCTTTCGCAAGAGTACACAATATTTTTTTATCACAGTAAATAACCCGTGAAAGTAAATCGAAGCGATGTTGCAGAGGTCTCCTCGTCATGAATACACGTATGCATTTCTAATGAATTCCGTATATTTTCTAACATTTAAAAACAATTTCGTAAAATCCTTTCAAGAGTCAAACTATCGACACGAAAACGTTTAATGATTTTAAAAAAATACACTCGACAAGCCCGAATAAATTACGAGACAAAAAAGGACCTCGGAGTGAAACCGTAACGTCACCAGGAAACAAAATTTACACTGCACTTGAAATCTTTTTTTTTTCAAGATTCAAGGTGCCCAGCAACAACCGACTCGTTTCGTTTTCACGATTGTCCCAAGAATAATCGTCGTTCGTGGACCACTCGGATCGCTCGAGAAATCATTCCTCCGTTGTCCCTGCTCGCTTTAGGGTTCTCGACGGTGTCGCACGGTCCTCTCGTTATGCCGCCAATAATTATTACTAAATTGTTGTATGGAAGCCAAGGCGAGCCTGTAATTGCTATAACTCAATGGGCATAACCCAGTTTTCATTTCTCTCAAGCGTCTGCCCGTAAATAGCAATGTCATAATATATCGATCGATATATATACGTACGTATAACCGCCCTTGGGACCAATATCTGAATTATTGCGATTTAATTGCGTCGCGCAGGTTAGTGTACAACACGTACCCCACCTTCTAATTAATAATTAAAACGGTGAATCCTCGTGCAGGTTCTCGAGCCATTCTCGACCGTAGCTGTTTCGTACATGTTAATAATAGATATGACTAGTGGTCCGTGCACCCGAGTGCACGGTAACCCGGATACCCTCCTATCAGTAGAAAAGGTAAGTTATAGAGCAGACACAGAAATGACTGTGTTGCTTGGCACGTAGACCATTGTCGTAGGATCCAGTCATTGACTGTGTATATATTTATTCACTATCGTGATCAAACAGCAATTAAACCGTACGTGCCTTAGGGTATCGAAAATCAATTAGCGGTTTTGTCGCTGACGACCGTCGTGGCAGAGGCGAGAGGAAGGTCGAGATCTCGAAACGAGCCTCTATGTTACTGTCGAGAAATCTCGGAAACGTTATTAGCCCGATCGCCGGAAGCGTATGTCTATATATAATGTATATATATATATATATATATAGGTATGAATCTTTTCCCTACTTCCTTCCGTTTGAGAACGGATTCAGTTCACGGCCCACGCCCGTGCGTATGACGCATCGAGGAAATTACGAGATATAGCTAATTAAACAAGGCGATTCTACATTTATTGGAAGCAGCCTAATTGGCTGTGAGAACGCTGTCATTTTCTCTCTACACTGAGAGAGAGAGAGAGAGAGAGAGAGAGAGGGAGGGAGGGAGGGAGAGAGATGGAGATGTTTTTTCGAGGCCGAGACCGTTCACCTTCGAACATGATACGTTACAATCCGAGACATTTTTTTTATGTCTTTCGTTTGCCCTCACCTGCGAATTCTTGTCCCCCATTTTGTCGTCACCTTGAATCATTCGGTATACTTGAATCTCGATTCTGACAATCTATCTCGCGATTTGTTGGCAGAGAATTGAACCAGTTTCAGGCAGAAAAAAAATGGAAACCAATTTTTGAATCATCCAAAGTCGCGCGGGATTTTGCACATTGATAATTGGACCTGATATTTGACAATTATCGAAATTATGTATAAATTGATGTATTCGAAGATCGAGAAATAAAGTTGCGATAAATTGACCAATGATTTTTTAAGTATAACGTTTAATTTGCAGTAATTAATCGATTTAAAATTATTTTCTTAATTAACGATTGATTTTAATTAATGAACTAATAAATTAACAATTAATTTAAACTACTCAAACAATAAGTTTCAATTAATTCGTCGAATTTATCGAGTTAAAATATTAATTGATAATTAAAATTGATTTCAATGAAAATTCAATTATTTTTTTCACATTTATTGCGATACGTGCATACGAGCTGGATTTATTGCCGCAGCCAAGATACACAACACGACGTGTTTCGAAATTTGTGGCGAATGTCCGGTCGCAAGACCCCGAAGGCTGCTGGACCCGGGCCAGACCGATCGTACCAGTTTCGATCAGATATCGGATCGACCGAGCAAGCTAGACCTGCTTTCGTCGATAGAGAAAAAAAAACCGAGTCTTAAGTATCTAAATCCCAGGCGTCATTTTTCTAGCTAGAAAAATGCAATCGTGAACAGATCTTACCTGATTGGGCTGTTTTTTTTCTACACCCACATTACATTTCGGTCTTGTGTGGATCACTTTGGCTCCTAGACAACACCACGTCTTGATAACGTCCCCACGTGTCCCGATTGGCTCGAGTCCAAAATATTTCACGTCTATGAACACCTTTACACGTTGCCTACTTACAATCACCCACTATTGTGTACCTGACGTGTTGGACGAATTACGAGACAGGGCACGTGATAATGTCTCAGTTGAGAAATATTAATCTGTATAGAAAATGACTTAACGAGAAAGTTATGGGGTTTTCTATGTCGTTATTATTGTCTATTTCATTATTTAGAGCGTTAACATATAATATAAACTAAATAGGACAGCCTGAACCTATTTTTATAAATTTGCAATTTATTGTATTTTCTTAATTATCTTGTAACAAACGAATATAAAATTATTTCGATATCTGCTTAATCTGATTATTGTAAAAATTTATGAACAACTTTGATCACTTTTTGTAGGAAGCCCAGTTGGACGAAAATTTCCTGGTCCAACTTAGCGACCTAGGTCATATTACACGACATTACCTCATACGAAAAAAAAGAAAAAATGCATTCGTGGGTATTGCAAGTATTCAGATCGAAGCAATCCTAGTGCAACAATTGAATTGTTTTCTGGCAATTACACGTTGACTACGTGACCCCGGGTAGACACGTACGATCTCCTCGTAGGTATGCACCGCGGTGTTCACTACATGCAGTTCGTTGTGCCGCAAGATGCAGAATGACGATGCAACACTAAAATAATATATATATACTTTGAAATATAACAGACGACGTACGTGTACCTAACTTTTTGCTTTTCCAATTGGGAAATAGAAAAATGGACTAGCTGCTCTTGAGACAGAGGACTTCGAGTTTATCCAATCGTGCGAGTCGGGTTGCCGAAGAGACCAGTTCTGCAATTGACATACGTGTGAAAGTGACGAAGATCTGTGAGGAATGCATGCATTAGTATCTAAAAGTAAATGAGTTCACCCATTTGCATTTTCTGACTAGGTGGCTAGCTGAAAAACCTCTTGCACCGCTGGCAAAGTGACAAAATGGTGTCGAGTAGGTTTTTTTATGAATATTCTTTTACGAATTCGAATTTTCCTGAAGATTGTGAATATAAAACCTTGGTGCTTGATTTTTTGGTAAGTTGAAGGACTCACGACGAACGAACGTGAATATTTTCGAGTGTTCACATTTTTGATAATTATTTTTTATGTTATTATGGTCTATATCATACTTCAGAGTACTTTGTTTTTAAATATAAAAACGCCTTCGAGTGGTGCATGCTGGGTGCGAAATGGAACGCGATCTTGGGCAAAGCGACATCTGTGGTTCGACTCGAAATGTGAAGTCACGGTCGATAATGCAGAAACGCAACTCAGCGAGTGATTTTGCCGACTCGTGGTATACGAGACTCTGATATCCTCAGGACAGGTGAAAGGCATTATGGCGAAGGTTTTATCTCTGGTTCATTGTTTGCTTCTAGTTGTAAATACTTCGGTAGTCGGCCAACAGGTGGCAGGTCTATCGGGAAGCTGGACTCGCATTCATTCTTTTGGAAGTCAGGGATTCCCGGAGTATGTCGATAACACAGATCTCCAGGAAAAAAGTAGCTCATGTAAGTTACTGCAAAAGCATAAATCTATTTCTTTTACGAATGCAAAATTGCTCTATCGATTTATCTGTGAAAACTTCTGCAAAACATTTCTGCAAACTCGCTAATCCTTCAAATGATAATTGAAATTTCCATTCCATCTAATTGTCACTATAATACCTGCCACTTATTTCCACATACCTCTCCATCTGGATTTAACTTAATTCCCTTCTTACACGAAACTTTGATTTCTAAGGGGAAAAACAAAAAAAAACACTTACGGATGAATCTATCCCGGTGGTCAAAATCCGATAGTTTCATGGCTCTTGCGATTTTCTTCTCTCAGCCAGTTGTAGAGAGGGCGGAAGTAAGCCAGGAGACCCTTTGTTTGCATGGTCCTCGATCCTGTGAAGCTTTCCATGGCATCTGGCCAGGGTTTGCTCGAGCCGAGCTTCATCATTTGTCTGCATTCGATCGTGTTCAAATTAGCACAAGTCTTTCGAATCGCGTATATTTACCTAGCCCACACAGGGTTGCCGATTCATTTCCTACTCGTAACGAAAGAAAGAAAGCAAGGAAGGAAGTGCACCGAAAAATCGGGACTTCCGTTTTCAACCACGAAAAAGGATCTTCGCTATCTTCCATTGACACAAACGTCATTTATTACTTTTCGTGTTGATAGTCACTTCGGTAATCCGATAAGCATCCCTGCGAGGGTGAATGTGCATGCTTTTGGAGCATACGTATGTGTTGCATAGATAACTGTAAGCTTTCTATGAACACGTTTGTCGTCTCCTTGATAGGATTAAGATTAGGCTTAGCTCAGCGCACCCTAGTTGGGATTACCTCAATCCTAGGCCACCCTCGATACTCCCGTAAAGATCGCATCTGTACAGAGGCTTGTGAACGTTACCAGGCTCGTAACCTCCCGAAGCCAGACACGCGGCTTCCAAAAATTGGAACTGTATGATAAAGCTGACGAAGTACCTAGAGACGTCGATTTACAATTCGATAACACGTCGACCATTTTTTTTCGACATCTAACCAAGCCTCTACCACTCGAATTATTCTCGAAGAATTTAATCCCATGGTTATCGAATTTTTGACATACCTTATGTAAGGTATGCTTGCTGCAACGTGATATTTAGATCCAGGGTCGAAGTCATCTTTGCTACGATCTAGGGGTGGCTCTACACCCTGTATAGTCGCCCTGGTAAAATTCAATGACGTTTAGAATTCTTGTCGAGGTCACAGGATACGCTTGTCCTAAATTACAGCAACAGTTGGAACATTTCGTACCTTAATTGCCACCAGAGAGCGTTGTAGAATTCCGGCTTGGTGTCGTTGCCGAACACCATCCATCGCCATTTGTCAACGCAATAGGCGAACGGTAGGAAAGCGACCTTCTGCAGGGCCATGACAAACAGGAAGTTGATGTCACCTCGTTCGTCGTAATCGTCGGTCTTGGTGAGACCCAGTCTCGAAGTGTGTGGCGGTGATGACACCGACAGGGCTACCGTGTCACCAATTGCTTCGTGAAAACCTGCGAAATTCGATCCTTAATGAGAGAATATTTTTATCTACAATCTTACTAAATTTCTTTGTCCTTTCTGCGTAAATATTTTCGCACAAATCATATAATCCATTCGAAATTGGATTTAAGCATCGCGTTATGAATTATTAAATTTTTGGAATTCTTATTCGTAGCAGGTACGATTAACAGCCTTGAGCTCTTCAGGATGTCAGGAACGTACCAGGATTAGCTCCTTCCCGAAACACGACGGGTTGATCCCTGTATTGTATATAATAGTGCACGTGACCCATTTCGTGGTGAACTATCACGAGATCCTCGTAAGTGACTCGTGTGCACATCTTGATCCTGCAATTTTTATGATTATTGCTATATCCAAGTACGCGACATCTCGTCGAGATTTTTCAATCATACAATTTTGATTTATCTTATCTCGTCGAATGGGCGACATCAATATGTAATAATAATATTGCTTCAAATACCGGAAGTCTTTGCCGTCGTACATGTCCCACGCCGAGCCATGACAAACCATCTCGCGCTCGTCCTTGGGACGTTCTATGATCGATTTCTTCCAAAAAGCCTCGGGCAGCCACGTAAATCCGATCGAGTGAAAATAGTCTTCGGCGAGTTGGAAAAACTTGACGGGCGTGTAACGCTGTACGGCAGAAAGTAATTACGCGTTTTCACAAAACACGAGGATTTATTTGAAGCGCTTTCCGTTCGCTCGCTCTCACAGTTCTGCGTTAAAGCCAGGACGCAAATTTTACGATCGCGTCTCTCGCGTCGTAATGTTCGTCGGGAAGAAAGTTTAATTTGTCCATTACGATTATTTACTTTTTTTACGAGCGCCTCCGTCAAATCCGTCACGTTTACTTCCGGGTATGGGAGGGCAAATCTCTTCACATGGATCCACGACTGAGCCCACATGTCACCTGTCGTTGTTCATATTTTTTTAATTTAAAAAAATTATAAAAATCTTTAATTTTTTCAATAAAAAAATTATAAAAATTCAATAAAAAAATAAAGAATCGTGTTCCCAAGTTCATTAGATTTCCATAAGAAAAAAAGTTACGAATAAAATTAATATTAATTCCGTTTCCGTTCATATTTTTGAATTTCCAACGAGAGCACGAAACGCGCGCGCCTATTTTCCGTTGTACTTTCGCACTTATTAACTTTCGCTTTGGGTACAAGAGTAATAATGAGATAATTGGTCTGTCGATACACGCACGTACCTAGTAAGTGAGCCGGTATGTAGTTACTGCTCTTCGGTACTCTCTCGATTCCGTACTTGGAACGAATTCGATTTCTCACGTAAGCATGTAGCTGCAAGTATAATGGCTCGACTTCCTTCCAGAGCTGCTCGATCGTACCCTCGAAATCGTTATCGTCGTACGCGCTCGTCCAATATTTACCCGCTGTCGAGAATCCTGCCCTTAAACAAACGTCTTTTGCTCTTTTGTCGATTCGAACGTCTCGTTTCGCGTATCGCAAAGATATATTATCGATATTATCATGAAGACTGTGCGGAAGTGTAATGGAGTACCCTGGAAAAAGTTTTATCGAACCTCTTACCGTTCAACAAAGCCACCTCCTTCATCAGCCCAACGTACTCGACATATTTCTTCCTCATCCTCTTACCCGTGGCATCGTGCCAAGCCTTCCACACGTACGCTAGCTCCTCGGGATCCTCGGACGTTGCCATGATCTCCAATAGGTCTAGATGTACATCGATAGGTTATTGTACTTTATACTACTTTTCACTCTTCGTTCCTGGCAAAGTTTTAAAATTCAATTTTTCATCCGAACGACCAAAGTTTGCTACAAAGTAAACAAATTTTAATCGATAACCAAAAATTTCACCTGGTTCTAATCGAAGTTTCTCACGCAAATTGTTATTCGATGTTCTGTCGCCTGGTATTTTATTTTTCCTTTTTTTCTTTTCTTCGAGAATCTTCCGACCGATTTTCTCACTAATTGTCGATTTTTCGATTTTTATCCTAGATTTTGATTTTTCCAACGAATTTCCATGACGATGGGTTTGTGGTTCTGAATTTGTTGACTTTTTGTAGGATCGAATGGTCGCTGTGCCGTATATAGTTTCCATGTCGTTGATGATCGTGTCGAGCTTAGTGACGATCGGAAATGGATCAATAATGTTTCTAGTATGTGCATGGCTCGTGAATTAATTAACGAGGACGAGGAGGATTAATTACTCTGGCGAATTTGTCATCCGACAATGCAGCTACACCGAGAATGGCCATCATCTCGAATTGTCTCTTCCAGCTTGTAGATTCGTTGAAATTCCTCCAGTCGTATCGCTTGGCTGCACGCCAAACAGATCTCTGGAATCTGGCTAGACGCTCCGAAGAATTTAACTGGCGAATAATGCGATAACGATGCCTTTACCGATATACGAAAATCACAAAAGCAGTAAAGCTTAATGAATTAAGTTGGTCCAATATACCGCTGCAACTCTCGTTTCATCCGTTATATTGCTCTCAAAGTTCCACTGGTGGATCGCGTTTCGATTGTACTCCACGAGACTGAGATTATTCACCAATTCCAGAAACTATTTCCAGAAACGTTTGCCGGATAAATGATTTAATTAATTAATTCGAGCCTCGATCGAATGCCGAATTATTTATCAAACGATCTAATCAATTCGAGAATTAATTCGAAAATCAACCGATCGACTATCGAAATAGGAACTTTGACACAAGAAAAAGAATCAAAATTTCGTAACTAACCACATCGGGTTCCGGAAGTCTCGAATCCGCTATCAATTTTCGATTTGGCACAAGATCAGGGAAATTTTTAGTGGAAATTTTCAAAGTCCTAGAAAAATTGGGTCTGACATTGTCCTTCGTGAGATTACGTCGCGACGAAACTACAGCTGTCATAAAGATCGCAGCGACGATGCGAAAAAGAAACGTCATCGGTATCGACGATGACATATTATCGAAACGGTCGCAAAACTTTGCTCGATGGAACGAGGATTTGGACAAATTCTATGTCATCATAGCTCTGACTCGATCCATTCTAGTAACGATACCTTCTCGTGCCTGTCACCGTGCTATGTCGTGCCATAACCCAACCTATTAGTTATTCGGGTGTTTCTGTGTCTCGTGAAAGAAATAAGGAAAACAAAAAAAAGAACGCGAGAAGGAAGAAAAAAAAACTGTGCACTGAAAACCGAGGCGAGTTTGTAAGAAGATGACCATGAATCGTCAGACAGCTACGCAGCGGCTCGAAAACGTTGGTGAAGTCGAGGCGATTCTTACTCTTTCGCCTCGACACTCTCGTATGTAGACCACACTCTGTTTGTCGATTCTTTTTTACTTCCATCTTGGTTCCGGTCTGAAACGTGAGACCTTGTCGACGTTTTTTTTGCATACACGTACCTACCTCACCAGGAACTCGTGCGAAAAGAAAATACCCAGACGCAACACCCAAACAATTTCGTGTTCAAAAATTTGGTGTCACATGAGAAAAAAATTGTTTTTAACACTTTTATTCATTCGTTGATTAAATGCGATTTTTGTAGGTGACATTGAGTAACCTTGAGAAAATTATGGAATGTGTAACGTAACGAGTGACAGGTAGAAACGTTTTTAGTCATTTTGACACGACCCAGTGACCCGATCAACCGCGCACACCAAATTTAGTTTTGAGCAATCTCGGTCTTCCACATTCTCGTGCGTTAATCGTACCGAAAAATTACGTAACTTTTAATTCGTCAACATGATTTGGCACTAGCACGTATTCGAGGGTTTACCCTCATGGTCCCAGCGAGTTGCGCGATTTGCGACGAAAATTCTCCGGCCTATTCTCGAGCGTTCGTGATTTGTTTTTTTTTCTTCTCTTCGTACAGGAGCCAAATTGGCAAGCGTTGGAAACTCAGACTCCTTAACGTTGATAATATTCTCCAAAGTGTATAAAACCGGAGTACAATTTTTTTTCTTCTCTCTTCCCTTTTCTCGTTAAAGTTTAGCGACGCTTCGCGCGGATTAATCGAGTTTGAGTTTCACCTCGTTTCAGACACGGTAATCGCGCTTGGCAGGCCCCACCGGCTCTATCTAGATTCTGGGAATATTTATCACGATCAACGAAGAAGTAACGTTCGCGAACGAGCTTCATTGAAATCCTTCGAGAATTATCTTGAAAATGGAAAAACGATTAAGAGGAACGGTTCTCTTTCGAAACTTTTTCGACAACTTTTTACTCTTTTCAAAATTCCACTCAAACACTACGAAGTTTGTCCTTCTAAAATTTGTCTTCGCGTTTGTCTCGTTTTTATTTTTTTTTAACATTTTTGTCGCCCATTATTTTTCATGGGTATGGGCGATTATGGACACCGTTACGTGCCGTAGGGAAACCACGAGTTCTGCATTCTTCGTTGTACGTCGCTCACAGGCGCCTCTGGTTCTCGTTGCACGTGGTCGCTACTTATTTACTCACTATAACGTCTCGAGACGCGTGTGGGAGACGCGAACCAGGCACCAGGTGAGTCAGACGTACCACGAGATAGATACGTGAATCGTGATTTCTCGTACTATATCGCGAGATTTCTCGTGAGCTGTCGTTACGCTCCGAGAGTATATATTTTTTTTTCTTCATTAATAACAGCTAATAGACTCACGACCGGTATCGGCGAGAGAGGATGATTGCCAATTAGCGAATTATTTAGAATTTTCACGAATTCACTTTTTTCATATTATTTCAGGAAAATCTAGAGATAAAAGTAATTAAGTATGAATAAAAATGGAGTCATTTATTATTAGATAAATCTTCAAATTTATCTTGTAGATAACATTTTATTTTCAAGATGATCCAATCGGAATGGTTTTTATTTATTTGCTTTTATTGCTTGGGTATAAAATACAACTCTTAATGTAAATACGTCGAACATAATTTCCGGAGTATTTTATCTGATAAAGGATAATTTGAATTGAGTCATTTCATAGCTCGGATAAAATGCTTGTTATGCGTATAACATATATTATATTGTAAAATTCCTTTTACATAACTAGTGTCAAGGTCATTCGACGATCCAAGAGATGAGTTTCTCGTAACCGCGCACGATCGTCGAACACTTTACTTTTTATCTTTCATCCTTATCCCCGACATCCTTTCTGCCTTATTCGATCCCACTTGCCTGATTAAAACTAGCCACCGGAAACGAGGGAATTTACTCGAGAAAAGCGAAAAGATTCAATGCCTCGATGAGATAAAAAGAACGTCATTATCTTTATCGTCCTTAACTATCATTCTTATCATTATCAGTGAATATTTTCTTTTTTTTATTAAAATTATTATTTTTTTATATTCGATTCAATGATTTTCCATACACGCGCTTCCGCGTGCAACCTTCTTACCGATCGTCCTACCGTGTTACGGTCACTTTCGCATAAACTAATTATAAATATTACGCGTGCAAGGTCGGATCTTTATTTCTCACGCTCGAAGCCAACGACGAACGACGACGCCAGGACTCTAGTGGCTGTGGTACAGAGAGGGGCGTTCTCCGTTCACTGATCACACTCACGCACACACTTTGTCCCATTATAATGGTTTGCTTACCAGAATTGTTATTTTTTTTCATTCTGAATGAGGCGCACACGTTCAATAGTATGCACGAATAATTTACCGTGTGTAGAATAGACGTATATGTACGGTAATACGTTACGTTACCAAACCATGCGTCGATACATCATTAAATGACTCAGATAGATTCTTTGAAAAATTCACGACGCGACTAAACACGCCCTCGCACGATTCATCCGGTGACTCGTCTCGTCTAATTATCGTAATGATAGCGCAAAGATTCGGGTGACAGATCCAGTTTTCATTCTTGAATACAGATAGCGATTTACTCATATTCATTTTTCAATTTATTTAATTTTTAATTTTTATGTCGATGCAAAAACAGTGAAATATCTGACAACTTTCGAAGTTATCAAAAAAACAAAAATCATTTTTTGGAAAATGAGATAAAAATAAAAATAAAATATCTCTTAAATAATTTTCAAGTTTAATAGTTACCCAAGTCTTTAATACAGATAGCGATTTACTCATATTCATTTTTCAATATATTTAATTTTTAATTTTTATGTCGACGCAAAAACAGTGAAATATCTGACAACTTTCGAAGTTATCAAAAAACCAAAAATCGTTTTTTGGAAAATGAGATAAAAATAAAAATAAAATATCTCTTAAATAATTTTCGAGTTTAATAGTTACCCAAGTCTTTTTATTTTTATTTTCACCGACTAACCTTTCCCATTTCTTCAAAGTCTGCAACTTTACGGTGTTGCGCAAATGAAAATTAAATTTATTCGCGAAACGCACGCACGTGCGTTGTCTCGCGCATTTGTGCGTATGTAGGGCCACTCAAGGATGCAACTGAAAAAAAATCCCAGCATTCGTTTGCGTAGAACAAGACAACGTTAATTATGATCCATCGTTCGTCCATCATCGCGACTCTTGCACGTTTTGCCATATTTCAGCAATTGTTTGAAACGCATATACATGTTTTCATATATGTATATATGTGTTTTTTTTCTTTTTTTCATAGGAGAAGACGTCTATCAAGTTGTAGGACAATCGCGAATCGTGTATACGAGATAAGTATGCTCACCTTACGCGTACTTGAACCCACAAGATTTGAGGCCGAGTTGTTCCTCCCTCGTATTCCCCTAGTTGGCTCACGTGAGACCGACACTCGTTATCTTCCGATGAGATTGGCATTGCCCGCTGAAAAAAGTCACTATTATACCAGTGGTACGACGTTCCATGCTGCACTTTTTCCCTTCTCGTGGCTGATCCTACAAGGAATAATATGCAATAAGTCCCAGCAGACGTATCCTTATTCTTTCGCGGGATACACGTCCCTCAATGAGTTTTTACAGAGACAGCAAGCCATTGTATGTGTATGTGTTCGTTTGTAATCGCATCGACTACGCTGCCACCATTGTGAGAGAGTACAATATTTTTGCAACCTTTTTCTTAAGATCGAATCGTGGACGAGCATTATATTAAGGATGTATTCTTTACCGTTGAAGGATTTAATTTTGAGAGAGATGGTAGAGAGAATTGTGAAGAAAGAGTGAATGAATTCAGTGGAATTTAATTAAAAAAATTTGATAATCGAAATTTACCAATTTTTTTCTCGATATCTGTATTTGTGAAAACGAAATTATTTTTCATGAAAAACTGAATTTATACTTATTAAATATTATTGTAACATTCTTTACTCTGGTTTTCAATAATTTGATGACCAAAAGTTTTAATAACTGAAATTTTTTACATTTTTTCCAATTTTTTACTGGTGACCGAAAACATTCGTGTTTATCCATTTTTCGGTCATCGAATGATAAAAAACCAGAAGCAAGAATATCGTATTGGCGATACAGACGTTTCCGTTTGAAAAATTACACAGGCCTTTTGTCAAAAGTCAAAAACACCCATTGTGAAAAACAAAACAAAGATAAAATCCGACTTTTCCATCTACCCCGTACACACCTCGTTCAGACGTACTGACGCCCACTTTCGTTTCCTGTGTACCTTTCATTTCGTCTGTTTCATCAACGTCAAGCGTTACATTAGGCATGCGGGACAACGAAGGCAACCAGTGAACCAGTTCGATCGATAGCCTGCCTACCCCGAGGCGTCTTTTATCATCAAAGTCGCAAAAAAAATTCCCTCACACACCGTAGTCACTCGTTTAAAAATTAAAAAGGCCTATCACTCAACATCCTACGTGCTTTCGCCAATGCACATCCTCCGCACGAATCAACACTCGTCCCAAAACCCAACTCGTCTTTCGTATTCACCTCGCATCTTCCTTTCTAGCCGACAAACGGAATGAGAAAAACATCTTTTACAAAAACATAATAAACATTTCCCAACGAAAGTCATTGTCGTACGTTTTTCTCGACACACGTGATAGAAATAGCGAAAATACGACGCGTGTCGCGTTTAACTCCCTACAATTCTTGAATTCTCCACTTGTTTCAGAGTCCCTTGGGCCTGTGGGATTACGCAAGACGAGGAGAGAACGAGCAGTTTTACGATACGTAAGAAGCACATCGTCGTTGCT
This sequence comes from Netelia inedita, assembly GCA_964017225.1. Lineage (NCBI taxonomy): Eukaryota > Metazoa > Arthropoda > Insecta > Hymenoptera > Ichneumonidae > Netelia > Netelia inedita. The sequence goes on along the minus strand of OZ024925.1, from coordinate 11,669,470 downwards.
GATCGTCTCGGTTGTCGTCGTTGTTCGCCTTCGTCATAACTGTTCAAGGTCTTGCACTGTAAAACGTTGGCCTAGACGGTTGCTCGCTGCACTTCGTGTTTACCTCTATGTAAATACATACATACCAACCCCCCCCCCCCCCTCCCACCCTCCCACACACACATATACATATATATATTTATATTTATTTATTACATCATGTTCTAGATTATCGTGAGACAATCCGCGAAGTCTCTTCTGGCTGGGCGCGGTTGTTTGTCCGCTCAGCTGGTGAATGCCGAGATCCGTATTATCTTCGCGGACCACGATAACCCTCGACTGCGATAAATACGAGTTGGCGCCTCGCGGCGATGAGATCCATTAATATTTATTTAGTCGTCTCAATTATAGGAACAATGAATTGTACGATGCATAAGCGAAGCACTCGTGAGCTATTGAGTAAAATAATCGTTGTTCAGTCAGCGAGAAGTCGTTCGAGGCGTGCCTCGATCATCGATTGATCGATGCGTTTAGTTATCGACTACTTCCAAGTGACTTAAACGAAAGGACGATGCTTTGATCTAGTTTCTGTCATTACGACGTTCTCGAAGTTTATAACGTTTGTTTTCCGATGTACTTTCAATGTTCATCGACGTTAGCTGGACGTCATGAAATTTTGCTAAATTACGTTTTCCGATGAACGCAGGGATAATGATTACTTCAGTCGGCTGAGATGGATGCACGTCGATCTGGGTACGATGATTCATAATAAACGTACGTCGCGATCCTAACGACAGCGAGTCATCGCCATATCTGCATTTGAATACGAAAGACACGTACCTACAGCTCGTTTCACGATGTAATAGATCACTTCCGATCTCCTCGTTACTGTCTCTTCACCCGCAATGCTGGTATTTACCTGCATAAGTTGTATTACACGTGGAGAATACAAAACGCGAATTAGGACTGAATTTAGAAAAAAAGATTTATTGGACGTTGGAGATAAATCTAGAAATTAATTTTTCATCGATCTCAGATAATTCGGTTACCTACATGCGGTCCAAAAAATTGAAGTACCAGTTACGAGGCAGTAAACTTGAAATCAAACCAAAACATTTTTAATTAAAAAGACAACTCGATAAATCTCAGGTAAATAAAAATAAATAAAAATACAAAAATTTCATAAATTTTATCAAGAATAGTTAACTGTTGCTCAAATCTTTCACAGGTACGCATCTCCATGATAATATACGAGAACAGCGGTATTTATTAGACTCGTGCCGAGTTTAACGAGGAGTGGGATCTGCGTGTTTCTCCAGAACGCCAGACAATGGTCCTCGTTCAGCGTTCGCTTTGTCCACGACAGTTTCGAGACGATGGGTACCATGGTTGGAAGATGGCCAAAAGTATGAGAGAAATACGAACAAGAAGAAGAAGAAGAAGAAGAAGAAGAAGAAGAAGAAGAGGACCATGAGGTCGCGTCCCCGAGAAGACTCACCGGGATAAATAATCAAGCAACGACAACGTGGGAAAGAACTAGCCGCGTTATGTTGCAAAAGACTGACCTCTCCTCCACCTCCACACCATTTATTCCCTCCTTATTACATTTTTCCTATTCTCGCATCGTGTTACTCCGGGTTGTCGCGGGTCTGCCACCTCCCTCTTCGGGCTTCTCTTCGTGTTTGCGCGGACGTACCTATCTTCCCCTCTTCGCTCTATTCCATTTTTATTTTTTTTCGTTCGCTCGTTCGTCGCTCGTCATCGTTGACGCGTTCGTTTCGTCCTATCGTACTCCTCCCCCCCACCTCTCCATTTATCGTCCCGGTTTTCACGTGTACCTGGTACCAGGATCTACGTATGAATATGTAAACTTATTTACGTACGTTGATGCAAGTGGGCATGCCTCTTTGAGGAGCATTCGCGAACCGCCACCATGAGACAGGTGTATCCCCACTTCGAGACTCGTTGATGACCTCTCGTGTCGCTCGAACTCCTCGGTACGCGGAGATAAATGTATACGTTGTTGCTCGTGTCACTTCTAGTAACGCAACGAGCTAAGGAACGATCGGGTCAGTCGGCCGGGACGCGACGATTTTTATTTACGACTTTGGACACTTGAACAAAAATTAACAATATTTTTTATCCAATTTTCTTAATTCGAGTGACGGGTTCGAGATTATTTTTTTGTTAGTTAGACCGCGAAATTGTTAAGTTTTAGTGCGATTGGAAATTTGACGAGGGTCGAAGTAACCTCTGGAAAAAAATCGGACAAGAAGCATGGAAGTGTTGCTTCGAACGGTCCACGTGATCGTTCTGGGCCAAAGTGGAAGAAGTTCTGTAAGTCGATGGAGAATGTAATATTTATAATGATTCGTCCGAAAAAAATATTTTTTTAGGTTCGAATGACATTTTGGTAAAAAAAAATATTTTTTTTCGTATGATCGGTTTTGTTCGGGGAGGCGGAGGTGGATACAAGCCGGGTAGATAATTGTAGGATGAAAGCACGTAGGCTTGTCACCACGACCGCCAGGAAGCAATTATTTCGTGACGTTGATGTAGAGGGAGGGCGGAATTTTATCGATCCACCGATACGATATTTTTTTTGTGGTTTTGGGACACGAAGCGACAGAGAATTAATTATTAACCGAGGGCTAATGTGTATATCGAACGGGGTGACATTCCAGTTCTGGAATTTTCGAACGTATTTCCTTCCCCTAGTTAGCGTAGATTTTATTAAAACGACGTTATTCGTTTTGAATTTATTCGACAAACGCGATTCCGATTATAATTTGTTACGAATAATGCAGGGTTGATTTTTATTTCGTCAATTCCGTTTAATTTTCATTAAATTGCCTAATTTTCGTAAATCAATAATAAACTATAAAATTATGAATCATGAGTAATAATGTTTGTTTTCATTTTAAAACAATAACTTGATAATCGGCTAATTTTAATTAATCAATTAATTAATTAAGAATCATCATTGTTGTCATTGCAGATATTGTCAGGACTCGTCGTATGTTGTCTTCTGTCAGTCGTTTCGTGCCAGTTGGATCTTCCACCGTTGAGAAACGACAGAATCAATGGTTATAATCGACAGCCCGATGGCAGAGTCGATGGATTTAATCGACAGTCCGATGACAGAGTCGATGGATTTAATCGACAGTCCGATGACAGAGTCGATGGCTACGATCGGCAGTCCGACGACAGACCCGACAGATTCGATGGTTTCGGTCGTCAGCCAGGCCAGAGACGAAACGATCTCGATTATAGAAACGTACTCGCCAGATTGGATTTTCTCGGCGCCGAAAGATGCAGCAGTAACGTTGCTGCTCAATGGGCTTACGAGACCAATGTCAACGAGTACACGCAATTACAGGCGGTGTGTAAAAATCTCTTAATTAATCGATAATATCGATGATACCGATCGATAATCGATAATTAATTATCGAAGTAATAATTGAAGGTGGATATCCTTGTTATGGGGTATTAAAAAGGGCATGACTATATTCGTCCTGTTACAATAATATTTAAACAATTTTTCGTTCGATTAATGGCAAAAATTTTGTTTATTAATAACTGACGTCATTTTCAACGAAATCATTTAATTAATGGCCAGTTATAGTTTCAAGAATAATTAGTCACGCGACGACAATTTCAATGGAAATTATTCGATAATTGCTGGGAAATTAAATGACATTTATTTTTTTTTCTCAGAATCACAGCGATATTTTTATCAAAATGATAACACTTAATGTGACGAGCTCGATGTGCCCTTGTATCGTGTGGTCGACATTTTTTTTCGCGTTATAATCATCAGGGCTCGAACATGCGCGAACGAAGCACTTATCTACGACACGACAACTTTCCCTCGCTTCAACCGTAGCTTAATACACTTTCGTTGTACCGAATTCTACGTATATCCGACCCAATGCAACCCGTATTAAAATCGTTGATAAAACGTAGAAACTCGCGTGTTGCCTAGTCACGATTAGGGTGATGTAACAAAGCGCGCCCCAGTTTTTCCTCATTTATTGTTAGTTTAGGGAGGGCGTCGTTCGTCCCAAGCGTCCGATTATATTTGATCCATCGCAGATAATTGTCATTTGGGGTAACTCACCCCCGAAACATTTTTTCATAAACCGATTGAAGTAATCGGTCGTTCGATCATTTTACAAAAATTTAATCAATCCGACCAAAAAAATATTTTACTTTTCAGATATTTGATATTTCGATTAATTTTGATCGCGAGTCGATTAATAAAAAATTGTATTTTCATCCTTTTTTAAAATTTCTATCGTTCGAATGAAAAAATATTTTGATGACTCAAAAAATTAATTAATCAGTAAAATAATAAATATAAAAAAAGATATATCAAAATAAAATTTCGAGTATTGATTAAATTTTTATTAAAAAGCTATTTATTTTTAAAAAATCATATGTTTCGAACGCTGCCCGTTTTTATTTTGCCTACTGCGTAATTTGTTTTTATATAAACCCGAATGTCCAGACAATTCCACGGAGTCCTCGACCTCGTCTCATTTCGCGACCCGTTCGTGGGATCTCGCGATTCTCGCATTTTCTTCGCACGTTACGCACAAACGCACCGAGGAACACTTTCCTGCGTTCAACCAGTGGCAGAAGCGACCAGGCCTGTTCGGGCCTGACGCTGCTCGCGGCCTCGCGAGAAAGGGCGTGCACGCGCTCACCTGCCGGTTCGCTAATGCAAGCCTATGGACGGGAAATGTTCCCAGGTGATGCCATTGTGCCTTTACTCGTTGCGATTAGGATTGAGTAACACTCGGGAAACGCCGGTAACACTCTTTATTCGCGAGTCAGGCGACGCTCGTGACGATCCGACGCTTCAACTTCTCGCCGGGCGGGTTTCCACTCGACAGATTCGAATAGAAGAAAAAACAAGAAGAAGCATTCCCCGAGAACGAGCTGAATCGTTCTTGTAATCATCTTTATTGTTATCGCTGGACGATTACGCAGGCATTTTTTTCTATGGCTGCTTTTACATCGCTTGTTCAAATTTATTTTCCCCCAGTAAAAAAATTTTTATCAAATATTTTTATTTAGATTTATTTAGAATTTTTTTATAGGATTCCGATCACGTTTTTAAAAATATTAGCCGATTGTCATAAATTATCGAAAGAAGTTGAAGGCTGAGGAAATAATTGAAAAAGATGGTTGGGATTCTTCTTTTTCTTTTTTTGACTGAGTACACGATCGTATCGGTTCGTTCGAAATCGCGTGAGTCAAACTCGTTTTGACATTTACGCGCTCTGCCCGTTTCCAGATCGGGAGAGCCCTGGCCTTATCGACAACGGTAAAACTCTGACTACGGGAGGGTGTCCTGGTGGACTTGTCATTGCTCGTTGTTCCTCGTTCGACTAGTTTATCATCAGCACTGATAACGTATTCCCATATACCCCTCGTTCCTCGGGCTACCATTTATGCAAACTAAAAGTTCGCGAACACGTGAGAACTGTGTTAGGCTTGGATATTCAGACCCCAGAAACGGGTGAAAAAAAGGATGAGTTTCAAGAATTTTTTTCATCATCTTTTTTCAAGCTCTAATTACAAATTTTAATCAGTCGAATGGTCGTGAATCGTCATTAGGAACTTTATAAAAAATCTCCGACAAAAATTGACAAAAACTAAAAAATTATGAATTTTTGTAAATTTGGAACGACGACTGCGATTAAATTTCTTGGGAAGAAAAGGAACTACTGGCCAAACGCACGAGTGGCCTGTTCCTCATAAATTACCTCGGGAATATGAATGGCGCTATTATGATAGTAATAATTACGTTTTGAGGATGATTCTCACGTAATTTAAACTTACGTTATTGTATTCCTTTTTTTTATTCACACAGCTCGAGGCGCAGCGTTTGTACGCCGACTTTCAGAATCAAGCATGGCAATTGATCTCAAGATTGGACGGAACGAATCTCAGAGATCCAAACGTGGCTAGAAGATTGAGATATCTCTCGGCCGTAGGCCCAGCGGCTCTTCCACCTGACCAACTAGACAGAGTGAGTAAACGATAATTCATAATCGACAAATGTCATCAAATTTACTTCGAGAATCTTTCAAAGTATCTCAACTAAAAAGATGTCTAACGTGACTATAAGTTAACAAACGCGACAAAAACTGTGGAAGATCCTCGGCCTTATTATTTTTAACAAAAAGTTGAAACCAGAATTCGATTGCAACACGATTTTTTCCCACTTGTGACAATTTTATTAATGAAAACAAAAATGTCACGAATTACGAATCATTCGTGAATCCAACTTACATGTGAATCAACGTAAAAATAATTATGACACTGTTATCGAGGTCGTCTTAAACAACGGACAAGGTGAGCCTCGAGAAAAGAAAAAAATATTAATAAAAAAAGAGTGTCGCGTTAGCGTAGTTTGGTCGAGGGACCACCTCAAAGCGAAAGAAATCCCGTCTAGTCCGGAGCACGATTAACGTCCCTGCGCAGCGACTAGGTCATTTGTCATTTACGTGAGAAAATTAAGTGCACGAATAAAAGTCGCCATGAAGAACGAGGCTGTTTACAGCGGATCGCATCAACACTCGGCGTGTAACACGTACCTATCTCATTCCTCCCGACCTCCGGAATTAAATACGTTATTACGCAACTGGTGCTGTCGGCACTTACACTCCTACCGTTCGGCGCTTACCCGACTTTTTCCACTTGCCCTTTTTACGCTTCATTTACCTCGATTCTTCAGATCTCCTCGCTTTTTCAATTTTCATAAATAAAAAAACAGACGAATTCTTTGATATCCAATCTTTTATGATGAAATTGAAACTTCCGGTTTAACAAACTATAATTCTTACAAAAATAAAAATCAATCAAAATTAAGATCATATAAAAATAACGATTATTCTGATGAAAACTTTTTTATTTAAATAATTATTATTTGCAAAAATAAAGATTGGCAAACGTAGAAATTATTATAAAACAATATTTAATATTATAACTTTTGTTATTTTCTTACAATGTCGTCGAGTCCTTTGCGTAACATTATTATCAAACCTACCTGTTCGCCATTTCCGGTAGCGATTTTTAGCGTTCGAAACAGAACGTCGGTATACATAACGTACTTCCGGTTTTTACCGGGACTCGCGTATCCGTAAGGAACAATGCGGGTGTCAATGGGAAAGCAGTTTCATAGCTCGAAGGAAAGATTCGGTTTTCTTTTTGTTCGTTTTTTTTTTCATTTCCATCGATCTACATCTGTGTATACGTTTACGATCTTGAGCGCACTCGAGCGCAACTGACCATGCGTGAATCGTGGGCATGTTCAACAGGCCGGACTCCTAGTACTCTCGCACACACTCGCGCTTCGCTGGAAAATTAATCTGCTTTCTCCCGTTGTCTCGTTTCAGTACAACCGAATAATAAACGACATGCTCAGCATATACAACTCGGCGACTATCTGCGCATACAACGATCCGTTCAGATGCGGACTTCGTCTTTATCCCGGTAAGCACGATGAACTCGCCTTTCTATCTTTTTTTATATTTTTTTTTTTAATTTTAATTTTTTTTAAGAATACTCTCGAATCCGAAGCAAAGCAAATTTAAAAAAATTGTAACTTATTCTATCAATATTTACCAACATCATGCGATAAATTATCGATTAGCGTTTTGTTTTTGTACCGAGTTGTGCAATTTTTAATTTTTTCGTTGGTGTAAAAATAAAATGTTGATTTCGCCGTTAATTATGATTTATCGTCGAGACACGAATGACTTGTAACGAGAGTAAAACCATAACGACGCTCTTTGCCATACGTGGAAAAATCTAAGTAATATCCAAGACCATGCAAGTTCGCTTATATATATATATATATATATATATATATATATTACTATAAAAGCAATTGGAAGGTTAGCGTGAAAGCGGGAAGGCACAGTATCGTATATTATATCTCGCTGTGTGCAGCGAGACCGGGGAATCGGACGATTAAAGTGAAAATAATTCGAGAGAGCGTCGTGACTCGCTTGACTAGTAAAAATCGCGATGAAAATTGAACACGGGTTATTAATGTACAAAATAAAGATGATTATTCACGATTTATAATAATTATGATAAAATAATAATAATTATAGATTTAACGTATTTCATTATTTTTTTACGACAGACGTCTCGAGAATAATGGCGAGAAGTCGCGACTGGGACGAGCTCCAATGGGTATGGATGGAATGGAGAAGGCGGAGTGGATCGCAGGTTCGAGATTTGTATGGACAACTCGTTCAATTGAACAATGACGCTGCCAGATTAAACAGTACGTTCTCGTTCTTTAATCATACGTTCGACGATCGAGCGAAAATCGAGTGATGCAAATGACCCCGATGTTATAATTTCTTCTTCTTTTTTCTTTGTTCTTTTTCAGATTTCACCGACGCAGCGGAATATTGGACGTTTCCGTACGAGACACCTAATTTCCAGCAGGAGATCGATGAAGTATGGGAAACCATTAGACCGCTTTACGAAGAGCTTCATGCATACATCAGAAAGAAGCTTCGAGATCTTTATGGACCGGAGAAAATTGGCGGGCACACACCACTCCCGGCTCACATACTCGGTAAGAATCGATCGACGATAGAAACGAGAGGTCATCAATTTGTGCGTTCGACCGGAACGTTCATAAATTTGCTTTTCGAACGAAGAAAAGGAAGAAAATTGTTGTTCGATCGTTCGTTTTCAGGAAACGTATGGGCTCAATCGTGGACGAACATAATCGATCTGACAACGCCTTATCCCGGAAAATATTACATGGATGTTACGGAAGAGATGCAAGCTCAGGTAGGTCAAAGTTCGAACATCGAACATATTTAAGGATTTGGAAAAAATGTATCTACGATAATTTTTATTTATTTCAATTTTACCTGAATTTTTGTTGTAAATCTTTTGTAAATTGTTACAGGGTTATACGCCTATCGACATGTTTCGAGTGGCCGAGGAATTTTATCTCTCGCTAAATCTAAGTGCAATGCCACCAGAATTCTGGGCAGGAAGTGTCTTGGTCGATCCTGGCGATCGTCCTTTGATCTGTCAAGCTTCCGCCTGGGACTTTTGCAATCGTCTCGACTACAGGTAAACAATTAGCCGTCTTACGTAAACGTACGGGCTTGTTATGTTTTCCGGAGAAATGTAGAAATTTTATTGACGTTTGCAATCCCGCAATCAAACACACATCGATAAATCAACTGTTTCCGCAGGATCAAGATGTGCACCAAGGTCACGATGAAGGATTTAATTACAGTCCACCACGAGATGGCTCACATACAATACTTTCTCCGATACAGTGGTCTTCCGCGAGAATTTCGAGACGGCGCGAATCCAGGTGAGAGCAAAAATCAGCGCACTTTAAAGCGTTGGTGACGTGACTCGTAAAGTGGCTCGTACCAAGTTTCGATCCGTTTCTGAACTTATCGAAAATTGGTCAGGTAGTGTTTAAGCGGGTTGGGCAAGTAATTGAGTGGTTTAGGCTTGTCTAACTTATTCAAACGTAGAACAGACTCGTTCAAACCTCTTAGACTCGGTTCGAAAACTCGTCTAACTATTTCACTAAATTTGCTTAGATCGAGAAACGCCGGTACATAGATAAGAATTGCATGCACTATTTCTGATTATAAAGCGGAAGGCATGCCAGCTGTGGCGAAATTTTCTGTTTAATGGCTCGAAAGCGAGCTCTTCGATACGATCTCGATACGTTCGAACATGACAGACATGCAAAGTCTGGCTTTATGGAAGAAAAAAAAAATAAATAAATGCCACGAGTTCTTGGACGATATTAAGTACGCACAAAGTGTTCAAAGATTATAATCGTCCACATACTTTACCGAATATTCGTTGTCTCGTAATAATCGTAATAATCGATTCTCTCAAATTGCACACAAGTTGGAAAATAAGAGTAATAAGTAAAACAGCTCGTTCAAACCGCCGGCGAGCTACTCGAACATAGATAAGTAAGCAGACCCGAGCGGTAAGCAAAGTTGTATACGGATGTTGAGATATTTTTATTACATCGTACCATAATTATTGCACTTTCACCATTGCGAGCTCGTGAAACGGCACGCTCTGTCGTCCCGACACCGGAACTAACTCTCGGTATCGCTAAACCAACAAGCGAGTGCTCGTCTCCGGGGAAATCTAAATTGTCACAACATCGTCGAGTTCGTCTCTCAATTCACAACAGCAAGTTTGATCATCATCGCATTATTCGAGGTTTCCTGCTAAAAATATTGTAATAAGTGTCGCGAGCGTCACCTGCACGAACTTTGATAAAATCTATGGACATTGGGGATTGTCGACGGAAAGATGGTCGAGTCGAAAATACATGAAAATAATTTGCGGTGGATATAAATTAATCAACGCGAATAAAATTCACCGGAAATGATTAAAGGATAATTGAGTGTTTATACAATTATATTGTTTCTTTTTTTTCCTCTTAGGATTCCACGAAGCTGTCGGCGAGGCTATCGCTCTAAGCGTTGGCACGCCGAAGCATCTGGAAACGCTCGGTCTTGCCAACAAATACGTAAACGAGCCAGCGGCCGATATCAATTATCTGTTTTCACTGGCGATGGAGAAACTCGTTCTTCTACCGTTCAGCATCGCGGTCGACAGATGGAGATGGGACGTATTTCGCGGGCTCGTCAATCGCGAAGAATACAATTGTCACTGGCACAGACTGATGGAACGTTACGCCGGAACTAAACCACCCGTTCTAAGATCGGAAGACGATTTCGATCCAGGCGCGAAATATCACGTACCGGCCAACGTTCCTTACATTCGGTGAGTACTCGTCGATTTAAAGAGATAAAAAACCATCGTTCCTCTTTTATCGCGTCCAATGGATCGTTTTTTATCGCATTAACGCAACGAGATTGCTGTCTGCCCGAGACGCGTGTCGATCTCGATTTTTATTTCTTATTTCTGCTATCGAACGGATCTTCATGGTCGATGAATGCTTCTGCCGATCTCACCATATTTTCTCGACTATCACCGCCGTTCCGACGTGTTTAATGGTCTCTTGCCGAGATATCGTGACGCTAATTGTAGGAAAGATGGAGAATGGGTTTCGAGAAAGAATCGGCCGACTCAGCTTTTCGAAAACTGCGTTTTCTTCTTTGGTTTTTATTATTCGAGAAGAAGGACATTTGTTTTTAAACACTGTGATAACATCGTAAACATTGCGTACGCGTTAACATTTAGTTCCGTTGTACAGAATATCGGTAACAGTCTCACCGTTGCAACGCCAAGATACGAACTAGTTTTTACAAGTATTTTTAAAGAAAAAAAGGTACATGGGTGTATAGCAGCGCTCTGCTTAGTCTCGCCGTAACACGCCGTAGTACTTTCGACGAGTGCATCGTACACCCGTAACCAGCGCAGTCTGCAAAAAACGACCTAACGGATTGAGTAATAGCTAGTAGAACTTTTTACCTTGTCAGAAGCTTAACACATCGAGGTCCAAAACTCTATTGACCTTTTCATTCAGATGTACTTTAATTTCCGAATAACAGACTCAGTGAGCTTTTTCACGGATCACAGACAATACAGATCTATCTCTAACCCAGGGAAACGTCAAGATCTTGTGTTTAAAACGACGAGAAGAACGTAATGGAACGACTGCCGAATACCGATTACCGATTATGTTATTCGTTATTCAACGTGCCGTGTACCGCCTCGTCAATAACCTTCGTGGCCGGAATCGTAGCCACCGCCGTAATCACCACCGCCGTAGCTGGAGTGTTCGTAATCACCTCCACCACCACCACCGCCGCCGCCACCGTCGTGACCATGTTCGTGTACGGGGTAGGGTACCGGTACCTTTACCGGATACGGCACGTGTTTTTCAACCGGGTACGGCACGTGTTTCGTGACGTGTATCGGCACGGGTCTGTCGACGTGTACCTTTACGGGGTAGGGTACGGGCTTTTCCACTGGATACGGCACGGGTTTTTCGACCGGATACGGCGCGGGGACTGGTACTTTGACCGGTACCGGTACCGGTTTGTCGACGTGAACCGGAACTGGCCTGTCAACGTGAACTTTGACCGGGTACGGTACTGGCTTCTCTACCGGATACGGCACGTGTTTCTCAACGGGTACGGGGTACGGCTTGGGTACCGGTACCGCGATCGGCCGATCGACCTCGACCTTGACGGGATAGGGCACTGTTTTCTCGACGGGGTAGGGCGCGGGCACGTGAACTGGTACTTTCACTGGATAAGGGACGTGTTTCTCGACTGGGTACGGTGCCGGTACGGGCACTTTGACCTGATAATGAATCTTCTTCTCTACGGGATACGGCTGTGGCACGTAAACCTTGTACGGGACCGGTCTCTCAACGTGTACGTGAACCGGATACGGCACTTTTTTCTCTACCGGATACGGCGCTGGTATGTGTACGGGTACCTTGACGAATACCTTCACGGGATACGGTATCTTCTTCTCAACCGCGTACGGCTGTGGCACGGGTACCTTAACCGGATACGGTATCTGTTTCTCGACCGGATAATGTACCTTCTTTTCGACTGGATACGGCACCTTGACGTTCTTAACGATCGTTATGTGCTTGATCTTTCCCTCGTCCTGGCCGTGCCCGACCGAACCACCACTGTCGTAGCCGTGACCACCGGCGTAGAAACCACTGTAGTCGTGACCGCCACTATCACCTCCGCCACCTCCGTAACTCTCGTGTCCACCACCGTAGCCACCCTCGAAGTGGTGCAGACCGCGTTTTTCTTGCTTCTTCGTGTCACCAGCCGCTACCGAACTCTCCGAACCCGACGTACTTTCGGCCACCTTCTCATTCTGCGACTCCTTGACATCTTCCTCTTTGCTGTGGGCCAAGCCTATCAGCAGGGTCGATGCGACGAGCAACGACAGCTGAAACGCAACCAATGGTCCAATAGTTGTAAAAATTAATCTTTTCTACGGCCACTTTTTTTCCAACGAATCGATCAAGCGTCGCAATTTCGGGACTATTCGAGCATTGTAATGTTTGATTCGACCGTTACCAAGACACTTTGGAATTTTTTTCAAAATTAATCGCTTACCGAAATCCTCATGATACCAAGTCCTTTGCGATCTGGTCGAAGTCCAGAAGATTACTGGATGGGTCCCCCCAAGAAGCCCTACTCTTTATATATACTAGCATCGAGGAGTTGCGCTTTCCCCGCCAACGTCGAGTTCCTCTTAGTGCCGTTAACCGGTCGAAAGTGAAACACTTGCGTACACACGTGTGCTGCCACCACGTTTGTGTAGACATGCAACGAACACCTCGCTGGGAACATCGCGCTGGCTATTTCCGCACGGTTAATACTTCAGTACGTTCGCTATATTTACATGCGTGTGAGTAAAACACTCACAAACTCTATTTGAATATTTTTCGCATCTGTTACCACGGCCGGTAAAAAATACGAAGATGTTTTTTTTTAATTTCTCGATTTGTTTACAGAGTAAACATACGTTCGATGGAGCTAGACTCACGACAAACGTGACATTATCTCGAGTACTAACGACATATTTACAATAATAATGACATTATAACCAAGAGACTCCCGAAGTGAAAAATCACAACGACTGTACACTTTTTGTTATCGTTTCGTTGAAAGTCCTCCCGAGTGTTTCGTTACCGCGGAAGCCGGTGCTCTCATTTATCATTTTGTTTTCTCCTTTTTATCAAGAGTCAAATATTCACGCAAACCTAGACTAAAATGGTAACAATCGAGTCTACCGTAACGTCGAACCCCACCAGTACGACCATAAAATTCGTGCGGAAACGTTAAAGCGGAAAGGAAAGGAAGACTTCCGAATCCATAACGGATTCGGCAAGATTGAACCAGACAGAGCGCCAGACGACGAGTCGGTCATAAACGGACGATAAAAAAAATTTGGTTCTTCATCGAGCGAAACCCGTTATCGACGCAATCTTCGATCGAGTATGTTTTATCGAAAGTATCGATTCATACAAATTTTACATCGAGCGGTAGATCATCGTGAAACGTACAAATTGAGAATTAAACGTATACAGATTGCGCAACGTAGCTCGCACGGAGAAATTTTGTTTATCGCGTAAGAATAGTAACGTCGGTTGGCGAAGGAGGAAGAGGACGATGACGGCGATGGAAAAAAGAAGCACGACGGCGGTAAATTCACCGCGAAGAATTCGTGCATTATTATTGGAGCATGTTATGCGCTCGGCTCACGTAGGTATAAACAGCAACACTATAAAAAAAGCACAGAACTATACGGCTAAAGAGACGCGCACGCACACGATCGTACGTACCTAGCACACACACATAGTACGAGCAGTGAAAGTGTAATTTAAAATGAACGCGCAGATGACGTGATATTCCCGGGGCTCTTCCATCCGTTACTTTCGACTAAATCTAATGATATAGCGTCTACCTGTCGACTTCCTACCTCGCACATTGAGTAACACAATGTACGTCCGTTACATGAATATTTGAAAATTGTTCGTTGAGGAAACGAAGAAACAAACTCCGGAGCACCGCTCGTTAACAAGTTCGATTACTCGTGCGCCGATCGTTAATTATATTCGATTACTGGTTATGTCGATGGTCGGAAATCGTCGATGTGTTATGACCAATCGTTAATTCGGCGTGAGATTTTTATTTATTTATTTTTTTTATTACTTCGTTCGTCGGCCTACACTGAACCGTTTTTTCTTAGTTTTTTACCGACTTGAATTATTTACGGGGAGTGAAAGGGAAGTGACGGACTATCCCTACCGCGTACAGGAACTATACTGAATTTTATGCGTGAAAGCATTAATTTATCTTTCACGAACTCCGACGTCGTTCTCGCCGTAGGATGGCAGTGCGTTTCAATTTTTTTTTCGCGTCTGAGTTTCTACTAGTGAGGGAAAAGGACGACGCGCGAATGTAATTCGTAACTCATTAGGACGTTTTTTTTCTTTCGTCGTTCAATTATCTCTCGATCGTCCGCTCGGGGAAAAATAAGTTTCTAATTACGCTGTTTAAATATTTTTTTAATTCGCTTTACTACAGACTGTTAATCGGTGCAAAATTAAGGACGAGATGTAATACTGTGCACGTCGTCATATCGACGATATTATACAATATTCCTGAAAAACAATACTTTGGCAAAGACTTCGATAAAACTAAAATCGAGTTACAAAAATTTGAGTAATCTTGGGAAAAATCGATGCGAAACGGTTTATCGGCGAATCCAGCTTCGACGGGGTCTGTCCTCTTCATCTAAGGGACGATCCTGTGATTTTTCGACCCAGGACCTTCGATTATTCTGATATTGATGGATCCCGGAGGAAGCTGTCTCTGATGGCGTCACGGGGACGAGATGATACAGCTGCTGCGGATGGATCGACTGAATCGTAAATATCTTGACGGGATAAAACGAAGGTATCGCCCTCGCGGGATACAACGAAGGGCCACCAGGTTCGTGACCTCGCGCCGGATGCGCTCTTCCCGATGAAAGTGCCGGCGGATTACTCTGCCGGTCGTCATCGGTAGCGATAGTCGCGGCGTAGTGTCCTAAAGGAACAGGAAGTTGCCTCGTAACGTGAAACGGTGACGTAGTACCCGACGCCACCGCCGGGAGGTGCTGGTAGTATTGGCGCTGATGTTGGTGCTGCGCCGCCTGGTCGGCGCCCACCGGAACTAACTGGCGCGCGTCGCGCCTTCCTTTATCGACCGAGCGTTTCAGCAACGTCGAACGCTTCAGTACCGCCGATGCTCGCTCGGCCGCCTCGCGTTCTCGAACAATCCTATCGTATTCGTGACGTTGAGCGGGCGTGTATCCCGTACCCGGAAGCTTCAGGGTCTTGTCGTACTTCCTCACGCTCGAGTACGATTCACGTATAGTTTCGGACTCGGTCGTTGAGTTGCCACTTTCGAGCGCCTTCTCGACCGCCCTCTCCGCTGCTCTTTCCGCCGCGCGCTCCACCGCCAGCTCGGCCGCTCGTTCGAGATCCTCCCTCTTGCTCGCCAAACCACTCTCCGATATCCACAACCAGAGAAAGGCGAACGCTATCGCTCGTAGCTCCTGCGTATATATAGAACACACAAAACGCCCGATGTCCACAGTTATATCGACGGAGTAACGCACAATGTTTGCGATGTTGAATCACCGCTGGTTCAATAGAGAATTTTTGTTGAGCAAATAGAAATTAATGTACGTAGGGGGACACTTCGGATGAGAACAAGTACGACTCTTTGCTACGATCGATCATTTTCTAATCTTGACGTACGACTGCGATTCGAGAAATCTCGGTTGGCTACGATCGCAACGAGTAACGAAGAAACATTTTCTATCTTTTAAACCACGCTGAGTAATCGTTCTTCGTCTTGAGAGATTTCCGTCAGTCTTAAGCTAGAGAAATACCAATTAATACCTATCTCTTATTTTAATTCTTACGAGACGTTGCATAATTTTCAGGAAAGCAAGTAGTGAATTATATAATTTGCGTACGAGAGCGTAAGTAGCTTGCACCCCTTGAACACCACTCAGAACACTTTTACGAGAAAACATTCAAAAATTCGAATCGAATGTTATCAGGGTTGAAGTTCGATATTCGTCAGGAATAATAAGTAAATCAATGTACAAACCAGACTATTTCGCCCCATGCTGTCGATGAGAAATGTCGTCCGTCCAGAAAGTTTATAAAACGGTGTCCGACTGTGAACTGGATGCCAGTTGAAAGGTGCTCTGCATTATATTTATATGCCAAAGAGTGGACTTTCCCCGGTCCAGACACCAAACGCGACGATGCTTTAAAGCCACCGCCGCAATTATCTTTACTCTAGGACGATTGGTATTGTTTCTTGCTACGCCATTATTATTATCGATGTATCTCGGTCCCGTTTCGTTTCTAGCTAATTTTCCATATACCTGTCACCAGCTCAATTCGACAACGGTCTCCTACGGGTATACGTTACTTCTCGAATATTCTTTGAACATTCATTCACGTCATTGTACAATTTACTCGTGCAACAGTCATTAACAAACTTTGTGTCACGCTAATACGGATAATTAACATAAATTATTTCAACATTTGTTTACGTCCGATACAATAAGAAAAATTATAGCTAAAAATATTTCAAGAAATTCTCGAAAACAAAAATACAATGGTGTACTTTCTATGTTTGCTCTAGCCCTACTTTTTTGCAAAAAGAACGGGCCCTTTTATTCAAAAACAAAATTCTGCAGTCGACCATCGTACCCGACACAAACATTCGCGGCTATAAGAACGACCGTAACAACTTCGTCGTATACTTTCTCGGGTGATCGTAAAACAAACGAATCTCCGAGCGAGCGTAGAATAACAAACATCATTTTTCCGATTTCTTTGTTTTTTTGCGCAACAATACCGAGAAAACAATTTTTCTCGCGAATGGAGTACGACTTTGTGGTACAACGAAGAAACTCTGTTGATAAAAGTGATCGTTCCGTTTTTTTTCTTCCGGTTGTATTGACTAGAGTCTACGTAGTACTAGTATTTTTTTTAAGTGGTAATAGTTTTACGGGTCAATATCTATTGTAAATCTTGACTGGGCGAGAAAACAAAGTAGTACGAATGGAGCCAAATATACGTTTCCTGACAAGCACAGAAGTAAGCGGTTGGCGATTCTTCAGGCGCTAGGCCGAATACAACTTTCGTCTCGGTGACTGTAGATGGCGCCTGTGACTATGCACTGTGCATGCGCGAAAGCGCGCGGGTTAGCCGAGAACAGACGTTCATTAATTCTTCATTGAGGCCTCGGTTGACGTATCGACTTTGTCCGAGGCTTCGAGTTTCGGTTGCTCCGATTCGGCAGAATCGATCGGTTGGTCGGCTTGTATGTCCTTGGATTCTTCAGAGGACGAACCATGGTGTTCCTCTTCAACCGGAACCGGTACTTCGACAGCGTACGGCACCTTTTTCTCGACGGTGTACGGCACGTGTTTTGTGACGTGAACCGGATACGGCCTATCGTAAGGTACCTCGACTGGATACGGCACGTGCTTGACCACCGGATACGGCACCTTCTTCTCAACGGGATATGGTTGAGGTACGGGTACTTCGACTTTGTACGGCACGTGTTTTACCACCGGTACTGGATACGGCCTATCGACCTGTATCTCGACCCGTACAGGTCTCGATTTGTAAACCGGATAAGGCACGGGCTTGCCGATCGGTACCGGATACGGCTTTGGTATTTCAACCGCTACCGGCCTATCGACCTTCACCTCGACGGGATAATGCACCGGCTTATCCACCGGGTAAGGCTGAAACACCTTCTCCGTAACCTTCACCGGTACCGGTATCTGTCGTTCGATCGGTATCGGCTCGGGCACGGGTACTTTCACTTCGTAATGGATCTTCCTCTCAACGGGATAAGGTTCAGGCACGTAAACGTTGTAGGGCACCGGTCTCTCAACCGGTACTTGAACCGCGTACGGCACCTCTTTATAGACCGGTATCGGTCTTGGAATTTTTACGGGCACTTTAATCATGACCTTGACCGGATACGGCACGGTTTTTTCAACCGGATACGGCTGTACCACCGGTATCTTGACGGGATAAGGTATCTTCTTAAAGATCGGATAGCGAATCGTCTTCTCGACTGGATAAGGTACGGCTACTTTTTTAACGATCGTAACCGTCTTTTCGACGTCCTCCTGCACGTGATGTCCCAAAACTCGAGATTCGGAAGCCTCGTCACCGCTCTCGTCCGCTCCTGTCTCTAAATCTTCGCTCACGCCCGTTTTCGGCTCTGGTATCTGGACCCCGCTCAGATCCATCGTCTCCAGACCACGATGATACTCGCCCATGTCCTCGGCGCGTAAGACACCTGAGGAATAGCCGAAACAAGGGAATACTTGTTGATGAAGGGTATAGGTAGTTAAGGGATTATAGAAATTTGGAGGTTCCAGAAATCCTTCATTGCGATATCAAAATTAACCCGAGTAGAATTACCAACGAGACAACGATTATCGATTGATCTAGAGAAAGTTCGAAACATTAACGTAATTAATTTTTTTTTACTATCGTTAATTCTATTCGTCGATCAATTCCCCTCAAAATCTCGTGGAAGATAAATCATCTCGATATAAACGTAAAATCATGTTTTATAGTAACGAAACGATATAACTTCTTACGAATAGCTCCGTATTATTTTTATTCACCTAAAACTATAAAATAAGTTTTTATGAAGGAACTTAGCTGCTGCAAGAGTCGAACTCGCTTAATAGAGTAAACTCTCTAACTTTCTAGAGATCGTTCCAGGTATAATTTTCATTAATAACTTGATAACTGGTTGACTCTATAAAATATCGGGGTAAAGCGGGTCAGGCTATGGGGTAAGTAGGGTTAGCCGACCCCCATTGCCCCGTTTCTTCTCTTTTAATTACTTTTTTACGCGCTAAGGACACTCGTTTGACAATCCTCGCTATTTTTTTCTCACATTATTACTTTAATCAGTAATTCCAACGCCTCGAGTGAAATTTCTTAATGAGAAATTCATTAATTGAAAGAAATCTCAATTAACTCAGGACGTTCGTACGACTTACGGTCTACGGCACGTGCAAAACATACCGACGTTAGGATCCTCGAGATCGCTTGGATCTATAGTGTGATATCCGGAACGTTCCTGCATCCGTGGTTTCGCGAACACGCATCGCATGTTCGGATAATTGTCGTAACTACAGGAGTACATGCTGTGCCATCCCGTGACACTGGTGGTGGAAGTCGCAAATAACGCTAGTACGACAATCACGTGATTCTGGAAACGAGAGCAGTCAAAATTTTCAGTTTTTTCCTTGTTTCAATTTTTTTTTTCATAGTACGAACACTTTTCAAACAAAAAATCACGTTTCGATTTTCGATGAAAAAATTTACAACTAATGACACTCACGCATCCCATTGCAAGTTTCGAGCACTATCCAACAAAATAATTCGTAGATCTCTCGTCAGGAACGAACTAAATAAAATAACAAAATCCAATCTTTCTTCTCCCAACTGTCGTAAAGTCTGTCGTACAACTGACTCGATGCACCCGGGTGTTTTGCCTCTATATAAAACGACGTCTCCCGTCGGGTGGTACTTCGAAATCGTGATCGGGGATACGAGCTCGCATGTTGGATTACTTTTCTTCGAGTAAGTTGGAAAAATGCATGAAACAGCGAATCTGCGTCTGTGTCTTCCATCAAGGTGGGGGGATTTCGCTTTCTTTATGATCTCGAGACAGAGAGCGAGAGAAAGAGATCCAGATGAGATTCAACAAACGAAAGAAGAGGGTCCACGACCCTCGGCTTCGTCAGGCATGCAAGTCGAGGAGCTTCGAAAGTGAAACACACTTAACTCGGTTCGGGCGCGTGAGCATCGACTCGTGTTATTGAAAATAAACGAGAATCTAGCACCTCATAGATGCACGCTCGATCTTGGGAACCTGATCGGTCACCGTTAAGTTTACTAATTAGCCGAGGATACATCAATCTCGTTCGAAGCGAGGATGAAATTATTTTGCGTTCAATATTTAATTTATGCAAAATTACGATCGCACCGCTATATACATCGCTCGTTCATAAACATTAACGGAATATATGGCATTCGAGAATGCTCCTATCGCAAAAAGTCCTTTCACATATTTTCATCTCGCACGCGCGTAAACAAACTCTCCTTCGTTTCTATCACCGTATGGTAAAAGTATCTTTTTTTCATCCATCCATTTTTTTTCTCTTCGTCTCCGTACCAACATGAAATAAAAAAAAAAGGAATAAAAAAATGAACGGTAAACCGTGTCGACGGTGTTGAAAAGTCGCGGTCGCGACATATTTCTCGATGGAAAGTAAACCGATTTAATCGAGTTTGATAATTGATATCGTAATTTTTGTTTCCGTCGATTAACGAGAAAATTCTCTGAGAAATCCTGAAATGATACGTGTCGAAGGATTCGATCGATCGATCCTTACGATCGATGGCAAGTTGGATTCCTAAATCGACGAAATACGTGCGCTCGGTGCTCGATCGGATTTTCGCGCGTAGCACGCGATCGCACCACGAGGGCGCGCTACGAACCGTGAATAATTATACTCGAGATAAACCTTGTCACGCTAAGCATTTAATGCTACGAGGCTGATCACGGTACAGAGCTGCTGCTTTGCATACAAGCTTGATCCTCGGGTAGGTTTCTACATGACTTTTGCCGCTGTCGCTGTGTTTTGTTAACACTAACGCTGTGGAGAGCAAGATGGACACGTGTCGGGAAGTACGGTAATACGTACGTACGGATCGCACGTACACTCTCCCAATTAACGAGAAAGCGTGTGTGCGAGATATAAGCGCTATTAATCCACGGTATTAAATACAGTCAAACGTTTATTTATTTGGGTTTTGTGCGATCGTCGATCGGAAGCTCGTCGGGTTTCGAGGATTATTTGTGAAATTTGAATTCAACCCCATGAAAATTTGAGATCCTTTTGTTATTTAATTTTTTCTCCAAACGGAGAATAAAATCTGATAGATTTTGCATAAATATCGATATAAATGTTTTTATATCGATAAACAGATAAACAGAAAACAAATTTTTTAAATATAGTGAAAACCAAAATAAAATAATAAAAATATTTTATAAATATTGATATAAAAAATGTCTATGCTTTATTATTGACATTATAATATTATACAATATTTGTTGAATACTTATTAATGTCATAAAGGGTGAATTCATAATCGATTAAAATATTTCGTCTGTGAATATGGGCCCCGAATTCAAATTTCAAAAAATACGTGCAAACCTGCAGGGGAAAAAGTATATCACGGAAACTTACGAAAATTTCGACTATAAGCATGCGAGTATGACGGTACATCGTGCTGGTGGATCGTTCGCAATGGTCAGCGAACAGGAGTGCAGGGAGTGAATGAGCCCGATGCACGGTCAAGTGAGATCGATAAAGTGGTTGCATGCAACGATCGCACACGAATATACGTATTCTCGTATACCGACGTTTGTATACTCGCATATACACTCCCCCCCTCCACCCCTGCACAAACCCCTCGCCACCGACCACCCCTACCTTCCTCCAGAAAATCGGAGAAATTCTCGTGCTCCTCGAGCGCGTTTCTCGACGTTCGCCTCGGGTATAAAAGCGTTGCTCTCACCTGACAGCCGTCACATCATAATAAACGGCGTACCGTACAGGACATGAAACGACCACCAGACGTCGCATTATCGCGTTTAAATCCTCGAACGTCGTTGTCTTTCCATAAAATGACTCGCTATTGTTTCTTTCTTCGTCGCAGTATGTCTCATGTCTCTTCCCCTATTTTGCAATCCATCATGAAGACGTTGTTTTTTTTTTATTTATTTTTTTTATGAGGAGTATTCCGCGCGTAACGAAATAATTCGTGTAGGGAGGATTTTTCGACGGGGTAGGAATGAATAATTGAAGCAATTTTTTGGAGATTATATTTTGTTAATAAAATTTGATTGTTTATATTCGAAAATAGGCGAATATTAATGTAATAGGAGCGAGTCGAATATTGGCAACGAGTGTTAAGGTCGTTTAAATTTTAGGGGTTGGAACGCTAACCATTGTTCCGAATTTTCGCTCTACGACCCCGACGACTGTATTGACCTTTATCGTATCGCGACAAAGGTCAAAGTATCAAAGTTTCATTGGAAAATTGCGCTTCGTCTCTTTACGCCTTTCGAATGCCAAAGATCCGAAACTAGGTTGCTCCAGTACAGATTGTGCATTGTCACAATATCAATTACGACCTCCGTTCAATGTCGCTCGCTCTCTCGGCCCAACGTCGTCTTCCATCAATTTTCAAGATGCCGAACGAGTCCGTTATAACGTACGAGATATAGCGACGTCGAGGTTCGAGAAACTAGAGAAACACGCAAGTACTACAAAGGCAAGACACGAGAATTATTCAAGTTGGCGTCACACGATGCGCAGTGTTGCGTGCGGACGATGCCTATTTCTTTTTTTCCCTTCTTCTCTACCGTGGCGAAATTTGTGCGTTTCTATTGAAAAGCGAGAAATGAGGACAGAATGAAAACGATGAAATAAGATCACGTACTGATAAGAATTTCGTCGTGACGAGTTTATCGAGAGTGCATGATGTCTTCCTCGCGTTCCGAGCGCCATCCTCGGCAAACCTCGTAAACTTGGTCATAATAACATTGAGCTAATCAGAAAATAGATCTAAATTCGACGCGGTTTTTACCTCACCTAACGAATTCTGTAAGATCGATCTTTACATCACGCATCGTTTTTAATTCCGTCGAAATAAAATTTTTAAATAATCAATGTTACCCCTCAACCCCTAAATTATCGAGGGCGAACGTATTAAATTTCACCTTTGCCCTAGATCGTTTATAATTTATAATTTCTTCCGTTAAATGACTCAAGATTAAATCAATCAGCTTTCCACGATGAGATTTTTTAAATTCAATAAAAAATATATATTTAAAAACGAGGTAGCACCATGTGAAATATTAATTTCCTTCGACGAACTCTCTACCATTAATCCCACATTTTCTAGTTTCATCCTCGTTCGAGAAATTATGCAATATCGATTGCGTACGTTGCGCGGTTGCAATAAAATGATAAATATCGTTTTGTATCTCGGGTGGATCGATCGATCGAGGGATGATGCAAGACCACACTCGTCCGTGTCACAAGTCTTACGAGTGCGAAAACTCATTATTGCTCGCAACAGCGTAAAGAAAAAATGATGACGGAAAAAAAGTACAAAGGTGAAAATAGCGGAACTCGCACGCCCGTCTTGGCGTCGTCTTGTACCACTTGTTAAGACGGGACGAGGGCGAAGAGCGCGAAGAGTAGGAGAGGCGCCCACCGAGAGAGGGACTCTTACTTTCAACCTTCCTCGTTCGTCGCACCCGCCCCATTACGAAGTTGCATAATTCACCGCTAACTCGCTTCGAACTCGACCGAGAACGAGGAAACAGAAACTGGGCGAATAAATGACAAAACACATTTTGTTGGAAGTTTCTCTCAGCTTTTTCGGCGATATCGGCCGAGTCTCGCATCGAACTGATTGAGAGCTCTGTCGACCGATCGTTTGTATGCAAATTATATATATTTGTTTCGTTTTACTTTTTTTTTATACCAAATCGGCCCACACATGACAATGACGATCGACACGACCCACTTACCGAGCGGTTTCACGATGATCGAAGTTCTCGCAGTTTCACGGCGATCAAAGTTCTCGAGAGAGTCTCGTATTACGGGCCCCGAGAGCTACCGTCAAGCCGATTTACTCGTGAGGTAAAACGCCGTAGAACACGAGCCGTATAACATGTATCGAGGCGGATTATTTTAGAAAGGAAAAGGTCGTTTAGCTCGGGTGTGAAATCTTTTTTTTTGGAGTAATGCAACGCCGTAAAACATATGATTTTTTAAAAGTTTCATTTTTTTTACTGTATCATACAAAAATACACATTTACTTGGCGGCTAATGGTAAAGAAGCGCGTCCCGTACCATCGTGTATCCATTTTCTCGTACAAAAATAATAATATCTTAAAACACTCGATGAGAGTCCAGAGGGACGGACTTGGCTGCTGCACTTCGTGCTTGTCAATGCGAATTGAGGCAGATTTTTTCGTGGCCCCATATACGCGTCAATACATTATTGAATAAAAGAGAGAAGATATAAAAACAAAAAAGAAAAAAACACAAAACACTACGGACGTAATGACGAATCGGCAGTGATTAGATCCAAGGCAGGTGCACGCTTTCGCGCTTGATCTCAATCTGTACATTTGATGTCGCTGATTGTAATTTTGCAATCGTCATTGATTTAAGCACACCGCGATAATTATACTCGGGTATAATCACGGGGATGCCGCTCGTACTTTGAAATAGAATTTTTGTTTTTCAAATCAGACGTTCCATCGTGCTTGCCCTGTTTTCCTTTTTCCATCAACTGCTTCGTCGGATACGTTATTCTGGTGTATCGACCCGCGGATTCGATCGCGATAGTCCAAGAAACAAATGGAACAATCTCGATCGTATCCGCGCCTCGAACTGTAATTCGGTTATTAAATTAAACAGATATATACGTAATATATATGTCTATATATATGTATATATATAAATGAAAAGATATTCGCAGGTCATCGAAGCGATTGCGCGTTGTTTGTTTTACCCGTTATTATTTCGTTTTCTATGTGTTCGCGGTATCCTCTGCATAGTGTGCTCTCTCGTTCGACAGAGAGGGTTGATGTTCGCGTTCATTTTCCATTATTTCTTTTTTGTTATGAGATCCGTCATCATCAACGTCGTTGGTGGCGTGGATGTTACACACCTCTGTATTCGACGAGAAACGCGTTGAACAAGCGAGCACAGGATAATGTCCTCTCCTCTCATTTAGTGGTGATGTCCGTAGCTGGATTGTTGTTCCCAGCTTTCGTATCCGTGAGACGGGGCAGGGTAAGATTCGTATTGACCGTGTTCGTGATGATGTTCGTGGCCGTAATGAACCGGAACTGGTACGGGTACCTTGACTGGGTAGGGTACGTGCTTCTCGACTGGGTACGGCACGTGTTTCTCAACGTGGACGGGGTAGGGCCTGTCGACGGGTACCTTGACTGGATACGGCACGGGTCTCTCCACTGGGTATGGTACGGGCTTCTCGACTGGGTACGGCTGGGGTACGTGCACCTTCACGGGCACTGGAACGTGCTTCTCAACGTGGACGGGGTAGGGCCTGTCGACGGGAACCTTTACGGGGTAGGGAACTGGCCTGTCGACCGCGTACGGCACGTGTTTCTCGACGGTTACGGGGTATGGTTTTGGCACTGGAACTGGGTACGGTCTGTCAACGTTAACCTTGACGGGGTAAGGTACGAGTTTCTCGACTGGGTACGGCTGGGGTACGTGTACGGGCACCTTGACTGGGTAAGGAATGTGCTTCTCGACGGGGTACGGCTGAGGTACGGGTACCTTGACTGGGTAAGGGATGTGCTTCTCGACCGGGTACGGCTGTGGCACGAGGACCTTGACGGGGTATGGACGGTCGACGGGTACTTGAACTGGATACGGCACCTTCTTCTCGACCGGGTACGGCTGTGGCACATGTACTGGTACTTTCACGTAGACCTTGACCGGATAAGGTACTTGCTTCTCGACGGGGTACGGCTGTGGTACGGGTACCTTGACTGGATACGGCACGCGTTTCTCGACTGGGTACGGCACGTGCTTCTCAACCGGATACGGCACAGCGACGTTCTTCACGACCGTAACGGTTTTCACGTGGTGTTCACCACCGTATCCACCGCCGTATCCACCGCCGTATCCACCGCCGTAATGGTTGAAACCACCGTCGAAGTGACCGGCACCGCCGAGATCCCAGCCGTGACCGGACTGAAGTCCCTGGGAGTAACCACCGAGGGAGTGAAGTCCATGAGAGTAACCACCGTGAGATGCTCCGGCACCGATATCGTAACCACCGACGTCATATCCGTAACCGTAGCCCAGTCCGAGGATACCGCGCTTCTCGGTCTTCTTAGAAGTGCCCTCAGCCGCCTTCGTCTCCTCGGCTGCCTTCTTCTCCTCGGCGAATGCCGCTTGAGCCAAGAGGGCTAGCAAAGCCACGTAGAACTGAAAGCACGAATGTTAAAGAAAAATAAGTAAAAACCTCGATATACTTCGACGATTACCGTACAAATAATGATAACCGGGTAAAAATTTAATGGTGGAAAAGTATTTAAAAAATTGATGATCAAAGTTGTAAGAAGCTTTTTAAGGGTCGTAAGCACGTTTTCTTGTTATCGAAATTTGCAATTGTGTGGCTAGAAAATCGCATAGACTGCAATTATTCGGCAAACACTTCGTTAATGTTCTTTTTTCGCGACGAACTCAAACAACGTTGTCAGAAAATCTCCCGGATGTTAAAGCCCGAAAAATTATCGTAGCACAAGAATTAATTTTGATTGTAATTGGCGTTAAGTGACGATCACTCTTTTAATACTCTTGGGCCTAACGTTCGCGATCAAAGTAACGATATATATTATCTTTTTTCGTTTTTTGTTTTGTAATAACGCCACGACGGCGGTATACAAGGGTTCGTGTATTCGCAGAACGTACCAGGCTCCTCATTTTTGCTTTCGCGATGTTCCGGATACGTCCAGGAGTGAACTGGATGCTGATTGCCGGTCGTTCGGGGCCTTATATACACGGCACACTTTCGCCTTCTCGCGGAGGCCCAGCCGCAGAGTACCCCCGCCGTTCTTTGTTCGTACCACCCGATCGCTGTTTATACGACCAACACACGCTGGAGTTGTACACCCGACCAACCAGCCAACCAACCGGCCACCACTCCCCCTTGGGACATGCGGCTACTCGTCACGATTCTCTGCCTCGATTTCGTGCCCTGTTCATTTTCGAACGTAACTATACATTCCGCCCCCCCCCTCCCCCCATACACACACTCACACACACGTGTATATTAATTTCTACATGTGTGATCGAACTTGCGACGAATCGAGTCAGTTTCATCTTCGATTTCGATCGCAGGCTTATCGATCGATTAACGCTATTATCGCTAAGATTCGGTGGAAAAATTAATTTATTCCTAAACTCCCGTCTAACACCGGATTTTCCACGACAAGGTTGATTCTCCCATTAAAAAAACGATGCAATCTGTTTCCTCTGTAATCAAAAAAAAATTTTTTTTATATCTTTCGTGGCTCATTTCGATATTCGGCTTGGTTATGGTGTCAGATAGCCGTAAGATCCAGTCGTAATTCACGAGGCGAGACGCGCGCCGATGTGTGCGCGCGCGAGTATCGGCCCCGGTCGGCTTATTACGTAAAGGACGCGAAGTGCTTCTCTCGTCGACGCCACGAGAAAAAGAAAAGAGAAAAAAAAGAACGCGGAGAAACCTGCCTACTTACGTTCGCGTACCTATGCCCATCGTCCGTATAGTCCCATCTTCGTTTCGGCTTCGTTATTTTTTTCCTCGTTCGACTTTTCGGCTCCTCTCGAGCCGTGATTCGGCACGATTCTCCATCCTTCTCATCGCTCTAGGGTAACCCGCTAATTCTCTTATTACGAATTATTTGGCATAATCGATCGTGAATGAACGAGCCGAGTCGTTCATCTCGATAATTGCTTTCACTTTCGGGCCGAATTCGTAATCGACTTTGATCGATACTCGACCGTTTGATTTTGAATTTCGCTACGTCTTTTGGACACGACTGGTCATTACTCATATTTTGTCACATTTTCAATACGTCACGCTTGTTTTCGACTTTCAGGCGCGTCAACAAAAATTCTAGTTGTTTCGAGCTCGAAGAATGCGGTTTAGGATTTCGAGTTTTCACGCGCCGAAAAAAATAACACGTACGAAACGACCCACGCGTGTAACTTAACCGCGTGGGTTTTAATTACGAATACTGATTATCGCGATTAAAACACTAGTAATACGAGTGTACAGAATTCTATGTGCAATCGGCGATTCCTATTTAAAAAAAAAACATAGTACGGGCTCGCATAAATGAAGAGATCGGTAACTCGTGAGTCTCGCTGGCCCAATGTACGTGGAATTTGCACACGGAGACTAGCTTCACGTACCCGCTGCGTTCTAAAATCGGTTATGCAAATATTAACTGCGAATTATTCCAAATGCAATAATCTTTTATCGACGATAAAACAACATTATTACGTGGCTTACTACGTAATAATCACACTTCATATGCGTTTAAGACGATTTTTTTAAAGGTAATAATTTCGGATTATCTTTATCGACGATAAAAACAATTGTATATTATTCTTGGCGTCATTTATTACTCGTGCTAGGAGAAAAAAATTAAACTTCCTAATATAATAATTTTACGAGGTGCCCTCATGGACTGTGAAACGAAAATGAATCACAACTTTCAATCGCCCATGGGCTTTTCCATATCGACGACTTTAATCACGATTAAAAAAAAAAGTGACGATTTCGTCATCGTTTCAAGTTCTCGAAATAAAATTTTCCGTAAAATATAGTAAGCTATAGGAAATTTTCTTCGTAAATACAATCGTTACGAAAATGATAATAATTTTCTTTCTTTTTCCTGGTATCGCAGAAATTTCGTCGCGGGTGTTCTACAGTTTCAGCTGTATCGCGGTCTTTGCCAATCGGCCGGACAGAGATTCCCGAACGATCCTCGACGACCTTTACATCGATGCGATTTCTACAGAAGTCCAGAAGCTGGGAGAGTACTTGCGTGAGTATACGAATTATAAATATATGCTAATGTCTGTATATCAATCGGAATTCTTTCGAGCCTCGTATAAATATATAAATATATAAATATATAAATATATGAATATATATATAGATATGAACTCATGCATGTCTCGCATGAATTATCTGACGGATCGTACGTTCTCGGACACACACGGGATACATATGAAACAATCTTTCCAAAGAAACTGGATTAGAATCTACACTTTCGTTAATTACTAGGTACCAGCACGTATGACGAAGTTACTTACTACGGTATTTACTACGTACTAT
This sequence comes from Netelia inedita, assembly GCA_964017225.1. Classification (NCBI taxonomy): domain Eukaryota; kingdom Metazoa; phylum Arthropoda; class Insecta; order Hymenoptera; family Ichneumonidae; genus Netelia; species Netelia inedita. The sequence goes on along the minus strand of OZ024925.1, from coordinate 11,639,931 downwards.
GGTGTTATTAGCATACCAGATAGTAATAACAAGATCCCAAGCTCTGGAAAGGCGATGGTACCTCGTGTAAATAACGTGTGTGTGTCGCGCAATATACTTCTGTAGCACTCGTTACTTTTCTGCTCTGTGCTTTTCCTCATGAGTCATATATATATATATATATATATATATATATATGTGTGTGTGTGTGTGTGTGCAATCTCGAAATTTAGCGATGGTTCGTACAATTTTTGTTCCGAAATTATTCGTGTACGACAAAAATGTTTGTACGAATATACGTCGTGTACGAACGTTTGAGAATGCGAAGTAGTAATATACAGTAACTGGTCGGACAGGTGAGAGGGAAATTAGACCGACCCGGCGAGATCCTCGTGTCTGGTAATTTCTCTCTTCTCTCTCGCCCTACATTATTCTCTCCCTCTCTCTCTCTCTCTCTCTCTCTATGTCAGTTTCGTCGAGCATTACAATCGTGGAACATACGACAATCGCGAAATTTCCCTCCCGCCGCGCGAGGCCCGATGTAAGAATAACTTGACAGCCAGCGTACGAAACTTAGCAAATGACATTTTCATGCAAATTAATCAATTTCAATTTCATCCTGGATATTTTTTTCTCACTCTCACTCTATCTCTCCTCATTCCTCCTTTCGAACCACAAAATTTTGCATATTATGAATAATGTATGTGACAAAAACAAAGAAAAAAATCGAACGCGTCAAAATTAAAAATAAAAAACAAGAATTCGTAATACTCGAGCCAAGTCATTAATCAATCGAAGCGACTTAACGTTCGAACGTATACCGGAAACGCAAAATTGTCATCTAACGAAATGTGTCCGCTCGTTGAAAAAAATTATTTTCAATCGCAATTTACGACGTGAATTCATTGACTTTTGATATTTACGTCGGGGAACAAAGAGGAACACGTGGAATTTTAGTCAAATCAAAGATGTTTCTACCAGTCGTGTGTTCGTAACGTACGAAACACGAGAATAGAAGAGAACTACGAGCCCACGCGCGTCCGCTGATGAAATTCACTCGGCCAATTCCCCATTAATGCCATATCTTACGAAATACCACGGTCTCGATCAAATTTATGTCGTCCGACGGCCCTCGTCCGTACGCTTACCGGTCCATGCCGTGGCGGAATATCTCGCTAGAGATTCCACGAGATTCGCTCTATTCGCCATATTCTTGTGTGTCTATACCCCTTGACATTTTCGACTCATTAACGATTCCAAGGGTGCCCAGTTCGCGATATAAATATATATCAGGCACATTAGACGAGCGAACGCGAACATAAGAATAAAATACGCGTCGTACTTGGCGACGACAAGAGATACGTACAAACGTATAACAAATAATTTATCGACGGATTCAACGATCATTCATTTTTTTCACGCTGTCATTAAACCTCCTACGAAATGATAATTTATCCAATTTTATTCGTAAATATCATCGTGATATTTATATATATATATATATATATATAGATAAAACTCAAATATACTCGTACGTATATAAATGGTTCCTGCATGCAACTTTCCTTCAACGTTTCTCGCGCAGTGTCATAACGCGATTCCACGTCGTGACGAAAGTACAAATATTTCGTAGTTGCCACGAAGTGCGTATTAAAATTATTATTCGCGTATATATATATGCGTACCACTACGTTCGTATACGAAATATACAATAAATATATGGAATTTCCACGCCTCTCGTAATGATCCCCTTGGCACGTTATCGCATAACAGACACACACATACATACATAATATGTATAGCTCCCTGTATCATCACTGAAGATTATTATATTTTTACCCCATCTATTGTTTCACCTAGAATTCATTATTACGCACTCACGTCGCATCGGTTAATGCGTATACGTTTTACTTTTTTTTTTCGTTTACTCCGCCTCGAGACAATTGAAGACTCTTCGTTCGCCGAACGATTGTTTTCGCTCTCTTTCATCGTATTATTTTTATATAAACATACATGCATATACATATACACACATAAATATATATATATATATATATATATATATATATATATATATTAACCTAGGGGTAAATTACACCTACGTACATCGTAGTAATGCACAGCTGTATCACCTTTCGTTTTCATTCCCTAATATAGTACACGCTCTCGCTGTACGGACTCTTATGCAAATTGTTTCCCATCGGAGCTTATATATATATATATGTATATATTTTATATAGCTCGAGCACACGTACCGAGAGTTCGTGTTCCATACTGCTCTTGCACCGACTAATACGGTTTATACATAAATATGTATATACGTATATACGTTTCTCGCTGATTCTAATATGGTGTGTAATCCCTTACGACATACATATACCCCCTTCCTCTCTCACCCTTCCTCTCTTCGTCTCGCAAGATATCCCTTTTATATTCTCTCACGTATATATATATATATATATATATATATATATACGTATATATACGCGTTTATTTTGTTTTTGCACCGATTCATACATCATACCCTCGTGTTTGAATATTCCGAAGATAATTGATTCGCACGACGTGTACGAGGGGGCGTCCTTAATTAGACGTACAACGTACAACACGGAAACGGTTCGTAACGCGAAACGTTAAATATTAAATAAAATCGCGTGTCTACGAGAGATTTTCTTTGATGGGACGTTGAGGGGATGAGCGAAATATTCATTGTGTATAAAATTGTGCTTCGAGCACGAAGCAACGGTTTCATGACAGTTTTCGACGACGAGTGAAAGAAAGGAGATTTTTTTTGTCATCCGCGGTGACCATGAAAGAAGATGGATGGACCAACGTACATCCTCAATGTTTCGTGCACGTTGGCTAATCGCTCAGGTGGTCGGACTGCACGTTGCTCAATCTTATCGCTCGGGCGCGAAACGTTCCTTCGGTAGGGTCAGTTACGTCGTGAGATTACGAGAATTGGGTCAGCCAAGAAGCCAGACGTTGATCAATAATATCAATTTTTTAAAATTACTATCTTCTTTTTTTTTTCGTTACATCGCGTTCCTCGATGAACTTGATCGTACTAATTAATTAACGAGCTCGTCGATTATTACCTCGTTATTACGATAAAATAGCTTCTTCTCCTTGATTTAATTAAATTAATATCTATTAATTATATACATAAAATTTTTATTATTATTACTATTATTTTATTCGTAAAATCGAATATCGTCTGATCAACTTTTAATTAATACGATCAATTAAATTAATCTAGCGTGTTTCGTAGCGTAAGCTCTCGTACGAGCCGAGTTAAGATAGGATATTGCACGTGGTTCTCGGCAAATCCGTATGTTGGGGAAAGAGGGAGGGGGAGTTTGATCAATCCGCGCAGTGCGTCAAACTCCGAGATCCCCTTTCGTCGTTGGTTTTGCCCGCGCTGTCGTTCACGAGGGGGAAGCTTTGCGTAGTCGCTCGTTACACTCGCATCGTTCGTAGGAGATTGCTGTGACGCAACACAACGCTTCGTGTGCACGCTCTCTATGCCACTCTGCAATGCATCTGATGTACGATACTTACTCATATATATATATATATATATATATATATATATATATATATATATATATACATCATATATATCGGGTATGTTCTATAAACGTTCTTTATAGAGTACGCAGACGTTGCATTTAGTAGGGCGATCGTTGCACCGTAACCGAAGGCAAGAGTCTTGCTTGGTCGACTAGGCCAGGTACCGTTCTCGTGTCTAAAGCTCTCTTCTATATATAGCATTTTCGATCCTCATTTTACACACGATAGTTCAGTCGTATCGGCGTAATTACGGGCACGTTGGTGAGTCAAACACAGGGAATATGGATCAGGGTGATACGATTAAACGAAAGACCATCGATTATTACGAGAAAATTTTTATTCGTGATACTTTTTCATTTTTTTTTGTTCTTTTACTAGCGATCATTTAAAAAGAGAATTAAAGGAATTCAGATTCGTTGGATTTTCTTTTTCGTGGAAATAAAAAGAACGAATTTGAAATGTGATTCGAGGTCGAAAATAACGATTCGAGATTGATTGAATTTTTGTTAGCTTCGAAATAAGGAATGAAGGATTTGTAGAAAAATATTTAACGTTTGAAATATTTCGAGTATTTTCGGTGGTTCGTGGTTCCTTCGTGAGCTTCACGTTCGAAACACACGAGAGCTTGATATACCGTGTGTCCCAGCTATATTCCCTCACTCCTCCCATCCTTTGCATCCGCCGATGCAGTTTCACGCTTCATAGCACACGAAGGATTTCCAACTCGCCCTCGGCCGAAGTATCTGGTGATTCGTTTATTTTCTTTTTTTCCCCTACATATTTCTCCGTCTTCTCGCTCGAAATTGCGTGTACAATTCTCGCTCTTGGCGTTGACACTTGAAAAACCCACACTCCTCTCGCTGTATCGACAAATTCGCTCTGATCTCTGATCCCGATAGTTCGCGCGATATGCAACGGCTCTCGGTCGACAAAATCCGCTCTATTTCCTCCGTTTCGTATTAGATCGATAGGACAATTTTTTACAAAATCCATTTCTTTAACGATGTTACAAAAAATGAAAAAAAAAGTTTCAACGGATTTCGGTATGCAAATTTGTCATATATCCTCGACAGGATTCTCGCTATTACAAAGTTTCACGTCCGGTGAAATGAAAAAAATAAGCGGATGGAGCGAGAGAAACAAAATTGTAATGAGAGAAAAAAAAAGATTTGGTCTGACCATGTAGGAGGCTTGGCTGTTACTACTGGCTGAATAAATCAAAGCCGATTGTTATCGTCGAAGCGAGACGATCCTTGTGTCGACCGCGATTTATCGCATGCATATTAATCGTTTGTATTTTTCTTCATCGCTTAATTAATTCGTCCACGCGAGAGAGCTAGAAAAAAAAATAAGCAAAAATAGCGCGCGAGGAGGAAGAGCCATCGACCGAAAGAATGAGTAGCGAAAAAAAGCAAAAGTGACGCTCTCAGTCGAGCGGGAAACTGGCGCCTGTCACGATATGCTTGGCGGGGGCTTCCTCCCTTCACGCGGGAAAACCAAGAAAATTCTCGTTCGATATTTTTCGAGCGTCCGATATATACGAGTCGTTCCATCTCGAATCGATCGATCGTCATAATATCAATTTATCATTCGATTAATAAATTCTCACGTTCTCCATCAAGTCCGCAAAAACGCTTTCACATTTGACCATTTATATCGTTAAATCAAATTTCAAAAAAAAAAACTGCTATAAAATTCAAACATATTTCTATCCCCAAAAGAATTACCAAGTCAAATAAATTTCGAAATTAACTTTCCTCGTCGAAATTCATTTTTTCAATGTCGACGATGAAATAAAAAAAATGTCGCAACGAATTTCGAAAAAATATGCCCGTTATAATTTATTGTTGTCATAATATTGTTTCTTTTACAAAGATATATCTGAAAAAATAACGATGTTTTTAACGCGTCGGTCGCGCGAAAAATGTTCACACGAGCGAAAAAATCTGCGATAGCTTGTCGCGCGAAAATATCGCACACTGGAAACGCCGTAAAGAGAGTTCGAGCGCGTAAACACGCACGTAACTAAAGTCGTGATATATATATATATATACATATCAACTCAGTCAAAACGAGAAGCTATAGATATACGATATAGATATAAATATGGGAAAGCGTTTAAACAGTGAGGGAAATACGGTGGTACATAGGTGTGCCGATGCATGTCTCTAGGTATACGTGGCGCGGTGTTACCAAGCACTCTTCCTGTAACAGAAGACACGGCGATCGTAAACTCTCGCTAGTTACGGAGACATAGTCGAGTTTCGCGGTTTGTTCCGCCGCCGCGCACCTCGCCCGCGCAGCTATCGCCGCGCCGCCTTCGACGGCGTCGCGAAGCTACCGTATCGAGAGTGTTGTACGCTCGGCGCGGTTGTTACGAAAGATTGTCCGTACTCCGGTGAGTAATACGCACGAGGTAATGCGTATATATAGACGATTACACGATGTACTATGTATACATACATGAAGAGAAAAAAAATAACGTATATTCACGGATATATTTTATTAGAACGCTCGTTCGTGCAAGTGAATGTTTATCAATGTCGACGAAACCAGAGAGAAGGTAGACCGGTTGTTTTATAGCGCTTCGTGTGAACGAAATGAATTTTTATACATTCGCGTCCACTTTTCCTCTCGTTCCAAAAATGAAAAATTAATAGAATGCAATAATACAGAAATGAGCAAAACATCCGTTTAAGTTATTATTGTTTCTTTTTGTTCTTTTTTTTTCATTCGTTTAAATTTAAGGGCGCGAATGGCTCCAAGCGTGTAATAAGCTTGTAGTGTTTATTGCAACAAGTAAAACAAGATGATAAATCGTCCGGTATATATTTCACTGTCTCGGCGCTCTAAGCAGCGATAATACATACAAAGTGCCTTGCATTATGAAATATCGCTTCTGGGTGATATTACACGTAGAACCGGGACACACAGGAAAGTCCCGATTTTAATCGTCGCTCGCGCTCACCTACTAGTCCATACATATACATATACATTTATATACCGGAAATTGTAAGATCGATGAATTGCGAGAGGCGAAAGCATACGAAAACTTCTTGCTCTCGTTTCTGTCTCGTTCTCACGGACCGATACTCGAACCTTTCGCCCTGCGAAGTTACATTACGGTCCATTCGTACGTTACAACATTACGTATAAATATATATATATATATATATTTATAAAATGAGATAGCAGGCCAAACTGCACGAAAACGTTATTAACCGTTAATACCGTTAAGCACGGTGTTTAAATTTAAAAAAAAAGAAAAACATTAACGCTGAAACGAAAGGAAAACGAGATTAAACGAAAGTGTTCGTCTCGTTATCGACATTTGGGACGGAGAGAATATCCGGACTCGCTTTCTTGTCAACGATTCGAGATACTACCGGAGATATATAAATAAATATAAATTTATATATATATATATATATATATATATATATATATATATATATATCGTCGTCAACATATAAATGCATAAAACGTGCATTTCGTACTGCGCGAGCACGAGTCTTACATACGTAATAACTTTTCCATACGGTCGATTCCACGAAAAACAGTCTTACCGGTCGGATCGACGCTATTATGCAAAACAATTTCGTACACGCACGAATACGCATGCGCGCGCATGCGTACGCCTCTGCGCAGTGCGTCGCGCGTCCATTCATGCCCCGGGGTCCGGTGTTACGGTGCGAGCCGCGCGCGATACGAATAAAACGTCGTTGCATATATCGAACGTCGTGCGTGTCAAATCAAACGGCGAGTTAAAAACCACGAGAGCATGGTAAATATGAAAAAAAAATCTCGAGCATCGTTCACCTTGTGCGTTGCGACATATGTGTCGCGCGATCGAATCATTTATAGGGCTCGAGGATAAAATAATTTCTAACCGCGCGATGTCTATAAACGTCATCTTCTTATCTGATTCGATACGTATATAGAAATTGCTTAATCGATTACGATCTTTGACGTAATCTGAATATTATTATTCTTATTATTAATCTTAATACATAATTATAGCGATAATGCACGGATGAAAGAATTGAGCGATCTCCGATCTCTCAATCGTTCGTTCGATGTCGGGTCTCGTCATTGGGTCAATCGCACGTAACGGTATAGAATTATATTGCACGAAGAGTAAGAGTGTAAAGACAGGGAGAGAGGGGCGAGAGGGTCGGGTGAAAACATCCCCGAGGCTACGAGCGATCTCTGAAGACAGACGCTCGACGCCCATGTGGGGAGTCGCGTTTTTTTACACACATATACATGTGTATATATATATATATATATATATACAGTATGAAATATCTCGAGCGCTCATACATGTAAAAATATCTCGACACTCTTAGTATACAGGTTACGCTAATCCTTACGAACACCTGTACGAACAGTAGTGCCAACGAGGTGCTGATATGTAAACTCAACATTGTGTGTACTTATACTGTTAGAGACCTTCGAAAGTTCAAGTGCACGATAGGGGTCAGAGCGATGTAATATGCGCCGGTGGGCCGACGTGAGCCGGGTATAACTGCCGAAGGCGTTATATATATATATATATATATATATATATATATATATATATATATATATATATATATATATATATATATATATATAGCTTTGTATATGTGTGTAAATCCAATGCGAAGTTGGCCTCTCTTGCAGCACGAGCCGGCACGCGTATTGTGTATATGCGGAGACCGTACACCGTATATGTACCGTAAAACCAGCCCCGTTTGGGACCGCCGGCAATTTTATGCCGTTACCGATACGTGCGCGAAGGCTTCGAGCGATCGCCACGAGTCCGAGCGACTCGAGATACATTATCTCACACTCGTTAATTGACTGTAAAAAACGAAGGAGTCGATTATCGAGTTGTATCTTGCGTGAATCATCGTCGCGACCTTACGGGCCGTTGCAGTAACGTTATACAATGGGATGTTCAATTGACGATGGACGTTTATTTATAACGTAGCTATAGTGGTTTATGAACTAAGTTTTTGCAACTAGTTTATGGTGATTCGTGACATTTGCAACGTATTCGGTCAAGCTGGAAGAGAGAACGTTTACGATATACTCGTCAGCGTTAATCAGCGCTCTAAATGTGCGAGAGTGAGAGAGATTTCGATATATTCGATATATCGAGAATTCGATATATTCGATATATCGAGAATTCGATATATTCGATATATCGAGAATTCGATATGTTCGATATGTTCGATACATCGAGGATTCGATATATCAAGATATCGAGAGTTCGATATATCCGAGATATCGGCGCTTCGATAATACGAGATTACGAATGACGCACTTCATATCGAATGATAATTAAAAATATGAATGGAAGTGATTGCTTACCTGTATCATTATCGCAATCTTAATGAACCTAGGTGGCAAACGGAAATGCCAAGTAGTCGCGAATACGCGCAGCGGCAATTTGTCGATAAGGAATACGCATAGGAAGCTCGCGATTGACTCAATTTTTTTTTTTTGAAAAAATGAATAATAAAAAAAAGGATATATGTATCGTATAGAAAGTATCCGGTATATTTTGACAGATACGCGGTATCCTCGTATAAAACATACGGTTAGACCGACCCCCGTGTTAACCGGAGAATTAAATGAGCTATGTTATAAACGTGAATACATAAAGTATCAACCGGTCCGTTTACATGCGTGCTCGCGAGTTGTCGAAAATAGTTCGGTACACGATCTCCGTTTTCACTTTTGCAGAAGATTGATGGAGAAAGGATCTTCGAGACCGTGGCAAGAGACCCTGCAGGAAGCGACCGGTGAATTCAGATTGGACGGTAGCGCGCTTCGCGAATACTTCAGGCCCCTCGAGGATTGGCTAAGAGCGGAAAATCTTCGTAGCGGCGAGGTCATAGGATGGTCGTACGGTGAGTTTGCCACGAGAATACTAACAACTTTTCTAACGATGCGAGCAATAAAATTAACATTTTTATGTGTTTTATTACAAATTTTCATCGGTGTCGACCGATTCGAGTAGCGCAACTCGTCCCGGTTATTCCAATTTCTAGCCTCCAAACCGAAAACGTAAGCTATTTCAAAACTCGCAGTCAACCAAAAAAAAAATACATTTTTCGATCAAACTCAAATTTCTATAAAACGTCTGACAAAAATTAATTCCCATATTTTATTTATATTTATCTTTTCTTTATTCTTTCGCAACGTTATTCTCCACTCCCTGACGAATAACTTCCGTTCGCCACATAAATGTCTAAAATACCAGCTCACGTGCAAACGATAATGCTCGGTCGAAGAATTTTCATTGATAATCGTTTCGTTACCCAAGGAACCCCCAGGGGGTTTCCGGGTGTCGCGTAACGGAAATGGTCAATGCGGGTGAATGCTAGTAGGGAGAAGAAGAAAAAAAGAAAAAGAAAAGAAAAAAAACAAGAGCGATCTTGACGGAAACTGTGTGTTCACCGCGTTCACCGCGAGACATGTAACACGCGAGTGGGCTCTATAATCCACGTGTAAACCATGGCTCATGGTACGCCCCGATACCCGATTATATTAATTTTTACATAGCTTTCGTGCCGGTAGTAGAACGCTTCGAGCAACGTACATAATCGGCATAGATCCCTGGATTATAGCGGCTTGTCACACCGCGCAGCGAGCCCCTCTCGTGCAAGTAAGTCGCTCGTTTCTCGGGACACGAGCAACACCGGCTACGAGAGAGGAACGGGCCCTCTCTAGTCGCGATTGTGAAGTCCGTCCCGGTTCCGTGGGACTGTTGCTAGCAAACGGATAATATAACTCGCGGTATGTGTCTCGCGTCGAATGGGCCAGAGAGTCGAGAACGGAATTACGAAATAGGTGGAACGAGAGCGAAAGGGGGCTCTGGCGTAGGTACACCAAAGACTCGCAGGATCAGCTCGCGGAACTGCTCCAAGAATCTTCGAACCTCGCGTCGAGCTTTCGCGAAGGCTTAAGGTGGTCCTCGTACCGGAACGACAATGAACCAATTTTCTACTCCAATGACGCAAAATAATGAATAATTTATTCAATTACGATACGAATTTGCAATAAATTTATCATCGTCGAGTTTTCCTGATATGTGTTCGGCGAAGGACTCCTGACTCGACATTCGGATATGCTTTTGCTATATGCGAAGATCGAATATATTAGATCGATGCGTAGTTTCCCGATCAATATTCATCTTGTCGAAGGATTATTGAGATCGAATAAGATTGCTTATTAGGGAGCGGATGTATTTCAATCTCGAAGGACCTTTATGCGACCTCAACTATATTTCGCAACCCACGATACGTAAAGTGAGCCTGTATTAAAAATTGTTGGTTCAAAAAAAAGATGAAAATTGCGACGCGTTCGTCATTCGTAAATTGTTTTATTGTGTAAAATATTGTTCGACATTCGACGAGGCCGAACCCGTCTCGATTACGATAATAGTCGCCCGACCACCTTAAGCCCGGGACGGGATAAAGAGAGAGAGAAAATAAAGGATAAAAAACGGATAGGAAAAGACGGAGGCGGATAGGAAAGGAACGGATCCGGTAGGAGCGTTAGCGCACAAGTAGGAGCATCGAGCCGGAGTCGTGAGACACGTTCGACGTTGCCCGGCTTGTCTCGGACCGGTCCTCGACGCGGAGGCGCACTCCCGGCTTCCCCGCTCTCTCTCTCGCTCTGCCGTCGCCGCGATCTCGTTTCCATGCCTCGTTGCTCTTTGTTTTGGTCCCACGACACACTTCTATCTCTATATATAGCTACTACGACACACAGAGACGCCATTCAGTATGTATTACTATTGAAAACTAGCTAAGGATTATGGATAACACGTATGAGAAACCTACGTTGTACCGCGCATGCGCCGCCCGCGGAAAAGTGACGTTATGACGAGATTATGAGCGATTTCGTCGGTTGGCGGTGATTTACAATTTTTATTACCGCCACGACGTAGTAAGGGTCCTTAAAACAATGCGAGAAAGACCAATTGGCTGCGGTTGTAATCAAAACGTGAGCTCGAGACGTGGTTTTTCAATTTTTTTCACGCGCAAATTGGTCCGTTTCGCGCATGCGCGGTAGGGTCGTACGCCGATCATTGGAGCGAGCAATTATGCAGACTCCCAAGTAGCACCGCGGAACCAACAATGTTATTCTCGTTTGGTTCGCTTGCTTGTGATGTATCTTTCTGAGATTGTAAAGTTCCCAGGATTCCCTTGGTGGGAGTGTTGAGAGTCTTAAAATACAATGCGCATACGGCGCATATTGCATTAGTTTCAAACTCATATTGCCCGATCTTGTAACTGTCTATATGTTCAAATGTTTCCTTTGTTTCGATTCTTTACAGACGGTGACTATTGCAAAAGGAGTATCGAGACCGCGGGTCTTCAAGTATTCGGCAGCGGATTCTACAATTCTGCCATCGACCATCACGGTTCGTCATTATTGTCAGCGAAAATGGCGATCCTCTTCAGTTTTCTTCACGTTCTGAGCTCGTCTCTGACAACGTCGCTGATCTAGGGTGAATCGATTCCATCCGTGCTCGCCGAATGTGTGCTTGACCCGATGTGAAAGGCGTCATTGTCGACGTCGTTGTACGTGTCAAGTGGCAACGGAATCAAGCCCGACACTCGCTAATACGAGCGGCCGTGCGCGCCACTCGACATGTCGAAGATCATCGCAAAATGGCGAAAAAAAGAAACACAATGTTTAGTAAATCGCGCATAGGCGAGTTCAAAGCGACGAAGGATGGGATTGGGGAAAGAGCGACGCGGGAAATAAGGCCAGCAATTTGCAGAGCTAACCTACAAATTTTCTAAGTTAAGTCGTAAGGCGCGATTCACAACATAGTCGTAGAATTGTTTTCGAGGATTCCAACAATGCCCCAAGACTTTCGGAAATCAATAATGGCTTCACCTATCTTCATCACTGCCCTGCCATTTAACGATCCAAGAGAAAACGAGGTTGCACCTTCGTGCACGACAAAATGGCGTCCACCAAGCGTCTCGCGCAACAAAATGGCCGAGTCCGTTGGGAACAACGAGGTTCGAATCGGCTCAAGAACTGCAGACATTTTCGTTCGCCCCGACCAGCAAATCTGTCAATCTACCGTCAATTTTCGTCATCGAATTGCCTTTCTCAAAAAATTTAATCAACGCATTAATCGATCCCGCGTATATGCGGCGTGTCCGATCGCATCGTGCCGTAACGGTTCGTCATCCCTCATCAATATTAATGCCGGTGAATCGGTTTTAATGACCGCGTGTCACGCATGCGCTGGCCAAAAGTACTTGGCGAATTTCTCGAAAAAAAAAAGCCAAACCGTGTCCAAACGAACGACGATGAGAAATACGTCCATCCAAGTTACATTTTAACATCGTCCGACTCAATTGTCTCCATAACCTCCCTTTCATGAAACGTACTAGTGTCTCGCTTTGTGTTACATTATACGAATGGACGTGTTACGAGGACCACGTGACTCCATAGTAGTCGTATCTCGGTCATACGGTTGGCGGGTGAACGGGGCGAAGAAGCTCGTACACGACGCGAAACGGAGAGTGAGACGCGGAATGCGGAAAGAGCGAACGTTGTATGGAGACAACGGGCACGACTCACGCACACGGTTCGTTTCCCTCGCTCTTTTCGCGTTGTGCACGAATCGACCCGCTGGACGAACGAAAGTATCGATGTGTGCGCGTGTGTCTCCGTGTCCGTCCGTCTGTCGCTTTAAGGAGAAAAAGAACACGAGGGCGAGATCCGATATCCCGATTGCTCGTGGTTGAGTCGAATCGAGCAGACTCTCGCTTTCTCGACGGAAACACCAAGCGTGCGCGCGCACACAAAACCATGGAATTAAATTCACGTCCCTCTTTCTCTCCGGACCCGTGTAATCAACGGCTACGCCTCGAAAAACCTGAACTCAAAGCGAACTTCAAGGTTCTCCGCGATAACTCAATTTCGAGGTAATATGTGTGTGTGTGTTGTTTGTTTTTTTCTATTTTTTTTCTCTTTTCTCCAAACACTGGAATAAAAATGTTTTTCTTTCGGCTTCGAGTGTCATGTTTTTTTTCGAATAACGAAAAATAAATCGAACGCGGGAAGATATATTTGTGTTAATCGAGAATTTTTCTAACTTCGTACAGGGGGTTAAAGGAGCGAAGGGTTGAGATGCAAAAAAAAATACCTCGTAAAATTTCGTTTTTTTTATTGTCTATGTTTAATATTTATAAGAAAAATATCTCGAAGGGAATCCTTTTGTTCAGTGTCCTTTTAAACGAGGGTGCATTTTTCCACCCTTATTCTTTATTTATTTATTTCCTTTCTATTTCGTTTTTATTTTCATCGAAAACTTTACCTACGTCTCGGTAAGCATGGAAAGCGTTGCGGTAAGCTCGTAGAATATCGAAATGTCGCATGAAAAAAAAAGAGAGAACAACGGCGGAGCCGGACAAAATCTCCTGCTGCATCGGGGAGAAAGGCGAACGTACGTTGGAATTGACGCGTCGTTTGGTGAGTTTCGCGGTGAGTGACGACGGTACGATACGAGAAAACGCCCCCGAAACTGGTCCGTTCGGTTGATACCGCACTTGCGCAATGCGGACAAGTTTTCTTCGTCTCCGCAAATGCATTTCCGCAAACGCATCGCATCGTCGGCGAGTAAAGATCACGTTAAACAAAATGTATAGAAACCGTCTATACGGCAACCATCGTCTTAACAACTTCTCGACGTCGAAAACGACACTTCGCTCGTCGCTTTCACCGTTTATAGATATCCGAGCCGAGACCATTTAATATCGCGAGATCGTCACAATTTCCGTGTTACGCCCTTACGCGTTCGTGACATTCGAGACCACAATGTCGTCGAGAATAATAATTAAAATTTAATTAAATATGTTTAAAATTAAAATAACTAATAATAATAATGATCGAACGAGACGAATTAAAGAATCGTTTTTTTTTAATTTTTATTTAACGTTTATTTACATTTCATCATGACAATTTTCAAATATAATAACGTCGATGATACGAAGAAGACAACGAATTCCTCGGGTTTGCTCCAATTATTTTTAATGATCGCCCAAAGCCGTTGTTACGAGAATTTCAATGGAAAGTACGACGTGGAGCCAATTTGGCCAAACCCACCAATTTTGGGCCACGATTTAAGAGAGTGGTATCTCAACAAGGCGCCCTCTCCCCCTCTCCCCCCGCCCCTCCCACACACCTTTTTCTTCGGCTTCCTTCTGGAACCTCTTCCTCCTTTAGCTACGCGTGAAAGGAAACGAATATAAAAAAAAAGAAAGCTCGATGCGTGCCCTTCGATTTGCAAAAATGAAAGGGAAACGTCTCGAGCGTCCGGTTCTTTGCGAAGAAAGTGAAACAGAGAGACGGAGAAAGAGAGAGGAAGATCAACCGACAGACGGATGGACAGAGAAAGAGAAAGGAGCGAGAGAAGAGAGAAAGGAAGGATGAGAGAGATAGAGAGAAGATTAAAAATGGAAAGGGACTTGCGATCTCGATAGCCCTGCGCACACGTACTAGGGTCAACGCTAGTCGTGTCTGTCTCTGCAAGGAGAATCAGCAAAACCCTCTGGTTACGTCGTTACACATACAAACACACACACACACACATAAATATCGTTCACTCTCGCCTTTCACGAGGATACTCGCGGACCGGTGTGGCTCTCGACTGCGCGATATATAGAACACGAACAGCGCATGCGCGGGAGAGATACTAATGATCCGAAGGACAGGTATAATTATGTAACGGTGCTTTAATCGATCGAGGCGCTCGCTCGATGATTTTTTTCTACTTTTTTCCCCGTTTTTTTCTTTTTTTTTTCTTTTTTTTATTCTATACATACACAAGAGAGGCGCAGCGTGTCTTTAATAAATTCCTACGTGTTTCGCTCGACACACGGATATAAACCCGAGCACACTCCTTGCGATCGCGACATACATATCGATGAGTAAATTCGCCCGTGAGAATATCGATAGTACGGAGAGCAATCTATGATCGAAAACATAATGTTCGAGAAAAAATCTGTTTTGTAATACGATTCGAGGTAAAAAAGAGAAAAAAATACAAAGTAAAGAGCGTAACAGCCAGCAGGAAGAAAAATAATCCACGGTCCACGAGAGTTGAATTTTTGCACGTGTATTTTATCGTGCATTGTTGCAGTATTTGCAGCGAGCTCTTGTCACGTGTACGCGAATATATTTATATGTTTTTATCAATATATATATATATATATAGCGTTAACACGATTTACACCCATTTATTGGTAATGGCGTCGTTGCATTTTAAATAGACGATTTTATCTCGTACGGAGGAACAAAGCATAAGTATATATTTGTATTTATCCAGTTGCTTTGCCACGAGTTCGTGCGAGCCTCGCGGAAGCGAAATCGGTCGTCGAGCGTTCTGCAACATTTAACGTTCTTACGAGAGTATAACACCTGTTTTACGGAGGATCGAGAAGAAATTTTTCAAGGAAACAGAAATTGTTCGGTGCACTTAAGAGGCAGTGTAACAGCCGACGGGCGCTTCGAAAACGGCATCCCTATTTGTACGAGCACTGAGCAAATGATCGGGTTAAAATTTGGCCAGTACATAGATAATTATGGCACACGGTACATGAGAGTCGCGTTTTTTCGAAATTTTGAAAAAAATTTTGCAGATTCGACTTATCATTGGAGAAATGAGACAATTCTTCATAGTGCACCGATTCGATCGAAATTTCCCGACTCTCACGCACTAGAGCATTAACAAACGCACATTTTGAGCTTTGTTTCGTTAAATTTGATGCAAAATTGGCTTCAAAAATAGGGATGCCGTTTCATGAAAGAAAAAAGCGAGATTTTTGTCAGCGCTACGAGAAAATAGTGTGACGAAATTCCGCGCGAAGCGCTGACGCAACATTCTCACGAGGTCGGTAAGTGCTGTGGCCCGCGCGACGGAAGGGGCTGCCGCGAGAGAGCAAGGCATAGCCGCGCCACGTGTACCCGTTGGACTTTGCCCTGCACGGAGACCTAATATAATGCGTCGCGCGTTAGGCGTGAGGTATAGGCGCGAGTCGTGCCTATACCTCGTAGCTACCCCTCCCAGCCCCCTCGCCCACCGGCGCTCTCATGAAATGAGTACAGTGCGAATCGTAGGTAAGGGCCTCGCTACGCACTGTAGAGCGTTCGCTCCATGCTCGCCGAGACCGAAAAACTCGGCGGCAACTCGAAAACGAAATCCCTAAATTCTCCGGCACTAATCATCCGATCGGGTTGAAATTTGGAGGTGAGCTCCAGAATGATGGTGCGGGGTACCTGAGACTCAGTTTTTTTTTAATGTCGAAAGCGCAACCGCTTTTTTTTTTATAAAAATGATCCAATTTTCATGGTAGCACGATGTTTCTCGTCGCGTTGATGCTACATGGAAATATGCACATTTTGGACTTTGTTTTATATCATTTGATAAAAAAATGACCGAAATATAGCAATTTAAGTTTTTATGCAACGCGGGTCTAGCGACGGCAAGTTCCGTGGCCCGGGCGGCGGGAGGGGTAGCCATGAGAGTCCAAGGCATAGGCAGTCCTCGTGTACATGATGGTCTCTGCACCGAAACCTAACTCGTCGCGTGTATATATATAGATCAGTCACCTCTAAGAAATCAAATTTTCCATATCGTTAGTTCCTGACGAGATAACGTACGTGTCGCATATTTTTTTTAAATGCAAAATTTTTCGAGATAT
Source organism: Netelia inedita (assembly GCA_964017225.1). Taxonomy (NCBI): domain Eukaryota; kingdom Metazoa; phylum Arthropoda; class Insecta; order Hymenoptera; family Ichneumonidae; genus Netelia; species Netelia inedita. Next base: position 11,622,652 of record OZ024925.1, on the reverse strand, counting down.
GAATATTCGAGTATTTTCCGACTTTTTAATCAATAAATTATTACATACCTTCTTTCCTTTAATTTTTTTTTTTAATTAAAGTTGTGACAAAAGTACTATAATTTATTATAAAAATATTTAAAACGTAAATAAAAATTACTTGGTACTATTTACTTAACAAATGATTTTTCAATGATTTTTTTAACTGTTAGGGATACGATGGACAATTTAAAAAAAAACCTGTGTGTGTGTTCTTCACACATGCAAGAAGTGAATACTTCTGGTATCCGGCTTTTCGTCGGAATGAAAAATTAAAAATATAATCATTACAATAATCGTTAAGATGATTAAAAACAATCATTTAAAAATCTTTAAAAAACTGTGTTGCGGAGCCTGATGAGGCTAACTCAGAGACCTGCGGAGCCTATAGAAGGCGCTCGGACAGAATACAGACTCTTTCAGAAACCCTGCGGAGACCTATATAAGAACAGCAAAAATAATTTTCATGAAAATGATTACAATTACAAAGATTTATTAAAATAACAATTTATAACAATTATCTAAATAATAATCTATTATATCCGAAGGCCCCGCAGCGCTTTCGAAAGACTGCGCAGGGTTGTAGAAGGCCTGCGGGAGCTGTTGGAGGCCTTCTAAAGCCCAGCGCAGTCCTTCGAAAGTGCTGCGCAGAGTTGCAGAAGGCCTGCGGAGGCTGTAGGAGGGCCCGCAGCACTTTCGAAAGACTGCGCAGGGCTTTAGAAGGCCTCCTACAGCCTCCGCAGGCCTTCTGCGACTCTGCGCAGCATTTTCGAAGGACTGCGCAGGGCTTTAGAAGGCCTCCTACAGCTTCCGCAGGCCTTCTGCAACTCTGCGCAGCACTTTCGAAGGACTGCGCTGGGCTTTAGAAGGCCTCCTACAGCTTCTGCAGGCCTTCTACAACCCTGCGCAGTCCTTCGAAAGCGCTGCGGGGCCTTCGGATATAATAGATTATTATTTAGATGATTCTTTTAAATTGTTATTTTAATGAATCTTTGTAATTGTAATCATTTTCATGAAAATTATTTTTGCTGTTCTTATATAGGTCCCCGCAGGGTTTCTGAAAGAGTCTGTATTCTGTCCGAGCGCCTTTTATAGGCTCCGCAGGTCTCTGAGTTAGCCTCATCAGGCTCCGCAACACAGTTTTTTAAAGTTTTTTAAATGATTGTTTTTAATCATCTTAACGATTATTGTAATGATTATAATTGTAATTTTTCATTCCGGCGAAAAGCCGGATACCAGAAGTATTCACTTCTTGCATGTGTGAAGAACACACACACAGGTTTTTTTTTAAATTGTCCATCGTATCCCTAACAGTTCAAAAAATCATTGAAAAATCATTTGTTAAATAAATAGTACCAAGTAATTTTTATTTACGTTTTAAATATTTTTATAATAAATTATAGTACTTTTGTCACAACTTTAATTAAAAAAAAAAATTAAAGGAAAGAAGGTATGTAATAACTTATTGATTAAAAAGTTGGAAAATACTCGAATATTCATATCTCGAAAAATTTTGCAATTAAAAAAAATATGCGACACGTACGTTATCTCGTCAGGAACTAACGATATGGAAAATTTGATTTCTTAGAGGTGACTGATCTATATATATACACGCGACGAGTTAGGTTTCGGTGCAGAGGCCATCATGTACACGAGGACTGCCTATGCCTTGGACTCTCGCGGCTACCCCTCCCGCCGCGCGGGCCTCGGAACTTGCCGACGCTAGACCCGCGTTGCATAAAAACTTAAATTGCTATATTTCGGTCATTTTTTTATCAAATGATATAAAACAAAGTCCAAAATGTGCATATTTCCATGGAGCATCAACGCGACGAGAAACATCGTGCTACCATGAAAATTGTATCATTTTTATAAAAAAAAAAAGCGGTTCCGCTTTCGACATTAAAAAAAAATGAGTCTCAGGTACTCCGCACCATCATTCTGGAGCTCACCTCCAAATTTCAACCCGATCGGATGATTAGTGCCGGAGGATTTAGGGATTTCGTTTTCGAGTTGCCGCCGAGTTTTTCGGTCTCGGCGAGCAAGGAGCGAACGCTCTGCAGTGCGCAGCGAGGGCCTTACCTACGATTCGCACTGTACTTATTTCAATAGAATGACGGCGGTTGAGAGGGCTAAGGCGTTGTAAGCTTGTCCGGTCATCAGCGGAATCGATGGATCGATTCATCCCTACGACAATTTTTTTTTTTCGTGTTAACAATTTCATATATTTTTGCTACGAAAATGGCACAATAACGTCTCATAAAACTATAATATTTACCGATTACTCTCGAAGTAACACGACCAAAAATAAGACCCACATCATTCACGTCGATGATACAATTAAAAATAAATTCAAACAATACTGTCTTCCATTTGAATGCATTAAAAACAATTAAGACGGTGCTATTTATTCCGATTTTGAGAAAATTAAATTCGATTTCTATACGCGTAACGTCGGGTGCGACGAAGTAATACCCGAGGCTGCCACACCGAGTACCCATTCTTCACGCGTACTGAAATTGAACAATTATTTTCTCCATAACGAAACAAAATACATTGATGAAAATTTTTAGTAGCATATTGGAGGGTTCAAAGTTTCTCAAAAAATAAAAAACAAAATTCTTCAGAAACTTTGAACCCTCCAATATGCTATAAACAATTTTCATGGATGTTTTGTTTCGTTATGGAGAAAATAATTTTTCAATTTCTGTACGCGTGAAGAATCGGTACTCGGCGTGGCAGCCACTGGTATTACTTCGTCGCACCCGACGTTACGCGTATAGAAATCGAATTTAATTTTCTCAAAATAGGAATAAATAGCACCGTTCTTAATTGTTTTTAATGCATTCAAATGGAAGACAGTATTGTTTGAATTTATTTTTAATTGTATCATCGACGTGAATGATGTGGGTCTTATTGTTGGTCGTGTTACTTCGAGAGTAATCGGTAAATATTATAGTTTTATGAGACATTATTGTGCCATTTTCGTGGCAAAAATATATGAAATTGTTAACACGAAAAAAAAAATTGACGTAGGGATGAATCGATCCATCGATTCCGCTGATGACCGGACAAGCTTACAACGCCTTAGCCCTCTCAGCCGCCGCCATTCTATTGAAATAAGTACAGTGCGAATCGTAGGTAAGGCCCTCGCTGCGCACTGCAGAGCGTTCGCTCCTTGCTCGCCGAGACCGAAAAACTCGGCGGCAACTCGAAAACGAAATCCCTAAATTCTCCGGCACTAATCATCCGATCGGGTTGAAATTTCGAGGTGAGCTCCAGAATGATGGTGCGGAGTACCTGAGACTCAGTTTTTTTTAATGTCGAAAGCGGAACCGCTTTTTTTTTTATAAAAATGATACAATTTTCATGGTAGCACGATGTTTCTCGTCGCGTTGATGCTCCATGGAAATATGCACATTTTGGACTTTGTTTTATATCATTTGATAAAAAAATGACCGAAATATAGCAATTTAAGTTTTTATGCAACGCGGGTCTAGCGACGGCAAGTTCGATGGCCCGTGCGGCGGGAGGGGTAGCCACGAGAGTCCAAGGCATAGGCAGTCCTCGTGTACATGATGGCCTCTGCACGGAATCCTAACTCGTCGCGCGTATATATATAGATCAATCACCTCTAAGAAATCAAATTTTCCATATCGTTAGTTCCTGACGAGATAACGTACGTGTCGCATATTTTTTTTAATTGCAAAATTTTTCGAGATATAAATATTCGAGTATTTTCCGACTTTTTAATCAATAAGTTATTACATACCTTCTTTCCTTTAATTTTTTTTAAAATTAAAGTTGTGACAAAAGTACTATATTTTATGATAAAAATATTTAAAACGTAAATAAAAATTACTTGGTACTATTTATTTAACAAATAATTTTTCAATGATTTTTTTAACTGTTAGGGATACAATGGACAATTTAAAAAAAAACCTGTGTGTGTGTTCTTCACACATGCAAGAAGTGAATACTTCTGGTATCCGGCTTTTCGTCGGAATGAAAAATTAAAAATATAATCATTACAATAATCGTTAAGATGATTAAAAATAATCATTTAAAAATCTTTAAAAAACTGTGTTGCGGAGCCTGATGAGGCTAACTCAGAGACCTGCGGAGCCTATAGAAGGCGCTCGGACAGAATACAGACTCTTTCAGAAACCCTGCGGAGACCTATATAAGAACAGCAAAAATAATTTTCATGAAAATGATTACAATTACAAAGATTTATTAAAATAACAATTTATAACAATTATCTAAATAATAATCTATTATATCCGAAGGCCCCGCAGCGCTTTCGAAAGACTGCGCAGGGTTGCAGAAGGCCTGCGGGAGCTGTAGGAGGCCTTCTAAAGCCCAGCGCAGTCCTTCGAAAGTGCTGCGCAGAGTTGCAGAAGGCCTGCGGAAGCTGTAGGAGGCCTTCTAAAGCCCTGCACAGTCCTTCGAAAGTGCTGCGCAGAGTCGCAGAAGGCCTGCGGAAGCTGTAGGAGGCCTTCTAAAGCCCTGCGCAGTCCTTTGAAAGTGCTGAGCAGAGTTGCAGAAGGCCTGCGGAGGCTGTAGGAGGGCCCGCAGCACTTTCGAAAGACTGCGCAGGGCTTTAGAAGGCCTCCTACAGCTTCCGCAGGCCTTCTGCGACTCTGCGCAGCACTTTCGAAGGACTGCGCAGGGCTTTAGAAGGCCTCCTACAGCTTCCGCAGGCCTTCTGCAATTCTGCGCAGCACTTTCGAAGGACTGCGCTGGGCTTTAGAAGGCCTCCTACAGCTCCCGCAGGCCTTCTACAACCTTGCACAGTCCTTCGAAAGCGCTGCGGGGCCTTCGGATATAATAGATTATTATTTAGATGATTGTTTTAAATTGTTATTTTAATGAATCTTTGTAATTGTAATTATTTGCATGAAAATTATTTTTGCTGTTCTTATATAGGTCTCCGCAGGGTTTCTGAAAAGTCTGTATTCTGTCCGAGCGCCTTCAATAGGCTCCGCAAGTCTCTGAGTTAGCCTCATCAGGCTCCGCAACACAGTTTTTTAAAGATTTTAAAATGATTGTTTTTAATCATCTTAACGATTATTGTAATGATTATATTTTTAATTTTTCATTCCGGCGAAAAGCCGGATACCAGAAGTATTCACTTCTTGCATGTGTGAAGAACACACACACAGGTTTTTTTTTAAATTGTCCATCGTATCCCTAACAGTTAAAAAAATCATTGAAAAATCATTTGTTAAATAAATAGTACCAAGTAATTTTTATTTACGTTTTAAATATTTTTATCATAAAATATAGTACTTTTGTCACAACTTTAATTAAAAAAAAAATTAAAGGAAAGAAGGTATGTAATAACTTATTGATTAAAAAGTCGGAAAATACTCGAATGTTCATATCTCGAAAAATTTTGCAATTAAAAAAAATATGCGACACGTACGTTATCTCGTCAGGAACTAACGATATGGAAAATTTGATTTCTTAGAGGTGACTGATCTATATATATACGCGCGACGAGTTAGGTTTCCGTGCAGAGGCCATCGTGTACACGAGGACTGCCTATGTCTTCGACTCTCGTGGCTACCCCTCCCGCCGCGCGGGCCTCGGAACTTGCCGTCGCTAGACCCGCGTTGCATAAAAACTTAAATTGCTATATTTCGGTCATTTTTTTATCAAATGATATGAAACAAAGTCCAAAATTTGCATATTTCCATGGAGCATCAACGCGACGAGAAACATCGTGCTACCATGAAAATTGGATCATTTTTATAAAAAAAAAAGCGGTTCCGCTTTCGACATTAAAAAAAACCGAGTCTCATGTACTCCGCACCATCATTCTGAAGCTCACCTCCAAATTTCAACCCGATCGGATGATTAGGGCCGGAGGATTTAGGGATTTCGTTTTCGAGTTGCCGCCGAGTTTTTCGGTCTCGGCGAGCAAGGAGCGAACGCCCTACAATGCGCAGCGAGGGCTTTACCTACATTTCACACTGTTATCAATTAAAATGAACGGTGGCGGCTGAGCGGGCTAACGCGTCCTAAGTCGTCGAGTCATCGGCGAAATTGATGGTTCGATTCATCACTACGCCAATTTTTTTTTCGTTTTAGCCATTTCATAAATTTTTGCTACGAAAATGGCACAATATTGAATGACGAAATTATAATATTTTTTTATCATTTTACCACCTATGGTTTTTGTTCACATGGGCAATATTATTATTTAATTTAATTATGTACGAAAAGATTTTTTTTGGCGTAATATTGCGTTTTTACACTGGTATGTTTGTTAACATTTTTTCATTAGCGTAATATTATAGTTGAATTTTATTATGTCCTATAAGATCTTTTTTATTTGCATAATATTATAATTTTTTAATGATATATTCATGGGTTTGCTCTTGACGATTTTCTACTACTCCGTGAAACGTACCCACGGCGTGATGCAACACGCCGAGAACAAGGGACTTCGAAAATGTAAACATTGGGCGCTCACGATGCCATTGTATTGCGCTCCAAGGCGATGCTCGCGGGGCGCTATATATATATAGTCTGCCAACGTGCTCGAGGGTCGCTTCATTTCAGTCGAGGTTAGTCGCTCAACGCTGCTGGCACGTGCGGGCCTATACGCATGTCAGATCGCGACGGCAATTTTCTTTTACGCGAATTCGTTAATTCGTTTATCATATTTGTGCACATAGTGAAAATGTTGGATATCAGTGATAGTACAGTGAGGATATCAGTGATAGTACAGTGAGGATATCAGTGATAGTACAGTGAGGATATCAGTGATAGTGCAGTGAGGATATCAGTGATAGTGCAGTGAGGATATCAGAGATTATTCAGAAAATATCAGTGAGTGTGCCTATATGTGAAAAAGGTGAAAAAGTAAAACACTTAAAAAAACTACATGTGGCATCCGGCTATACGAAACCCGAGTCTGCAGTTTATTTTTTATTTTTTCCAATTTGCATTCATCGCCATTCTGCTTTCATCTACCGTTTTGATCTCAACTATACCTTACAACAAAATTAAGAGATAATTTTTTTGTACCTAATAAAATACAAAGTTTTGACCGGCATTTGTCGTACGGAGATTTAAAAGAATGCCCGTACGAGAAAGAAAACCAAAGATGTACATGTTACATAGTATTCGTTTATTAGGTATACAAAAATTATCCCTTATTTTTGTGAAAACTATAATTGAGGAGACAAAAACGACGAGCAGAATGGCGGCGAATGAGAATTATTTCGTGAGAATAAAAAGTAAATTCAGTGAACGCGTGTGAAAATAAAATGATGGAACGAAAAAATAAAAGAAATCGAGCGAGTGGTGCCGTCTTCGATTCTTGGAGCCTAGCTCGCGAAAAGCGCGGTTGCCGGTGTTCTGGTCAACGGCGGAGGAAGGCAATGGAAAGCATGAGCGAGCAAGAGAAGGACGGCTGGATAACAGAAGCGACGTCGTACCGTGCGTTTTCGCGCTCGGGGTACAAGCGATCCCGTTTCAATGCAGTTTGGAAACTGAGGTAAGTAATAATTTTTTCGAGCGAGTCAATTTCAGATTTATATCTAGTAATAATTTAATTTAAACTTGTAAATTTGGAAAAATTTCTTTTAATTAACCATTTTTAAACGCCGGTAACTTTAAAAAAAATTAATTAATGGGGACCATTTTTTCTTCAAATTTTTCGTTTTTAAACGCGTTTTATCAGAGAAAAATAAATTCATGTCATACTCTATGAATTTTTTTTTTTTAGTGAAAAATCGCAAAATCGTTTAAAGACCAATTTTCGATTTTTATGTTTCTATTTTTATTTAACTTTGATTTACTCTGAGTTTAATACCGCAACATTCATAATCAGCAGATGTTTTTTTTTATTAAAAAAAAAAACGTTTTCACTGGCGGTCTTTTCTTTTCCTTTCATACCCCCCCCCCCCCCCCCCATCCTTTCGAGACGTCGGTACTCGGGATTTTCTCGATTGCTAGCGATGGGGGACAACGCGCTTGAATTCTTTACCGAATCGGTCTTGCTGCAAAATGTAACTAATATTTTATTTGCATGAGTAGAATAAGGTTAGTTTTTCAATTTACTATAATAGTTCATAAACTCCCTGCTAAAGAGCATGGTCACAGCGACCGCGTCCGCTATAATGGACAGGGAGAATTTTAGTAGATAAGAACTGTTAGTTGATAAATATGGTGATTTTAGTTTGTGTTAGATATGTTACGTTTAGTTCGTAAGAATTATTAATTAACACGCATGTTAATTAATAATTGCCTCGCTGAATAGCGAAGTCACAGCGACGCCTGTCGCTGTTCTCCTCCGTCCGCTAAAACGAACGGAGAGAGTATCAGTTTACAAGAACTGATTATCATATTATAATATGATCGCGAGAAATACATTTTCCTGTAATACATATTTCTTCACAGATGACTGGAGGTATTACCCAGACGCATATATATATATATATATATATATATATATATATATATATATATATATATATAGCCGGAGCATTGTGCTCGACTCACGGCACGGCTTGTGTTTACTCTTCGCTTCTCTCTACAGAGAGCGGCGGAGGGGGAATACGAGTAGCCGCATATCGTGCGCGCGTCACGAGGCCCGGATCATCCGCGGGACCCGAGGGATATGGCAACTTGCCATAAACTAATTTTTACAAACATTTTATTTTCAGAAAATATTTGTATAATTATTATAAGATTAATTATACGATATATTAGTTAATAAACTCGCTCTGTCAAAGAGCGAGGTGCCAGCGACGCCTGTCGCTGTGAGTCTGTCCGCACAATGGACAGAGATAATTTTAATTAATAAAAATAACGAATTAACAAATATGTTAATTAATCAACTCGCTCTGCTAAAGAGCGAGATACCAGCGACGTCTGTCGCTGTCCTCCTCCGTCCGCTAAAACGGACGGAGAGAGTATCAGTTTATAAGAACTGATTATCATGTAATATGATTGCATGATATATATGTTTGCATAATATACTATATTTCTTTTCAGAACACTGGGTGTATATTACCCAGAAGCACATATATATATATATATATATATATATATATATATATGCATAGCCGAAGCTTTGCGATCGGCTCTTGGGACTGCTTGTGTTCACTCGCTGCCTCTCTTTGCGAGGAGCGGTGGAGGGGGAACACGAGGTTATGTCCAGCGTGCGCGTGGCACGAGGCCCGGGTCGTCCCTACGACCCGAAATATATGGCATCTTGCCATATACTAATTCTTGATAATTTTTATTTTCAGAATTACAATAAGTTTAATTAATAAGTACGTTAATTTATAAACACCGCGCTGATAAAAAGCGAGTGTCAGCGATGTCTGTCGCTGTTCTCCTCCGTCCGCTAACACGGGCGGAGAGAGTATCAGTTCATAAGAACTGTTAGTCATATGCATAATATGATTGCAAGAATTTAATTCTTGAATAATAAATTTCTTTTTTCAGATGAAATTTTTTTATTTTACCTATAAGACTTATTAATTAACAGAGATGTTAATTAATAAGTACCTTGCTAATGGCAAGGGTACAGCAACACTTGTCGCTATTCTCCTCCGTCCGCTACAATGGACGGGGAGAATTATAGTTTATAAGAATTATTAATTAACAGAAATGTTAATTAATAACTACCTTGCTAAAGAGCGAGGTCACAGCGACGTACGTCGCTGTTCTCCTCCGTCCGCTAAAACGAACGGGGAGAATATCAGTTTACAAGAACTGATTGTCATATTATAATATGATTGCATGATATATATGTTTGCATAATATACTATATTTCTTTTCAGAACACTGGGTGTATATTACCCAGAAGCACATATATATATATATATATATATATATATATATATATATATATATATATATATGCATAGCCGAAGCTTTGCGATCGGCTCTTGGGACTGCTTGTGTTCACTCGCTGCCTCTCTTTGCGAGGAGCGGTGGAGGGGGAACACGAGGTTATGTCCAGCGTGCGCGTGGCACGAGGCCCGGGTCGTCCCTACGACCCGAAATATATGGCATCTTGCCATATACTAATTCTTGATAATTTTTATTTTCAGTGTTATAATAAGTTTAGTTAATAAGTACGTTAATTTATAAACACCGCTCTGCTAAAGAGCGAGTGTTAGCGATGTCTGTCGCTGTGCTCCTCCGTCCGCTAATACGGGCGGAGAGAGTATCAGTTCATAAGAACTGTTAGTCATATACATAATATGATTGCAAGAATTTAATTCTTGAATAACAAATATTTTTATTCAGGTGAACATTTTTTATTTAACCTAAAAGAATTATTAATTAACAAACATGTTAATTGATACATACCTTGCTAAAGAGCAAGGGTACAGCGACGTCCGTCGCTGTCCTCCCCCGTCCGCCAAAACGGGCGGAGAGAGTATCAGTTCAGAATAACTGATTATCATGTAATAATGATTGCAAGAAGTACATTCTTGTACAATAAATTTTTCATTACAGATCACTGGGCTTGAATATATATATATATATATATATATGCCCGGCTGGAGCTTTGAGATCGGGTCTTGGCACTACCTGTGTCAAGACTTTGTCTCTCTGCGGGGAGCGGTGGAGGGGGAACACGAGGTTCCGTCCAGCGTGCGCGCGGCACGTAGCCCGGGTCGTCCTCACGACCCGAAATATATGGCATCTTGCCATATATTAATTTTTAATAATGTTTTATTTTCAGTGTTATAATAAGTTTAGTTAATAAGTACGTTAATTTATAAACACCGCTCTGCTAAAGAGCGAGTGTTAGCGATGTCTGTCGCTGTGCTCCTCCGTCCGCTAATACGGGCGGAGAGAGTATCAGTTCATAAGAACTGTTAGTCATATACATAATATGATTGCAAGAATTTAATTCTTGAATAATAAATATTTCTTTTCAGATGAAATTTTTTCATTTTACCTATAAGAATTATTAATTAACAGACGTGTTAATTAATACGTACCTTGCTAAAGAGCGAGGGTACAGCGACATCCGTCGCTGTCCTCCGTCCGCTAAAACGGACGTAGAGAGTATCAACATAATATAATATGATGGCAAGAAATACATTTTTGAATAATATATATTTCTTTACAGCTGACTGGGTGTATATTACCCCGACGCATATATATATATATATATATATATATATATATATATATATAGCCGGAGCATTGTGCTCGGCTCTCGGCACGCCTTGTGTTTACTCTTTGCTTCTCTCTACAGAGAGCGGCGGAGGGGGAATACGAGTAGCCGCATATCGTGCGCGCGTCACGAGGCCCGGATCATCCGCGGGACCCGAGGGATATGGCAACTTGCCATAAACTAATTTTTACAAACATTTTATTTTCAGAAAATATTTGTATAATTATTATAAGATTAATTATAAGATATATTAGTTAATAAACTCGCTCTGTCAAAGAGCGAGGTGCCAGCGACGCCTGTCGCTGTGAGTCTGTCCGCACAATGGACAGAGATATTTTTAATTGCTAAAAATAACGAATTAACAAATATGTTAATTAATCAACTCGCTCTGCTAAAGAGCGAGATACCAGCGACGTCTGTCGCTGTCCTCCTCCGTCCGCTAAAACGGACGGAGAGAGTATCAGTTTATAAGAACTGATTATCATATAATATGATGGCATGAAATTTATTTATGCATAATATACTATATTTCTTTTCAGATAACTGGGTGTATATTACCCAGAAGCATATATATATGCATAGCCGAAGCTTTGCGATCGGCTGTTGGGACTGCTTGTGTTCACTCGCTGCCTCTCTCTGCGGGGAGCGGCGAAGGGGGAACACGAGATTCCGTCCAGCGTGCACGCGGCACGAGGCCCGGGTCGTCCTCACGACCCGAAATATATGGCATCTTGCCATATATTAATTTTTAATAATGTTTTATTTTCAGTGTTATAATAAGTTTAGTTAATAAGTACGTTAATTTATAAACACCGCTCTGCTAAAGAGCGAGTGTTAGCGATGTCTGTCGCTGTGCTCCTCCGTCCGCTAATACGGGCGGAGAGAGTATCAGTTCATAAGAACTGTTAGTCATATACATAATATGATTGCAAGAATTTAATTCTTGAATAACAAATATTTTTTTTCAGGTGAACATTTTTTATTTAACCTAAAAGAATTATTAATTAACAAACATGTTAATTGATACATACCTTGCTAAAGAGCAAGGGTACAGCGACGTCCGTCGCTGTCCTCCCCCGTCCGCCAAAACGGGCGGAGAGAGTATCAGTTCAGAATAACTGATTATCATGTAATAATGATTGCAAGAAGTACATTCTTGTACAATAAATTTTTCATTACAGATCACTGGGCTTGAATATATATATATATATATGCCCGGCTGGAGCTTTGAGATCGGGTCTTGGCACTACCTGTGTCAAGACTTTGTCTCTCTGCGGGGAGCGGTGGAGGGGGAACACGAGGTTCCGTCCAGCGTGCGCGCGGCACGTAGCCCGGGTCGTCCCTATGACCCGAAATATATGGCATCTTGCTATATATTAATTTTTAATAATTTTTTATTTTCAGATTTATAATAAGTTTAGTTAATAAGTACGTTAATTTATAAACACCGCTCTGCTAAAGAGCGAGTGTTAGCGATGTCTGTCGCTGTGCTCCTCCGTCCGCTACAATGGACGGGGAGAATTATAGTTTATAAGAATTATTAATTAACAGAACTGTTAATTAATAACTACCTTGCTAAAGAGCGAGGTTACAGTGACGTCTGTCGCTGTCCTCCTCCGTCCGCTAAAACGGACGGAGAGAGTATCAGTTTATAAGAACTGATTATCATATAATATGATTGCATGAAACATATTTTAGCATAATATACTATATTTCTTTTCAGATGATTGGGTGTATATTACCCAGAAGCATATGTATATGCATAGCCGAAGCTTTGCGATCGGCTCTTGGGACTGCTTGTGTTCACTCGCTGCCTCTCTCTGCGGTGAGGGGCGGAGGGGGAACACGAGGTTCGGTCGAGCGTGCGCGCGGTACGAGGCCCGGGTCGTCCGCACGACCCGAAATATATGGCATCTTGCCATATATTTATTTTTAATAATGTTTTATTTTCAGAATTACAATAAGTTTAATTAATAAGTTCGTTAATTTATAAACACCGCTCTGATAAAGAGCGAGTGTTAGCGATGTCTGTCGCTGTCCTCCTCCGTCCGCTACAATGGACGGGGAGAATTATAGTTTATAAGAATTATTAATTAACAGAAATGTTAATTCATAACTACCTTGCTAAAGAGCGAGGTCACAGTGACGTATGTCGCTGTTTTCCTCCGTCCGCTAAAACGAACGGAGAGAGTATCAGTTTACAAGAACTGATTGTCATATTATAATATGATTGCGAGAAATACATTTTTCTATAATACATATTTCTTCACAGATGACTCGGTGTATATTACCCAGACGCATATATGTATATATATAGCCGGAGCATTGTGCTCGGCTCTCGGCACCGCTTGTGTTTACTCTTTGCTTCTCTCTACAGAGAGCGGCAGAGGGCGAATACGAGTAGCCGCATATCGTGCGCGCGTCACGAGGCCCGGATCATCCACGGGACTCGAGGGATATGGCAACTTGCCATAAATTAATTTTTACAAACATTTTATTTTCAGCACATATTTGTATAATTATTATAAGTGTAATTATAAGACACATTAGTTAATAAACTCGCTCTGTAAAAGAGCGAGATGCCACGACGTTTGTCGTGTATTATCTCCGTTCGCGAAAATGAACGGAGATAATTTTAATTGTTAATAAATATTAATTAACAAATATGTTAATTAATAAACTCGCTCTGCCAAAGAGCGAGATACCACGACGTTTGTCGTATATTATTTCCGTTCGCGAATATGAACGGAGATAATTTTAATTGTTAACAAATGTTAATTAACAAATATGTTAATTAATAAACTCGCTCTGCCAAAGAGCGAGATGCCACGACGTTTGTCGTATATTATCTCCGTTCGCGAAAATGAACGGAGATAATTTTAATTGTTAATAAATGTTAATTAACAAATGTATTAATTTATTAACTCGCTCTGCCAAAGAGCGAGATGCCACGACGTTTGTCGTATATTATCTCCGTTCGCGAAAATGAACGGAGATAATTTTAATTGTTAACAAATGTTAATTAACAAATATGTTAATTAATAAACTCGCTCTGCCAAAGAGCGAGATGCCACGACGTTTGTCGTATATTATCTCCGTTCGCGAAAATGAACGGAGATAATTTTAATTGTTAATAAATGTTAATTAACAAATGTATTAATTTATTAACTCGCTCTGCCAAAGAGCGAGATGCCACGACGTTTGTCGTATATTATCTCCGTTCGCGAAAATGAACGGAGATAATTTTAATTGTTAACAAATGTTAATTAAGAAATATGTTAATTAATAAAGTCGCTCTGCCAAAGAGCGAGATGCCACGACGTTTGTCGTATATTATCTCCGTTCGCGAAAATGAACGGAGATAATTTTAATTGTTAATAAATGTTAATTAACAAATGTATTAATTTATTAACTCGCTCTGCCAAAGAGCGAGATGCCACGACGTTTGTCGTATATTATCTCCGTTCGCGAAAATGAACGGAGATAATTTTAATTGTTAATAAATGTTAATTAACAAATGTATTAATTTATTAACTCGCTCTGCCAAAGAGCGAGATGCCACGACGCTTGTCGTACATTATCTCCGTTCGCGAAAATGAACGGAGATAATTTTAATTGTTAATAAATATTAATTAACAAATATGTTAATTAATAAACTCGCTCTGCCAAAGAGCGAGATGCCACGACGTTTGTCGTATATTATCTCCGTTCGCAAAAATGAACGGAGATAATTTTAATTGTTAATAAATATTAATTAACAAATATGTTAATTAATAAAGTCGCTCTGCCAAAGAGCGAGATGCCACGACGTTTGTCGTATATTATCTCCGTTCGCGAAAATGAACGGAGATAATTTTAATTGTTAACAAATGTTAATTAAGAAATATGTTAATTAATAAACTCGCTCTGCAAAAGAGCGAGATGCCAACGACGTTTGTCGTATATTATCTCCGTTCGCGAAAATGAACGGAGATAATTTTAATTGTTAACAAATGTTAATTAACAAATATGTTAATTAATAAACTCGCTCTGCAAAAGAGCGAGATGCCAACGACGTTTGTCGTTGCATACTCAGAATTATTATAATTCTGTTGCTCGTATTGTAGCAAAACCAAACTTGAATGTTTGGCATGCTCGGCTGTATAAGTGCTCGCAGTGCACGTACACTCGTGCACGTCACATATACATGGCCGAGCGTTAGTATAAGATTTTCGAGAGGGGTGGGTCACGGCTGGCCCTGCTACGACGCCTCGGCCTTCGGCCCGCGTCGATGTGCCGGCGCTTCGTAGCAGACGCGCGCCGTGACATCTAGCGGTAGTCCGCAGCGGCTCGTAGCGAGCTCTGCACTACCGCGGAGAGAGCGAAGCCGTCGAAATTTTCCTGCGTGTTACACTGCCTCTTAAGGAGGTGACAATGAGACGTCGTCACCCTTGTCACTCTCTCGTTGCCTCTCACTTTTATTTTTCTTTCTTCTTTACTTTTCATGTTTTTATTATATGTGTGTGTGTGTGTGTGTGTGTGTGTGTGTGTGTGTGTGTGTGTGTGTGTATTTCTCGCCTCTCACCTCTTGCGTTTGCTCTACGCGCATACCAGTGACGACACAACGTCCTGGAATCGTAAAATAATAATGTCACACTAGAATACCGCGCGTGCTCTTCATTCGAGCGAACCAACGTTCACCGCGCTACGTTTTAGGAAATTAAAAGCGGAATTTATGATTAGCGTTTGTTAAATTAAGAGCGTTTATTGCATCGCGTCTCATACACGGTACGTGCTTGTCCAACGTTTTTTCCCCTCGAGGCTAGTACGTCGTTTTGTGTATTTTTGTACTTTTAGTTTCTTTTTTTTTTTGCTGTTTATCGGTGTTTTTCTTAACTCGAAAAATCATCACCCACAACGTCAATTAAGACGCGAGAAATTTTTTTCGTAATGTTATAACGACTGAGGAGAGTAAGAGCAATGTTTTAATGCGTTTCTCACGAGTTTCATCGGCTGTGCGAGATGTGCTCGAGATTATTCGCTACACGCTCGACAATGGACCAAGGAGGAGGGAGGTGGAGAAAAAATTAATTTTATGACACCTGCCTGACGGCGAGTGAACGATTAGGCTGATGTAAGATTGTGGGAATAAAAGATGTAACGTAGTACGAGGAGTAATTGTTACGTATAAAAATAATGTTCAACGTTCGTTGGGGTTAAGTTTTTTTTCTGTTTTTCCCAAAAAATTTCCTCGGTCGAGCGACGATCTTTGTCATCGAATGATAAAACAAATTTATAAGCAATAATCTTTGTTTTTCACGTAGAAATATTGTTCTCTTTTTCTGTTTAATATTATTTTCGAATAATTGTGGAGTTTATCGTCGAATGGTAAGGTAGTGTCGTTCAAGAATCGTTTTATATGCATGCCACATACTTTTTATTCTACGTACGTTCTACGAGGTTGATACCAAGTATCTCGTTGTGCTAACCCACGGAACATCAATGAATTTCGGTAATTGGAATTCCGGCTTGACTTTGAACGGACTGAAGAGCATCGTACGTATGGGTCGTTCCGTCACAAATCACTAAACTAATTTTAAAAAACAAAACTTTCTATCATTTCTCGACGATTTAATGTAAATTATTAAAATAAATCATTTGGAAATATTTCAATATATCCTTCGACCTCGATCGTTTTAAAAATATTCGATAATTTGTTATTCTTATCGTCAATAATTTTGTATTTTTTATTATTAATTATAAATACAATTGAAGACTGCTAGGACAAAAAAAATCCAAATAAAATTGTTCTTTCGAATCGTATAAAATCGTATAAAAATTGAAAGTTTGGGCAATTTTGCTGGAGGGTCCCATACGTACGTATATATGTATACATCTAATAGAGGATTCCATGGACCAAACCCGTAGCAGCGCCATCGGCAATGTAGGACGTGGAGACGAAACGCCGTAGCTAGGGAAGCGTAGAATCGTTAAAGCGATTAGCCTCTCGACACTGTCGGTTTCATAAACGGCGATGATGGAACACTAGACGATCTCTCTCCGTTCCATAATCAACGAGGGATGCTGCCGTTCGTGTTTTGTATATTTGCGATACTGGGCCGTGAGAGAATCACGATTTCTCGCGGGACGTGCTCCCGCTTCGATAATTATCGCAATAAGACACACGTCTCTTTCGTCGTGTGTGCAATATATAACGTTACTTTTGACACGTGGGAAATTTTGTATCGACTCGTATTAGAACTGTTGGAAAATATTCAAGGTACCAAAAAAAAAAATGAAAAAAACACGTATCGAGTTATTTATCGTCGTCAACGTCATCATCCTCGTCGAGACTCTCGCGATTCGTGTGAAAGTCGAACGCGAGAATTCGTTCGAACGTTTTTTTTCTGATCGATTTTTCGTCGCCGCCAGATTTCACGTCATTCTGGACCAAACATCATCCATGACAATTTCGAACTTTGACGCACCAAATCCGATCACGAAATTATCGACTTTCGCGAAGGATAAAACCGATTGGATACCGATCGTTATACGCTTGTGCAATCTGACGGAAAAAAAAGACGAAGATACAATTTTAATGCAGGTAAAAATTGTGTAACGGTTCGCAGGTAGCCGGGATTAGGATTGGTCAGGCTTTCGCCGATGTTCGGACCGAATTTCATCGATGTATCTGGATTTTTATCAAGGTTAGAAACGATACCGATCATATACCGACTGGGATTTGCTCGTTTCGTAATCGTTGAGTTTGTCGGGGATAGGAGTTACACTTACATATAAATTATATATATTTGTCTAGAAAGAGAGAGAGAGAGGGTGAGAAAGTGAAGAGGGGGAAGGGCTTTCGAAGAGTTTATGTACCATTACACATTAGCCGGCGGTACATAACTCGAACGGATAAGTATAGGGTCCCGCTCACCGACCGGATGAACGATCGTCTCCGATGAACGATCGGCAAGAGGAAGGAATGGGGAAGGGGCGTCAAGTGCCTCGAGAGCTCGATTCTTTTTTCAACTCCGCTATAGTTACACACCCGTATATACTTTTACCTATATATCTTGGATCCACGATTCTCATCGAGTAAATTCAATTTTTACGTATGCAATGTATAACGAAATATCGTTACATAATGAAAAAAAAAAAAAAACAAAAAAAAACCTACCGTAAGCTGTCGGCTCTCGTGACATTTGCGTCAGACACAAAGCATCGGTTTCGAATAATTAAAATTCTCTCATTGTTGTACATATTTTTTTTTATTCCCTCTCGAACGTTGCCATCGTACTGGCGAGAAAAAAAAGTACCGAGTGCAATGCGGTACCGTTCGAACGACTGGTCGAGACATGCGTTTCGGCGATGATATATCGTGCCAATTAAAAAATAAAAAATAAATTTAAAAAAAAACGTACAATGGCGAACGGTAGTGATCGAAAGGAAAAAGAATCGTAGCTACGAGGGTAGAAAAGAAAAAAAGAAAAAATAATAATTGCGTCATCTCGTTTCACGTACCGACGCGATTACATTACGAATCGGATTAAAAAATGGAGCACATATCCATCTGTACCAATTGTAAATAATTTGCTGTATGAATATCGTACTTTATTATGATAGAACTAAGTTTTCTATGACTGTGACGGGATCCGAGACGTCGTCGTACGTCGTGCTACCGCCTCTCAGCTGCGCAAACACACCCATACGCAGGCGCGCGCATGCGCACTCACGCACACTAACGCGCGCACGCATGCGCACTCACATACCCAGGGACGCGTGCGCCTGCGCATATACACGCGCGTGTGCCTTCACACGCATACACGCATGCGTGCGCGCGCAGCCACCGACCCACGCGCACGCGCACATAAGCAGGCAGACATGAAAACTCAAATATATTAACACACACGAGAACGAATGTCACGATGATAATTGTCATTGTCGGCGTATTCCCCACGCACCGCCCAGCACCCTTTAACTAGCCGACCAGCAGAATGAATGGACATGCTATTAGAGTGAGAGAGGAGGAAGGGGTGTGGGGAAGAGAAGAGTAGCGAGGGGCGGGGGGGGGGGAGGCAGAGGGGACGAAAAGCGAGAGTGAGAGAGGGCACAAGGGTCGGAGTTCATTGTGCCACAAGTGCATTCCGAGTGTAGCGACGCGTACGAGACTTCGGCTTTCATAGAGGGAATCGTCCCTCGTTTACGTACGATATATATACGGTGATCTAACTCTCGCGACTCATCGGGAGTGAAAGAAGGGAGAAAAAAACGGGAGTTGTCACGAACTAGTTGCAGCGGGTGGTTGACAATTTTGAAGCGAGTCATTGTTTCTCAGTTTTGTTTGTGTGTGTATCTGTGTGGGTGTGGGTGTGTGTGTGTGTGTGTGTGTGTTTCAAATCCTCGTAGAACGTAAAATCGGTAACGGTTTTGAATCGGGATCGTATTTGACAATATCGATCGAACGCGAGGGAGAAAATTACTTCGTGAAACTATCGACGACAATGAGTTCGATTAAATGAGAAACGAGGAATGGTTGCAAACGACGCGACGATGAAACGGAGACGTACCACGAGGCGACAATCCCGATGATGTAATCGCGATACATTCGTGAAATATTTCTTCGACGAAGTGAATTTCGAATAAATATAGCAATATCGACAGAAAATAAACATACAGTGCACGAGATTAAAAAAAAAGGATTAAAAAAAAAGATCCAACGTTGAGATTTATTTGATCGACCGAGTACGAGAAATTGACGAGAAACGTTTGTTTGTTTTTTTAAATATTATTATTATTTTTTTAAATTTTATTCTCCTTATCCAATCGACTATTGGTGGCCGCGCGATGTCCCCCGATTTATAATATTCCCGGGTGTACCTACGGACGAGTTTTCTCCGCTTCGAATCTCGCGCGAGACGACGTATCGTCGTTATTACGGGGAAGCTATGCGGTGAAAAGCAAACTTCTGCGATACACCACCGCGTGAAACGTGTCGCAATTTCCTCGTGAGTTATCCGATCGCCTTGTACCAGCGACGTGCGCGCGCATGCATTTCTTTTTTTCGTTTTTTTTTCTTTTCCTTCACCGTATAAACCGGCCGATCGTCAAGTGCGTCACGCGCTACGAGCGCGCACGCGGGTCACTTTTCTTTTAGATTTCCTCTCGGTACGCGTTACAAACGTCTGAAAAAATCCACGTTTTATTCTCTTCTCTCGTTAATCGCAAATCTCTCGCGAGAATCTCGCGGCTTTTGGATTTATTTTTTTT